>BDMV01000002.1:19845031-20396002 GCA_008326285.1 Oryza officinalis | reverse complement strand
CTGCAACCCTAGCCGCGGATGGCGGCGCAGCCTTCTTCGTCGGCGTCGACGGGTAATGCAACTCCTCTCTTCTCTTCTAATAGATTTCCCCAAGATGGAGAAGATCTTCCTCTCGTTAATTAATTGGATGATTAGTGTTTGGGATGGTTTATGCTTGTGGTTGCTATGTGTGTTCTAGGTATGAACCGGATTACCTAGCTAACCGAGGTGATTTAATTTGGGTTGTTTGATTCGTTTTGTTACTTGTATATAGAGATCTAGCCACGAAATATGTTATCACTTGAGGGGTGGGGATGGGAGTGGAGCACACCAACAATCCCAAACTCAAAAAAGCTTCTCCTTTTAAATAAAAGGAGTGTGAAGATACTGTACCATTCAGTACTGATTTTTGCTGGGCTCTTTGATTGTCTCTGGCTCTGCGCAGGCGATACCAAGTTTGATGCATCGCAGTATGCTTTCTTTGGCAACAACGCGGTGGAAGAGGTCGAGCTAGGTGGATTGGAGGATGATGATGGTGTCGATGCTGGTTTTGTTGGCCCTGGTGATGAAGAATACCCTTCTGCTTATGGAAGGGATATGTTTGAGGTAACATAGATGATAGTTCATTTATGTTTGATGTGACAACTTCCATCCATTATTTATTACTTTCCATAAAAACAAGTTCTTCACAAGAAATAAATGTTTTTTTATGATACAATGTGTCCAAATTGTAATTTTGTAATTTCCACAACACTCATGGCTTGCTTGTATACCAGAAGGGTAGCAAACACCCTTTTGTGTTCAGAACATGAGAGGTGGGAGGTGCTCCTAGGGGTTATTTTGATCATTCTGTTTTACTTCTTGTTTGTTTTCATTGTTGTTCAATCCAACGGGAATTAATACTTAGTCTATCATGGTTCAGTAAGGGGTAGCAGGGTCCACCTGAACACTACAGATTTATGTTGAATGAAGAGTAAATAGTAAGCATCGGTGTTATGGTAGCTTCAGAGGATGCACATAGTCCCTGAGACTGTGGACTCATCATGCGGAGGACTACAGCCTTGGACCATGCTGTGTTGACCATTGAAAGGAGAGAGGGACATCAGTTGAGGAAGGGAAGAGGGAGAGCTAAGCTTAGACATTGTTGTTTCTTGCCATTGTTAATGCTGGAACTTTTCTTTGGTGCTGTCACTACCATGATTTCTGCTCGCCCTTGCAATTCCTTTTCTAGAGTCATTTCAGGTTAGATAGCACCTTTGTTAGGCATTGACTGCTGTAGCATCCTGCAGAGAGAAGCAGCCAATTCAACAGAAGGGTAAATTTGGGATGGACTAGGAAAGTAGCAAATGGGGTGTGTATGTGCGTAGGGGTGTTTTGCAACTATCCTGATCCGCACTGGTTAACTCGGTTTGATCAGTATTTGTTATTCATTGTTTGAGAAAACATGTTTTGGCATTTTGCTTTTTTGGGTAAAAACGGGCTAGAAACTGAATATACCAACAATACTGAATAACATGAACCTGGCCTTTTGGTGTCTTGTGTACTGCGGCATGTTTCTGTCTCTGCAAGCCTGGCTTGATAATCTGCTTGGCTCAGTTGCCCAGTTGGCCAACTTTCCAACAGTTAGCAGCCACTTGTTTTTGACCGGCCAATACTGGCCGCACAACCAACATAAACTCCTAATATTGCTTGCTCATGTTCATCAGTAAGCTGCTTGAGTATTATCACTGTTTTATTATCCTGCATGTGTTTGTGTGCACGCATGGATTTATTTCTCTTGTCTCATTTGTTAACTGTCAGCTGTCATTGTTAGTTCGTAGTTATGTTAAAAAAGAGTTGATGATCAGCTTTACAGATCGTGTAAAGCCGTAAACTTTGGTACATATGGTATTTACCAGTGTGGAACTGAAATAATTTGTATCTACCAATAACACAGCAGTGATCTGTATTTTTGTAAATATAATGTATTTACCAAACAAATAATACCATATTTACCACACAGAAATTAACAAAAATACTGTGTGTTGAAGGTAGGGGTCGATGTTCTGTTTCATCCATTTAGTCCGGTCGATTTCTTCGATTTTCATAAAATTCAGTTTCTCAATAATAGCCACTGAGAAAAAAATTTTGTACGAAAATAAACCGAGCCAAAAAATAAAATAAAATCAGTTCGGTAGTTACAGGGAATGGTTTTTACCGATGAATCTCACAATAAGGCGACCGGCACTCGCATTGCCGTCGAGCCTCTGCGTTGACATGCTGAGGTGCAGCTGCGGGGTTCCAGCTCTGAAGAGCTCCTGCCCCACGCACAGCCCCCACTCTGACGAGCTACGTTACCGCCGGGGAAGCACCACCCCAATGAGCCCCGGAGCCAGCACCCAGTCCATGATGCTGCCCGTGCCGCTAGCCTCGCTCTCCACCTGCTCACGCTGGATGCTCATGTTGCCCGCTGCCCGCACGCCTGCGCCAATGCACCACCCGTCTTCTCCTGCTCGCAGCTCGCACCATGCTTGTCTACTAAAGAATCGAGAGATGGGAGAGATCTGTGGCTGTGGCATGTGACTGCCTTATCAGCTTATCTCCTCCAATGTGATATGGCTGGGCTGTGGGATGCATGGATGAGCCTTGCATCAACTAAGCTCACATTAAACTTCAAATGAGCTCAGTTTGAGCCAAGCTGAATTCCGAGCTAGAGAACTGGCTCATGCTGGACTCTAGTCAATGTCGAGTGAATTTCGAGCCAAAAACAGATCAATTAGGTAAAAGCAATCAGATAAGATAACAACTACAAAAAGTCTCATGAAGAAGGGTATCATGATGCCAGCTATTCTAAGTATCACTTACAATGACTTAATTTATCCATTGTCAAATAAAAAGGCAGTATTTTATTCGAACAGGCTCAAATCCACCATAAACAATTTAAAAATTCATTACTTCCATCTATTGGAATTAACATCAGATATACTATAACTCAAGACATATCAAGACAAGCGCCTCGGTTCAAACTCAACTTGTACACCTGAGCTGCAGAAGAGCGCTCAGATTTGGCTCATTTATTTTCAAGTGGCTCTTCAGCTGAGCTAAAAATGAGTACATCTCCATCAGCTCGCAAGCCTTGAGCTTTTCTTGCATCCTGTGACTCGATCATCCCGGAACTTATATCACCAAATAGGAAACTAACAGCATCCTTTCTCTATACTAGTAATATGCCCCTGCGTAGCAATGGACATTGATTCATGGGCTTATGGGCCCATATAACTGAGAATGGGCTCGGAGTGTAGGGAGAGTGTTACGCTCATGGGAGGGAGGCGTACAGGGCGCGCTCCGTGCGGTGGGGTGTGGAGGAGAGCGGACGGATGACTGTTTTTTAGTAGAGAAAAAATCAAGGTTAAAAATTTTGTGATGGGTACATAGCAGTTCACCCACCTAGTAGCTATCCAAGGATCACTGATTCAGCACAAACTGCTGTTCCATACATGATATGCATGTCATACAACATATCGGAACCGCATCAAATTGATTTAGAATTACAAGATGCAATACGGCACCGGCATGGGAGTGGAACGATGTACACAGATACAGCAGGCCCAAATACCCACAGACCAGTGGTACTGCTTCTGTTCTCGACACCTGTCGCCACCACTGCACCTTTCCCCTGCCATCACCTCATGGTAAGGACGATCACCTGGGGGAGAAGAAATAGAAGCAGATTTGCTATCTCTGATAGCGAGGTCGAGAACTTGGGGAATTGGAGGAGGGGAAACGGCAGCAAACTTGGCATGTAATGGTGGGGGAGAGGACGGGGTGAAGTACGAAGGGAACATAATAATAGAATGTGCCTTGGAACATTTGGCAACTGCAGTCACGTGGTATGGAGCACGGCTTCATGTCTCCAAGTGTAGAGTTAATATAGGTTACTTTATTGATTGTACTCTCCTCCTTTCCTTTTTTTCTTTATTCCAATATAGGTTTGCTGACTGGCCTACAGCATGCAGGAAGCAGTGGGACCTTATGTGCATGTATGTAGGCCTTTTATGTATACAATTTTGGGATCCTCTGTAGTTTACCTGTTATTTTATTGAGTAGCTGAGAATGATCACAAAATCGCTTTACTGGTATCCTGCGTTAATGTTATATAGGTAATGATTATATTTCATAACAGGCAATTATGCAGCAATAGGCAGGGAGTGTTCATTCCTCATATATGCCCGAGTGTGGGCCAAAGGGATCTAGGAATTGGCTCTGGAAGGCATGTGTTACTGGTTAAGCTTTCTTTGGCCCATGCCCGTAAGAATTGTCTAGTAGACCTGTTATAGAAAACTGCTGGATTTTCTGCATACTGCTACTCTTGAAAACTTTGTAGAGTTCAATTAATTTTAATTTTATTTTAGCAGAAATAGTATTTCACCAAAAAAGTTGCCTTGCAATCTGAGGTAGCTTGCAATTTCTCTTCTGCAGAGTTGTTTATTAACACAAGTCCACTTCTCATTATACTAGAGGTTGTTTTATCTCACTTTCTGTACTTCTGAGCAAATTTAGCTCAGGAAATAGTGCAGTTATTATCTGGATCATGTCCAGGTTATCTTATTGTTATAGTTTTCTTCACTTAGTGTTGGGGCCTAAATAACAGATTAAGATGTGATTTAGAATTGATGTGCTTCTGATTACCTTGAAAGATTTCAATATCACGCTATCACTTATTTATGTTGCAAATTAAGGTATCAGCTTAAGCTGCTCACACCGATCAAGCTTTGCTTTTGCAGGATGAAGGTGGAGGTTCATTTGCTGACGTTGATGATCTTGCTGGAGCATTCTCAAAGGTTTTTGAAAAGCATAGCTTTGTAGCCACATAATATACACAATGCCCAATTATTGGGATTTGATCTAACAGAAACATGGTGTATTTACTTTTTTTGTAAAAATTGCAGAATGTAGATGATAGTTAAATAAAGTTGCATATTACTCTTGTATACCTATTTGTATGCTTGCATGTGTTGTTCTTTTTTAACTGTGAAAACTGATTTGTTGACTTCTCCACTTTCAGTTGACCAGAAGCATCAATGAACCAACACAATCGGGAATAATTAGTCGTGGGGGTTCAATTTCTAGACAAAGTGAGTAATGCCCTGTTTTGCTCGATTGCAATTGGAATCCTTTGCTACTTCTTTATGTGTTTCTTCAACTCACGTGCCTGGGTATTTGATTTATTTCATTTTTCAAGGATATATGTAAGATTCGTTACATCTGGCCAATGGGATGAACATATCCATTAATTTTTCGTTGTTAGAATGTGAATTTCAATACATTTTTACAGAGTCTTTGTTCTTTTGTTGGGTACTGCAGGTGTATATATGGTTTCTGATTTATTAACATTATCTTCTAATGTTACAATTTGTGTAGGTTCTACTCCGGACTGGGCACAAGATTCATATTGGCCTACACAGCCTATATTTGGAGCTGAACAAGGGCTGGATAATGAAAGCCGGTGGTCTCAACCACCCCATTTAGCCCGCTTTGCTGATTCTAGACTGCACAGAACATCCTCATCACCGCAGCAAGATGCTCAATACAATCCTAATGAACATATTCTTGGAGCAATGCCATCTCCGTTGCATAGAACTTCATCATACCCACAACAAGAGCCTCAATACAATCACACAGAACCAATTCTGGTACCTAAATCATCATTCATTTCGTACCCTCCATCTGGTGCAGTATCCCATTCTTCACCAGGTCAACCACATCACGTGAACATGCCATCTCCTCCCACTGCATTCCAAATGCCTGTGTCTGCACAAAATGAGTTACACCATCCCCAGTTTCCTCGTGGTGGTATGCCTCCAGGGCCACTTTTTGGTCGGAACATGGCTCATATGGATTCAGCAGGTTTATCAACCAATAATTTGCAACAGAATGCTCTAAACAGTGGGCCAATTCGTCCAAATGGTGCCATGCTTACACCAGGTTTGATACAGCACAATCTGCAGCGTCCAAATGGATTGGTCCCACCTCAAATGCTGTCACGCCGTCAACAACATGGAATGGCCCCAATTCAACACTCTCCACCACAATTCTCACAGTTCCATGCTCAGATGCTTGGTCCTCGGCATCCTCCACCACAAGGTCGTCAGATGTACAATCCTCAGCATCCATCACAAATGATGAGTGGATTTGATGCAAATTTGGCAATGCCTGACTTGAGTGATCCGAGAGCAAGAGCAATATTGCACCATGGAGTGCATGGCCAGCATTATCTCCCCCAAGGTTTTGAGCTTGCCAGTATGAGGATGGATAATGGGTGGCCGCGGTTCAGATCCAAGTACATGTCCATGGCTGAAATTGAGAACATTGCAAGGATGCAGCAAGCTGCTACTCAGATCAATGATCCATACATTGATGATTACTATCATCAAGCCTGTTTAGCTAAAAAATCAGCAGGAGGTCAACTCAAGCACCACTTCTGTCCGACCTTGATTAGAGATCCATCATCCCGTGCACGGAGTAAAGATGAGCCACATGCATATCTCCAGGTTGATGCTCTTGGAAGGTTACCATTTTCTTCCATCCGCAGGCCTCGTCCGCTCCTCGATGTTGAACAAACCTCTGAATCAAGTGATGACATTACTGAAAAATCTACTTCAAAAACACTTGACCAAGAACCAATGCTGGCTGCTAGGATCACAATTGAAGATGGCCTTTGCCTACTGCTTGATGTAGATGATATTGATCGCTTGCTGCAATTTAGCCAGCAGCAAGATGGTGGCTTGCAACTGAGAAACAGGAGACAGGCCCTCCTTGAGCAGCTGGCAGAATCGCTGCAACTAGTTGATCCACTTACACCTAGTAACAATGCACCTCTCTCACCAAATGATGATCTGGTGTTTCTCCGAATAGTCTCTCTTCCGAAGGGCCGCAAACTACTTTCTCGTTACCTTGAACTTGTGAGTTCTGGCAGTGAGCTTGCTAGAATTGCTTGCATGGCAGTCTTCCGGCATCTAAGATTTATATTTGGAAATTTGCCATCTGATAGTAGTGCTGTTGAGACAACAACAAAACTTGCTACTGCTGTATCAACCTGTGTTGTTCGGTTGGAGTTGAGTGGACTAAGTGCTTGCCTTGCAGCTATTGTGTGTTCTTCATTGCAACCACCTCTGCGACCCCTTGGACATGCTGCTGGTGATGGGGCTTCTTTCATCATAAAGTCTGTACTGGACAGAGCAACAGAGCTTCTCACTGATCAGCATGTGGCCTCTACCTACAGCATGCAAAATAGAGCTCTATGGCAAGCATCATTTGATGCCTTCTTTGGGCTGCTTACAGAGTATTGCATGAGTAAATTCGATAGTGTGATTCATGCATTGCAAACACAACCTGCTGCAGCAGCAGTTATAAGCAGGGAAATGCCAGTTGAATTGTTGCGTGCTAGCCTTCCTCACACAAATGAGTATCAGCGGAAACAGTTACTCAGCTTTGCTCAGCGCACGGTGCCTGTTAACAACCATAGTTCTCATGGGTCCAATAATGAACCCATGACATCAGAATCTATCCCAAGTTCAGAAAGCCGGAAAATATAAGTTAAAGCATAGTGTTTTTGCTTCCTTGGGTAATCAGTATACTTGATACAATGGCTGTTTAAGATGGAGACTCTTCCCCCAACTTCCCAGTAAAGAAAAGTCAAATAGTAATATGAATCCAGGAAACAAGATCGAGAGGGTTGGAGCATCGATAAACAGCTGGTAATATAAGGCACCAAGTTTACTATCGCTGCGACATGTCTGGTTTATTATGTTTTGTAGGGATGCAGTCTGTTTTGCATGCATTATATAAATGTGTTTTTGTTACTGGGAAGTTTCTTCCTGAGTTTTGTTGCTCATGAAACTTGCATGGTATCAACCTCTGGCTGTAGAAGGTGCTTCTTGAAGACGCTGTTTGATTGTCTACTTGAAGATGCTGTTTGATTGTTCTTCAAGACAAGTGTCCTGGAACCATCAAGGTGGCATTTCAATCAAGACTCAGTGTCCTGGAACCATCAAGGTGGAATTTCAATCAGACAGCCTTCTTTTTCCCATTTTGTTGTGTTGAAGGGTTGAAACGTTACTGTCGATCATGCCCTCATACTGAAAAATCCTAGCTGTACTGAATGTTGAGCATTGGTATATGGTACTATGTTTTGTTATTATTATTTATTAATTTCTCTCTTTCCAGACTTTTTTTTTCTATTGTAGCGGAAGGTATAATTTGGGATTTTAGCTGAGTAGAGATCGAAGAATGTAGTAGTAGAAACTTGGGTGGCTGTAATGATGTTTGCAAGTTTAAATGCCACAAGTCAGAAGTGACCACCTGACCATCAGATGGCTCTTGTCTTGGGGTGGTATTTTTCGCTGAGGGTTGTGTTAGGCGTGGCATTTTCTGGCGCCAATTGTTAATATGTATTTTGCTGATGAATTCAAAAAGGGAAAAGCAAAAAATTGTACTACATTTCAATTTATAGAATGCCTTATAATTTCAACTTGTTGGATATACTTACCACTCGGTTTCATCCAGTTTTTCCTCTTACACCATCTTAATAACTATTCTTTTTGTCTCATAAAAAAAACTTTAGTGTCATATCTTAATATTACGGATCTAGACAGGAGCCAGTTTAGATCTGTAGTATTAGGACGTGTCACATCTCAAATTAGGTTTTGTCTTGTACAGAACGAAAACAGGATGTGACACATCCTAATACTATGAATCTGGACAGAAGCAGTATGAATCTGGACAGAAGCAGTATTAGGATGTGTCCCATCTCATATTAGGTTTGTCTTGTACAGAACGAAAAGGTTTGTCTTATACAGAACGGAAACGGGATATGACAGATTCTAATAATATGAATCTGGACAAGAGCATTATTAATTTGGACGGGAGCCGTTTCTGTCCAGACTCATAGTATTAGGATATGGCATATCTCGTATTTGGTATGTCTTTTACAGACGGAGGAAGTACCTGTTTCCCCTCTTCTCAACTCTGCTTATCTATCTATCGGTACATGGCTCTGAATCTGCTTCCATCATTCATCTCCTTCCACCATCTTCCTAGTGAGTGCATTTATATGATCATAGATCTTATTGTGTGTTTTGGTTGAAGGTGCAAGCCTGTTAGGACGAGCAAGTTTAAAGAGCGTCTCTGGGTCTCGTAGGCTCATAAGATCATTCTTTTGCTTGGTCATAGATCATACTTCTTTGATTCTAATATATAGCAATCGACTGAATGAGACATATTCTGATACAACAAATCTAGACAATATTCTCTCTAATTCTATATTACTATATTTTAAAACAAGAGAGCACCTATTACTTATTATTAGTCTCAGTACTTAGCAAACAATGATGTAATGGTTGTTTCATGCATCCTAGTTATTTGGAGATCGAAGGTCTGTTTTCAATGACAGATAGGTGACGGATTGCTCGGTTGTGCGACTCAGCCAAATAAAAGGATTGGCTCGGGACATTGTTTGTTGGTCGAACCAAACGCACGGTTGATTATTGAATGAAATGGATTCATCATCACACTTTAACAAATATATTCACTTTGAACCAAATATTTTTACCTTTACGATACTTTAGACCATCCTCAACTCTTTTATTCATCTATATTCAATTTGTCATATGCTAAAAAAATAATATTACATATAGCCGTGAGAGTTCATTGATAAATAAGAACCAACGTACTCAACATCTTTCATATGCTTGAAAGAAAGTCGAGATAGTCCAAAGTGAAACAAAATTACCCGGTTCAAAGTAAAAACATTAGTTAAAAGAGTGATCCAAAATAAGACATTGATAATAAAATATGGCCAAAAGTGAAATTTACTTTTTTTTTCTCATTGGTTTTTTACAAGCCATACATTTGTCTAACACGGTTATGATCCATATTGATCACATTTCATTGTGTAGATTCACTGAACTCATGGCATTAACATATTCTTACATGAAAAATTGTTACTTCTCCATTTCATATTATAAGTCGTTTTGACTTTTGTTCTAAATCAAACTTATTTAGGTTTGATTAAGTTTATAAAAAAATTAAAATCTATAACGTCAAATTAGTTTCATTAAATGTAACATTGAATATATTTTAATAATATGCTTGTTTTATGTTTAAAATGTTACTATATTTTTCTATAAATATAATCAAACTTAAAAATATTTGACCAAAAAAATCAAAGCAACTTATAATATGAGGAGATTTTGAACAAAGAAATTACTCCCGTCGTTTTCTTCCTAATTTCTTGTCAAATAGAATAATTGCATATGAATGTCGAGAAAAAAAAGTAACGAGTTCTTACCTTATTATTCTTCAGTATATTCAGATAATTCCGCGTATTTACTAGTATTTAAAAATCAAAATCATTTGCTCCATGGAGGTCTTTAGGCCTTGTTTGACCCCATCAAGAATCCCGGCCTACCCCACATGCCCTTTTTTATTTTTTTTCGATCATTGGTGGGATATATGACCTCTCAACCAACCTTACTCCCTTAATAAGACAGCAAAGCCAAAAAGGCCAAAGATATGAAGGTGGGTCAGGCATATCCACAAACATAATAATACAGGGCACAATATAGCTAGCTAGGAGCAGTATAATTAAGTAAATGTATGCGCTCATTTATAAGTTTGGTTGAATCTACAATGTTACAATTCAATATATGATCAAACTCAGCAAGAAAAGAATAATCCGATGTAGGATCTGATACCCTAAAAAATTCACTCAGCATAGATTTGTTAGTATAATTTAGAGAAAACAGACAACTTTCCAGACAATTTTATACTGTTTATACTATTCCAAGTGTGGGCATAAATGTCCTAAAATATTTCAAATGAAACAAGCTTTAGTTCTTTAAATTTGTGGTAGTGGCAATGACAATAATAGATGTTGCCTTACATTAAAGGTGACCTTTTCTCCCCAGGTTACCCAGTTACAATCTGTTCTGTACTTGATCAATCAGCATTTAAATCACAACCCTTGTTATCATCAGCACTAAAAATGAAGGAACAGAAAAATTTTAAGGTGCAATATAGTATCGAAATATCTTTTCCAGCATGAATTAAGAAATAAATGTGACAAACAGTAAGATGGAATACATGAGTGATCGTGCATGAAACCCAGCAGGTTTCCCACACTTTGTGCTGCAGAGCTTTGTTTTACTATGGCGTCCTTCCTGATGGATAGGAAACGAAAGGAAAGGGAAGGAAAAGGGGATTTACAAATGCCAGTCATCCATCCATTGGTTAGCAAGCCATGTTCATTTGCTGCTGTTCCCGTTGCACTGGTGTACCACACCATTGCTGGGTGTATTACCATTTGCATAGATCCCATTGCTGCTGCCAACATCCTTGCGCTTCAGATTGGCCTTCTTCAAACCCCATATACGAATTGTGTGATCGTCGCTTGCAGATGCAAGCATGTGCGGATTCGCAGGATTCCAGCTTACACAGTTGACCGTGCCGGTGTGACCAGGCAGAGTTTCAATAAGATCTCCGGTAGCTCTATGCCATATATAGATCTGAAGTAGGAAAATTATTCCAGATTTTGAGGTTACGGAAGTTGCAGAAGACAGGACAAGATATATAGATGCAGAAAACAGGAAAAGATGCGTGATGCAGAAAACAGGAAAAGATGCGTGACAATCTAGTGGTTAGACCATGCTAGACAGCACACAGCTCCACACTTTTTGTTTGCTATAACAATTTTGAGACTTAACTAGTTTGATCCAAAGTAATTTGTAGCATTCACCTTTCTTCTTTTCCATATTACTTTTGTATATCAGATGATGAGTGCCATTACTGGAATACTAAATGGTTTCTGGTAGACTACTAATTATCAATATAGTCAGTAAATTCTGACGAAATATCCAAACATAATAATGGATATTTATTTGGATCAAACTTTAAACTCATCTGTTACCTCTATTCTAAAAATAAAATCATCAGTAGCCGTTCCAAGTCATTAGACTTGATAAAACAGCAACCAATATTTATGCATTCATAACATTTTGGAGAAAATGAGGTGGTCGATGCCTAGATAACAAGAAAACACACTGTAAATCTGAAGAACAGGCCTAAACATTAATACATTTGCAGTATTGTGCAAGGTTCCAAAAGTGAACTAGATGTAGTGATGTTTTTGTATACAGTATAATAATCCAATGTATTGAGGATGTTTATGTATGCTATGACTATAATTTCCTTACATACTGAGGAAATCTACAATGCAGAATGCCTATCATTACCGCAAGTAATAGAAGAACACTGTAGCAACGAAATTTAACTACATCCATATCATTATTATATAGTGATAGGTGGCCATCAAGCAAAATCACCATACCTGTGAATCTTCACTACCACTAGCAATAAAGGCCTGCTCGGATCCACCAAAACAAGACCTTATCACAAACCGGCTGCGCTTATGACCAGCATACCGGTTAACTCGAATGGGGCAATTCCTTATGTTCCACAAATGAATCGCCTCACTTATAAGGTTTACAAGCAAGAAATCACCATCTTCTGAAAGAGAAAATGATGTGATGGTACTGTCCTCCTCAATCAACCTCTCCTGTTTTGTCTCCCGATCAAATAAACGAATGGTGGACTCTCTATTCATGCTTATTATAAGCTTGCCATCTTTTGATACGGCAAAATCAGATGTTTTAGATGATCTCTGGCCTTTCCAACAATCTACTTCTTTACCATCTAAATCCCACAAGCAAAAGTTATGATCAGTTAGACCAGACAATATATGCTTTCCATCTGGAAACCAACCACATGAGATCAGACCAATGCCAGACTTTTCATAAACATGAAGACATTTGCCAGATTCAACATCCCAACGTCGAATGACTTCTTCCATTCCACATGTGAGAAGCTGGCAATCATCAGGGCTCCATGCAACCATCATGACTGGCTTGTCATGACCAGTCAATGTGTGCTTTAGCAATAGCTCTCCATCTTCATCAACCTAGCGAATGATAACATGTGCTTTGTTTCAAGAGAATATCAAGAAAATACCCTTTACATCATGATCAAAAACAAAAAAACCACATATAATGAAGTTTTCTGCAACAGATTATATACAACATACTAATTTCCATGAGACAAAAGGAAAATCTTGTAGAGGAGATTCAGTCACTAAAATAAGGCATTATTGCAGGGGAGATTATATACAACATACTATTGAGACCAAGAGATCTAATGAGGATTCGAATTGTGAAGAAGACTTGATGAAAAAATTGAAGAATAAGTTTCAAAACTTTAATGTCCTTGGGCATAGATATACCAGGATGACTATAAGCTCAGCTAATTAAACTGAAAATGACATGCATAAAGAACCAACTTTAGATTAGGTGGAATGTAAGATAGACTACTGTGACCAGATGAGAAAAATATGCACTTTCATGGCAATAGTTACAAGCTAGCAAAAAGGTGTTCTACCACAAGTTCATAAAGCAAAATTGGCAAATATCTATATTAGATTCCTTGCTGATCAAGCTAGCCAGAGATTCTCAAGTAGACAGATGAAATGATCAGATAAATGGCAATATTTTATCTTAAATTTCAGAGATTATGTTTTTCAGAATTCACATTTCAGACAGAAGTAACAGCAGAGAGACAAAACCTTCTAAGAATGTTTCAGATTTAATTCAATGAAAGGATCCAAATCCTCCCACCCAATCAGGCCAGAATGAACTTGTGCAAAATCATGACTTGACAAAAGGTGCAAAATGGGAAGAGAAAATCAGGGACGACAGGCTAGTGGACTGCTAAACAAACAGCTCCATGCAAAAAAGCCACGATGTTCATGGATAGATTCTTAACTTTTACCTTCCATATGATTGCGGATTTATCATTTGATGCTGAGGCTAAATACTTTCCATTGTTTGAAAATTGAAGAAACCATACTTCATCATGATGTGCACGCAGAACCTGCAACAAGAATTTTAATGTGTGATTAGTACCAGTGAATTTTGAGATATGGAGCTGCCAGCAAAGAATAGTCTCGGCAAACAAATTAACAAAAATAAATAAATAACCAAGCAGTTAATCACCCAATGGTAAAAACAATGAGTATATGACAGCATAGTTTTAGAAACCACAAAGCAAATCCATCTTGCACATGTTTAGCATTTCTTCATGCAAATTTCCCACAGAAACACACCAAAGCCCAGCCACATAGCCACAACGCGGATTCAATTTACACCTCATGTTTAGCGTTTAGTCGTGCAAATTTCCCATAGCAACAAGCTAGGTTTCCATCTAATTTTATAGTAAAGGCAATGTTTTCCACAATGAGAGAAAGATGAGTACCACATATTTCTTATTTTCTCTATCTGATATAAAAATTTTAAGCCAAATCTTTACTTAATCCAAATCTGAATTTTGCATCAAACTGTGTTACTTTATCTAAATAGTAAATATATATATACTTCAGGAATATGCAAGAAAAATTTGGGCCATGCCTACTACAACTGCAGGCTGAACTTTTCCTGCTTCCATGTAAACTGTTCTGTTTTACTATCCAAAAACACAGAGCACTTGAGCACTCACAATAGTGCAGTTTACTTGTTTAGTTGGAAGAGAGAGGGAAGGGAGAGAACTTGACACTTGCATCAGTATCAAGTTAGCGCTAGGGCCCAAGACAGCATTAACCGGACTATAGAGAATCTCATTACTATATAAAGCATATTGCAGGGCCATTATAAGTGATAGACAACATATTCATGCTATAATAAATCTATTGTGGGAACCTTTGGTAACAAGATTCAGTAACGAGCTATTGGACTGCTTTTTAACTAAAATATCCTCTCTAGTCTGGTAACAACATTATAGTAACAGCCTACTGAGAATTACCTCATGGTGG
This sequence comes from Oryza officinalis, assembly GCA_008326285.1. Classification (NCBI taxonomy): domain Eukaryota; kingdom Viridiplantae; phylum Streptophyta; class Magnoliopsida; order Poales; family Poaceae; genus Oryza; species Oryza officinalis. Next base: position 20,381,130 of record BDMV01000002.1, on the reverse strand, counting down.
CCAAAGGCAGTATTTAAGGAATGTATTAAATAAAATTGCCTAGTGGTGGACCTAGAAAATAATTTAAGTGGTTAAACAGAACAGCAGAGGATTAGGCCAAGAAATCATTCTTATGTGGGTGTATAAGCAGTCAAGACAAGTATACAACCTTCATTCAAAACCCTATAAACTGATATAAGCACTTATATAAGTTATTACCTGCACCGTGCAAGATGGTAGCTGATCCTTCCCACAGTGATGATCAGTGTAGAGTGACAAGCCATCAATAGAATTATGGAAATAACAAGCTTCACGCTGAACAGTAAGTGCTTGCTCAAGCAAATTCTCTAACCTCCTCTCTGGTACCATAACAGTTGGGGGAAGCACCTTTTGCAATTCCTCTAGCAGCTTCAGCCGTGAATTCGAAGATTCAATGCCAAGCTTCGAAAAACCAAGACAGACATGCTGTGGAGAAGAAATTATGCAGCCTGACAGTTCATGAACTCTTTTTTTGTTGACACCAAGTGGTGTAATTTCACTCTGCAAAGTCCTTATAGCACCCATGACATTGTCATTGCTCAAAAGTTCAAGAAATTTTTGTTCCAGTATCAGAAATATTGCAGACTTTACAATGTTTTCGTCCAAAAGGCCAACCTTCTTCAAGGTAACCACTGCACTATCCCAATTCCCATCAAGTACCTGCCTTCTGAAAAGATTCACTGTTGGGGAATGCAGAGTTATTCCTGATTCTTCCTCCAGAACTGCTCCACTTTTTTCATAACCAAGGCTATACAGAGCCTTTGTGATTATCCTTACAAATTCATCCCTCTTAATAACACCTTTAGAGCCAACCATAACTTCTTTCCCCTGGGAAGGCAAAGGTCTAGCCATTGTGCTTCCCAAAGGAGTGGCGGGTTTCAAGCAAGAAAAACTATCTAACAAACTTGCTGGTTCTACTGAGGATGCTCTTGCGCGTTTCGAGGGTGGTTCATCGTCTTCAAAACCTCCCATGAAATGTTAAAATCAGCCCATATATATTTTTTACTTCAAGGGAGATGACGTTATACAGCTCCGAGTGGAATGCTTGCAATGGGTGGTGTATAACGAAAGGACGTTGCTGCAAAGAAAATAGCAGTTGAAAAGTGTCAGTTCTAGATGATCAAATGCAGAGAAGGGTCTATCTAAGTGATCAACCTATCTACAATTTGCAGTGCATACCCACCCACCAGGCAAATTTGCATAGCAAGTTACAAACAACAAATAAAACCAGCAAGGCACGTAATGCGTGAAAGATAATTGAAGCCCAGACTTGATCGGCCTTAGCGAGCGAAAACCGCCCAAGCGTATCAATTAGCAAAGAAACTGAACATCATAACATCACATTGAATACGCGGTACACCCCATCATCCCTGCCTCGGCAAAGATTGGATCAACCGATCAAGAGCAGCGAGCATGGATCCCAGCATCCGTGGTCTGTCAAGACAAGAACTGGTGCGGCTGTGGTGTGGAATCCACGGCCACAGAGGTGGATCTTGGCGGCGGATCCCTGCAGCGCTGGTCGGTGCAGACGACCACTGAAGCAACTGTCGGCAACGCTAGTCCCAGAAGATTTGGGGAAATTTGGCCCCAACAATCCCTATCAAACCTTACCCCCAAACATAAAAAAGATTGCTAACACACATGAAATTCTGATTGATCCCAAATCCCACCGCGCGATCACAAATTCCTGCAGCGGAAGCACCAATCCATCCAGAATCACGCGCCCCCTCAATCGTCCCCCCTCCCCCACCCCAAATCGACTCCCCCCCAAGTCTCGACGCGCACACAGAAACACAAACGAGGAGGGTTCGAGGGGTTTCCCCCTCATCCTCACCTCCACCGCCGCCTCTCCCACCACCCCCACCACCCCTCCCTCCGCGGGCTCGTCCAACGAACTCGGCACCGACTTGGAGGGGGCGATCGATTCGATGCGGAGAGGAGGGGGGAGAGGGTGGCGCACGGGAGGACGAAGGGGCGAGGTGCTGTCGCCGGCGGCGGGAGGCGGCGGCGGGGAGGGGCGGAGATGATGCTTTCGTTCCTCCTTACGCAAACGCAAGAGGAAGAGGAAAGAGAAGGGCGCAAGGCAAAGGAGGCAGTGGCTTGGGTAGTTCGCTAGAGAGAGAGAAATACTCCTAGAAGAAGAGAGAAAAGAATATAGAAAAATAAATTAAAAAAAAGAAAAGAAGGGCAAGAATTACTTTTAGTTCTACTAGGGAACCCTACTACTCTATTGGACCAGGAACTATGGCTAGCAAACTCGAAATGGGCCTAAAATGGCCTGTGCTGAATGAAGGAAAATCATGTGACCTAATATAGGACGTAAAGGTTGATAATGCCACGTTTGATTTTTTTCGATGCGTGAGTCAAAGGAGCAAAGCATCGGTGATATGACGATGGATTAGTATATGCATAACTTTATCTATCATAATTTAAATTATGTTACTTATGATGAATAGTACGTATATGAGTGTGTTTTTAATTGAAAATTAGTGAGGCAGGGATTTATCGATGGTTTCCATCTCAGTGGGAGAGATTGAAGGCTATTTATTTTGTATCTATTATAATGTGAAATTATTTTTTCTCAATCTCCTTCAATCATCTTTAATCACCAGCAAACCAAACAAAGGCCTAAGTGTGTTATAGGAGAGTACTAAGTGTGTTATAGGAGAGTACTCGCTGATGTGTTAGTGTGGTGTGCACATACCGATGGTCTATGTCTCTTTAAATGTGGGGGTTAAGAGAAGCACTCGTGGGTGTATTAGTGTGGTGCGTATATGTAATAGTGTGTGTTCTTGTATGTCTTTCAATAATAAAGAAGACAGATGAGAACTATGTAATAACGTAAAATACATCTTAATACTATATATACAATACTTTTATACATGCTATCTATATGATTAAATTATTAATTATCCAAATATTGTTGACAACCACATAGACAAATATTATACATGTTGTATAAATATGAGTATATCATGTAAATATGATGGGAAAAGATCGTACAGATAACTCCCTTATATAAAAGATGGATCATATAGGAAAAATTTTCCTACGTTTAATTTGGCCATTTATTTGGTTCCAAACAACTTTTTTTTGTGTCATTTGGCCATTTATTTGGTTCCAAACAACTTAATTTTGTGTGTAATTTTGCCAAGCATCCCAAACCATGTCAAAATAAATGTTTGCAAACATTTAGCTTTACCTTGGTGTCAATCCAACTCCTTGTTTTCTGCTATAAATTTTGGTTCTGCTAAAGTCTTTGTTCATGCCAGTCCTTATAAGATTACTTAGTGCTAACAACCATGGGTTCTTATATTAACCACACTACTTTTCTTTTCATGTAAACCAGATGAGGTGTGCATTGGCATAACCTTGTGTTCAAAATAGAAGTATGCTCACCTCTGTCACTAACCAAGTGTTTGGTGTTGCAATATGGATCTCATTTGCACCACACAAATGTCTTGATTAAAATCTTACGGGAAATAATGTGAGCTGTATGATGTGACTCATCATTCATTAACCAAAATTGTGAAAGGGTGCTTTTCCACATTGCCGTCCTAACAATTTTAAATTGTCAATTCTTAATTTCAAAATCTTTGTTGTGTATTATACATATTTCTGTGGTGATACATGGTTGCCACTTGACACCAGGGCACGGTACGAGGTATCAGGTGGATATGTGTTAATATTTGATGTGAGGGAAGTGGAATATCATGGCTTACACCTTGTTCGGTAGTGAGTTTAGGGGTGGCAACTTTCTTGTTTTCTATTAGCACGCTTCCTAAACGGCTAAATTTTTTTTTTTTAAAAAAAATACTTTTTATATATAAGTTTTAAAAATTTATTAAAATCTATTTTTAAGTTTATAATAATTAATATTCAATTAATCATACGCTAATGACTTTTCTCGTTTCCTATGCCAGAAAAAGCTCGCCCCAAAATTCACATTCGAACTTAGCCTTACTTGTTTAGGTGTGTCTTTATTTTTTTTCCCGTAAGAAGGTAGAGGCTACAATGCCGTCCTGGACAGCCTGGCGGGCCTGCGAACCCAGGGGCTCACGGGGGCCATGGTGTTCAGCGACTACCTCCGCTGCCGGATCGCGCCGCTCCAACGACGCGCCCGGGGCGCCTGGGAGTACACCGGGACCGAGGACCTCCTGAGGACCCACCAGGGGCGCAAGTGGGACTGGGACCCCGAGGATCTTAAGATGGTGGTCCAACAGGTGCTAAACCTTAGCTCAGTGGAATCATCCCTCGTCCCTCAAGGGATCCTCCCCCTCTGATGCGACCCGGAGCGCGCCAACATCCTGGGCATCATGCAGGTGGTCGGGGCGTCAGGGGAGCGAGCCCCCCAAGGCCATGATGGCGCGGGTGGCAGCCGCAGAGGGGATCAATCTACCCCCGGAGGGGGCCATGCTTCTGGGCCCCGCGGCGGGGGCCCGGGGGGCAGCCGCCCTGCCGACGCCAAGGGGAAGAGGAAGCAGGTGGCGACCCCTCCTCCATCTCCTCCCCGAGGGGGCGGGACGGTGCGCGTTAGCAGCCGGGCGCCGCACCGACGCCCCAGCCAGAGGGGGAGCGGAAGAAGAAGCGGCTCCGCAAGATGGGAGAGACCGAGCCGTGCAGGGGGAGCCTCATCATGTCCCCGAAGTGGTCGTTCAGCCGGCCACCCCGCAGGTTCGATCCCTCTCCCGCAGCGGCCGCATTCTTACTCCCAACTCCCAAGGCAACTTTTTACTTACCTTTTTCTGTTTCTTATTTTTCTTCTGCCTCAATGAGATCCCGTCCCGCCCCACGCGCCACCCCAAGACCGGCCAGGCCGAGGCTGGGGAGACGGCGACTGCGGAGGCCCGGAGGCGGGAGGCCGACCTGCAGGAGGCTGCAGGCCATCTCCGGGAAGCCCAAGAGGCTGCCCAGGAGGCGGCCCAGGTCCGCCAGGCCGAGGAGGCCGCTCGGGAGGAGGCCAGGGTCCGCCGGGCCGAGGAGGCTGCCCGGGAGGCAGAGGCGGCGCGCGCGCACGAGGCGCGGGTGGCCGAGGCTGCCGCCCAGGTCCCCGACCCGACCACGCCCGAGGCGGAGGCCACCCCCGAGGCCGCCCGCGACGATGCCGAGGGGGCGCACCCGGGGCCCGACGCCCCGGGCGGCGCTCCGGACGAGCCGGCTTCGGGAGAGGCCCCCGAGGCCAGCGCGCCGATCAGCGAACCGAGCCGCGCTACACTACCACCGAGGTGGCCCTCCCCTCTTCCTTCCGCCGCCCCGCTGAGCGCGGAGCCCCTCCTACAGGCCCTGGCCACAGCAAACAGCACGGTGCTAGACGGGCTAGGCGCCCAGATGGAGGCCCTGTAGGCGGAGCGGGCGGAGATCGACGCGGCGTGGGCGCGCGTCGAGAAGGGGTGGCGCTCCGTGGAGGCCATGGTGGAGGCGGGCCGTAAGGCGCACCACCTGCACACCTCGCAGCTCGAGGCTCGTCGCAGGAGCCTGGCGGAGCTCGCCAGGGAGGTGGAGGAGGAGCGGGAGGCTGCCCTCATCGCCACCGCCGTGCTCGACGGGGCGCGGGACGACCTCCGCCTCCAATACGGGAGCCGGGTGACGGAGCTGGAGGGGAAGCTCGACGCTGCCCGGGGAGTTCTCGACGCCACCGCTGCCCGGGAGCGGCGGGCGGCGGAGATCGAGGCGGCGACCCGCCAGCGCGAGGAGGCCCTTGAGGCCCGCACCATGGCGCTGGAGGAGCGGCTCACCGCGTTCGGGGGGCGGGCCTCGCGCTTGCTCGCGCAGGAGGCCGCCGTGCGCCAGCGAGCTGAAGCCCTCGACCTCCGAGCCCGGGAGCTAGAGGCACTGGAGGAGCGCACCCGTGCCGTGGACGCGAAGGAGGCGGCGCTGGCGGACCGCGAGGCCGCCACCGTCACACGGGAGGTGACGCTGGCGGTGCACGAGGCCGCCTCCGCCGAGCAGGAGTCCGCACTCCGCCTCCGCGAAGACGCGCTCGCCGAGCGGGGGCGAGCCCTCAAGGAGGCCGAGGCCGCGGCGCAGCGGCGCAGCGGACAGCTTGTTCCTCCGCGAGGCGGCGCGGGAGGAGCAGGCGCGCCGCAATCTGGAGAGCGCCCGCACCGAGAGGGACGCGCTAAACCAGCGGGCCTCTGAGCTTGAGGCGCGGGCGAAGGAGCTGGACGCGCAAGCGCGTAGCGACGGGGCGGCCATGGGCCACGGCGATCTAGTCGCCCGCCTCGCAGCCGCCGAGCACACCATCGCCGAGCTGTAGGGTGCCTTGGACTCGTCCGCCGGGGAGGTTGAGGCCCTCCGGCTGGCGAACGAGGTGGGGCCCGGCATGCTTCGGGATGCCGTCTCCCGTCTCGACCGCGTAGGGCGGTACGCGAAGTACGCCGCCAACCAGGGGGGCCTCGCCCAGCGCCTCTCGGAGATGGCCGGGCCCTTGAGAGGCTCCCTGAGGAGCTCGAGTAGACGATCAAGTCTTCCTCAAGGGACCTCGCTCGGGGAGCGGTGGAGCTCGTGCTGGCGAGTTACCAGGCCCGGGACCCCGACTTCTCCCCGTGGACGGCGCTGGAGGAGTTCCCTCCCGGGACCGAGGACGGCGCGTGCGCGCAAGTCCGGGACGCCGCCGACCACATCGTCCACGGCTTCGAGGGGACGGCCCCTCGGCTCGCTTTCGCCCTCGACTCCAACGACGGCGCGGACGACAGCGACGGCGAGGCCGGCGACCCGGGCGCGTCGGGGTGAGCCCCCGGGCCCCCGCGGATCTTAATAATTTTTTCTTCTTCTTCTGAGGCCTTCGAGCCTATGCTTGTACAGACTGGTTTTACCTCCAATCGAATAGGATTTTAATTTCTAAGTCAGTTACATTTGCTATATGCATGAGATAAGGATGGTCTGTATCGCGATCCTTTTGTGTCTTGGCTTGAGCGAGGGCTCGTGCCCGGGCCCCAGCCTCAAGTGGCGCGGGTCGGAGCTAGTGCCTGGGAAGATCCGCATGTAGAGACTGGCCAGGCCGGGAGCGCGGTGACCGAGGGTTAGGGGGACCCGATTGTGAGCCGTTGCCGATTCCCCCCCCGGAGTTCACCGCGCCCCGGGGCACGACTCAGTTCTGGGCCCCGTCTGGCGATTTTAGACGACCCGGGCCACCGAGGGCAAGGTCGAGCACGAGCAGACTGACTCAAGTCAAGACTTTTCAAAAGGAAACGATAACATAGACGCGGTCCTTAGGAAATTGAAATGCTGGAAAACGAATTAAACAAGTATGTGCATTTGGTAGCCCCCGGACAACCCTGTGTGCCCGAGGGGGGCGCGGGGTTGGCCCGAGCCCGAGGTACGACACCCAACCCCCTTATGGGTAGAAGCGGCGAAGATGCTCGATGTTCCACGGGTTAGGCAGCTCTGTGCCGTCGCCCGTGGCCAATCGAACCGAGCCCAGCCGGGGGACACCGATCACTCGATACGGACCCTCCCACATTGGTGAGAGTTTGCTCAGTCCAGCACGCGTTTGGACGCGGCGTAGGACGAGATCGTCGACGCAGAGTGATCGGGCCCGGACATGGCGCTGATGGTAGCGCCGCAGGCTCTGCTGGTAGCGCGCGGCTCAGAGAGCCACGCGCGGCCTTCGCTCTTCCAGGTAGTCGAGGTCATCTCGGCGAAGCTGATCTTGATCAGCCTCGCAATACATGGTGGCCCGAGGGGACCTCAGGGTGAGCTCGGATGGGAGGACCACCTCCACGCCGTAGACGAGGAAGAAAGGCGTTTCCCCGGTCGCTCGGCTTGGAGTGGTTCGGTTCGCCCAGAGCACCGCTGGTGGCTCCTCGATCCACGAGTCGCCATGCTTCTTGAGGATGTTGAAGGTCTTGGTCTTGAGACCCTTGAGGATTTCCGCATTGGCGCGCTCCACCTGGCCGTTGCTTCTGGGGTGGGCGGGTGAGGCGAAGCAGAGCTTAATGCCCATGTCTTCGCAGTAGTCGCCGAAGAGTTCACTAGTGAACTGGGTGCCATTGTCCATAATGATACGGTTAGGTACCCTGAACCGAGCAGTGAAGCCCCTGATGAATTTTAGCGCCGAGTGCTTGTTGATCTTGATGACCGGATAAGCCTCGGGCCACTTAGTGAACTTGTCGATTGCGACATACAAATACTCGAACCCGCCCGAGGCCCTTCTGAAGGGACCTAGGATGTCCAGCCCCCAGACAGCAAACGGCCATGAAAGAGGTATAGTCGGCAGGGCCTGAGCCGGCTAATGCATTTGCTTGGCGTGAAACTGGCATGCCCTGCATCGTCGGACCAGGTCAACTGCATCGTGGAGCGCCGTCGGCCAATAGAAACCCTGGCGAAAGGCCTTGCCAACCAAGGTGCGCGAGGCGGAGTGGGCCCCGCACTCGCCTTCATGGACATCAGCAAGAAGCTCAACGCCTTGTTCCCGAGGAATGCACTTTAGGAGGACTCCGTTGGCCCTACGCCGGTAGAGGGTCCCTTCCACCAGCATGTAGCGCTTGGAGATGCGATGGACGCGTTCACTCCCTTCGTGGTCCTCGGGTAGAGTCTTATCCGTGAGGAATGCCTGGATCTCAGCCATCCAAGCGATCAATCTTGGGGGGCCGGGGTCGGCCCCCCGGGTCCCAAGGCCTGGACTCCGACGGGCCTCGGGGGCCGGTCAGGCGTGTCCGTCTCCCTTAGGGGGTCAGGTCGCGCCGACGGCTGGGCAAGCCTTTCTTCAAAGGCGCCCAGTGGGGTCAGGGCTCGCGATGAAGCGAGCCTTGAGAGCTCATCGGCGACCGCATTATCCCGCCTGGGCACGTGCCGAAGTTCTATCCCGTCGAAATGGCGCTCCATACGCTGCACCTCATGGACGTAGGCGTCCATCTGCGGGTCGGAGCACCGGTACTCCTTGGAGACCTGGTTAACGACCAACTGAGAGTCACCTAGAACCAGGAGGCGGCGGATCCCCATTCCAGCCGCCATTCTGAGTCCCGCAAGGAGTCCCTCGTACTCCGCCATATTGTTGGTTGCCCGAAAATCTAGGCGAACCAGATATCTGAGGACGTCTCCGCTCGGCAAGGTCAAGGTGATCCCTACGCCGGCACCCTGAAGGGCCAGGGAGCCGTCAAACTGCATCACCCAGTAGGCGGCGTGAGGAAGCTGCGAGGGGCTCGTGTTGGCCTTAGGGATGGAGACGGGCTCGGAAGCCGGGGTCCACTCCGCCACAAAGTCGGCGAGGGCCTGGCTCTTAATCGCGTGGCGTGGCTCAAAGCGCAAGTCAAACTCGGAGAGATCGATTGCCCATTTTACCACCCGTCCAGTGCCCTCTCGGTTGTGCAAGATTTGGCCGAGGGGGTAGGACGTGACCACCGTGACCCGATGCGCTTGGAAATAATGGCGCAGCTTCCTTGAGGCCATCAGAATCGCGTAGAGCATCTTCTGGGCCTGAGGGTATCGGGTCTTGGCGTCCCGTAGCGCCTCACTAACGAAGTAGACGGGCCGCTGCACCTTTTGGCGGGGCCTGGCCTCTTCGTTGAGGGCACCGTTGCCGGGGCGCTCTTCGTCCGAGGGGCCTTGCCAGGCCCACTCGGCTTCTGTGCCGACGACCTCGGGGTCAGAGGGCGGCGGGCGCGGCCTTCCCGCAGTGGCCCGAGGGCCTTCGTGGGGGTCGGGGGCGTTCGGCGCCGTCGGACAAGCGGGCAAAGGGCCACATCCAGTCGTCAGGAGCCTTAGGCCGCCGTCCGGCTCGGGGGCCTCTCCTCCCTGCTCTCTCCCGGGTCGAGTCGACACAGGGTGGGGGCACGCGGATCGAGGGCTGTCCTCGTCGTGCTCCACAACCAACGCCGCGCTGACTACCTGCGGGGTTGCCACCAAGTAGAGTAGCAACGGCTCATCTAGCTCCGGGGCGACCAGGATTGGGGGAGAACTGAGGTATGCCTTCAACTGAGTTAGGGCCCGCTCAGCCTCCTCCGTCCAAGTAAATGGCCCGGAGCGTTTGAGGAGCTTAAATAGGGGCAGCGCCTTCTCTCCCAGCCTCGATATGAATCGGCTTAAGGCAGCCATGCATCCGGTGACGCATTACACGTCCTTAAGCTTGCTGGGGGGCGCATCTGCTCTATAGCTCGTATCTTCTCGGGGTTGGCCTCAATGCCTCGGGCAGAGATCAAGAACCCGAGAAGCTTGCCCGCAGGCACACCGAACACGCACTTTTCGGGGTTTAGCTTTATGCGGGCGGAGCGAAGACTTTCGAAAGTCTACGCTAAATTTGAGAGCAAGGTCTCTTGGTTGCGCGTTTTCACAACCAAGTCATCGACATAGGCCTCAACATTGCATCCTATCTGACTACCCAAAGAAATATGAGTAGTACGCTGAAAAGTAGGACCTGCGTTCTTTAACCCGAAGGGCATGGTTGTATAACAATAAGTTCCTACAGGGGTAATGAATGCAGTTTTTTCCTCATCCTTCCTAGCCATGCGAACCTGATGATAACCTGAGTATGCATCTAGAAAGCACAAAAGGTCGCACCCCGCAGTGGAGTCGACAATTTGATCTATGCGTGGCAGGGGATAAGGGTCCTTAGGACATGCCTTGTTGAGGTCGGTGTAGTCGATGCACATCCGAAGCTTGCCGTTCGCCTTGGGGACGACGACCGGGTTCGCAAGCCACTCCGGATGGATGACCTCACGGATGAATCTGGCCTCCAGAAGCCGCGCCACCTCCTCGCAGATGAAAGCTTGGCGTTCTGGGGCCTGCCGCCGCACCTTCTGCCGGACGGGCCTTGCGCCCGGCCACACGGCGAGACGGTGCTCAATCACTTCCCTGGGGACCCCGGGCATGTCCGCCGGTCTCCAGGTGAAGACGTCGGCGTTTGCCCACAGGAAGGAGACGAGCGCGTCTTCCTATTTGTCGTCCAAGAGACCACCGATCCGGGTGGTCTTGGACGGGTCGTCGCCCAAGGCGACCTCCTTCACCGGGACCTCGTCGCCTGAGGCCATCCGCTGTCTCGGGGCGGGCGAGGTGGAGGCGCTGAGCCTCTCGTCGCCGCCCGTGGGCTTGGATACCGTGGCGAGGTGGTCCGCGCGCTGCTCCATACAAGCGAGCGCGACTTTGAGGTCGCCGTGGACGGTGATGGGGCCACTGGGGCCCGACATCTTCATCTGGAGATAGGCGTAGTGGGTAGCCACCATGAACTTTACCAACGCGGGCCTTCCTAGGACCGCGTTGTAGGGCAGACTGAGGTCCGCCACATCAAAGTCCACCCGCTCGGTGCGGAAGTTGGCGGGACCACCGAAGGTGACCGGGAGGTCGATGTGACCCAGCGGCTAGGTGTGCCCCGGCGTCACGTCGATGATCGGCTAGGACGGCCGGAGCACCATCCCCGGGGCCTTGATAGCATCAAAGGCCGCGGGGGAGAGGATGTTGAGGGCTGCGCCCCCGTCTATCAAGACGCGCCCCAACTTCACATTGCAGACGGTGGGGGAGACCACCATCGCGATCTGCCCTCCCCGGGCAACACATGGCGGGTGGTTGGTCTGGTCAAAGGTGAGGGCGACCTCCGACCAACGCGCCCGCCGTGTCGCCTCATGGGTAGGGGCCGCGGCCAGAAGCTCTCGCTTCATGGCCTTGAGGCTCCGGTGAGAAGCGTGAGCGCACGCTCCCCCATCAACGGTGGCGACGGTGGCTTCGGGCTCCTGAAAGCCCAGGTCATCGTCGCCATCGTCGATGTCTCGGCGGGGGCCTTCTGCCTGGCCACACCTCGCCGGTTGCCGGTGGGAGTCGCCGGGGCCTTGCCCTCACGGCGCTCCTGCCTTCTCTCCTCCTCCCACTTCCTCGTCCGCTCGGCCAAACTTTTGACCGCGCGGCAATCTGCGAGGTCATGGAGTGAGGTGTTGTGTACGGTGCACCATCTGCCGGCCGGGTGCTCCCTGCCGGGAGCGCCGGCCTCCTTCTTTTTGTCGTCCGCGGGCCTCCCCTTACGGGGGGCCCGCGAAGCGCCCTCGACGGCGAGGACGTGACCCTCGTCGTCGGAACGAGCCGACCTTTTTTTCCTCCTCCTATCCCGCCGCCCTGAGCGAGCGGCGGACTCGGGGGCAGCCGGAGCCGCCGCTCCAGAGCCGGAGGAGTTCCAGGTCCAGGCTTCTTCCTTGCAAGCCACGCGGTTCGCGAGCTCAAAAAGCTGCGCGATGGTCTGGGGCTCCTTGGAGGCGATCTTCTCGAGCATGCGGTTGTGCCGCACGCCCCCCCTGAATGCATAGATCACCGTATGTGCAGGGATGCATGGTATGGTATTGCGGACTTGACAGAACCGTTGGATGTACGAGCGGAGAGACTCATCGTCCCTCCGCTGTACCGCATGCAAGTCCGCCTCTTCGCCTGGGCGCGGATATGTGCCATGGAAGTTCGTAGTGAACTGCTGGCACAAATCCTCCCAGGAGTGGACCGACGCGGCTGGCAAGTTCATTAGCCAGCCCCGCGCCTAGCCCTTCAGGGCCATGGGAAAGAAATTCGCCATGACCCTGTCGTCACCCCCCGCAGCTTCTATCCCAGTCATATAGATCTGGAGAAACTCTGTGGGGTTGACGCTTCCATCATATTTTTCGTTGATGGTGGGCTGGAACCTTGAGGGCCAACGGACGTTTCGAAGGCCCGCCATGAAGGCTCGACAGCCAGCACCACCGACCGGGGACACGGGGGGCCGGCCCCCGTGACCGGAACGGAGCGGCGCTCCAGAAGAGGAGGCGCCTTCCATTGCATGGGCGGCGCGACGAGCGTCGTGCCGGCGCTCGATATCGAGCCGGGCGTCTGGCCCCCCACGCATATCTTCTTGGGTCGGAGGCGTTGATGAGGGAACCGCGGACGAACGGCGTGTGTCAGCCGTCGTCCACTGTGCCCTCTGCCTCGACGACATAGAGCCGGTGGCGGCAGCGCTAGAGGTCCCGGTGGCGGAAGACCGCCTGCCGGTGCCTAGGCGCTGCTGCGCCGTCATGACCAAGTTGGCCACGTCGTCCAGCCAACGCTGGGCTGGGGTCTCTGGATCGGGGACGACGGGCGGGTGACGCAAGAGCGCGCCAGCAGCCTGGGACGTGCCCTGGGGCATGCCGCCATCGCCATAGGTGAGGCGACGACGCACCTCGCCTCGCCGTCCTCCTGCATCGCCTACGAGCGGCGAGGTCGCGGATCCCTCGATCTCCTCAAGCGCCTTCCCCCGCCCAAGATTTCGGCGGGAGGGGGACGACGGGGTGCGAGCCCGATGGTGCGGGTTCTGCTCCCCGCCATCACCGCTGGCGCTCAAAGAAGGGCTGTACGCCACCGCCTCTTCGGCCATAGGGCTGACCTGGCGAGGCTTGGCGCACACGGAAGGAGATGGGGGCTCAGAAAAAACATGCGCGCCCCCTACCTGGCGCGCCAGATGACGGAGCGTGAAACTCCTCACCAGGGGACCGTGCAGGTCCCCCTTTGCCGGTTCGGCCGGGGGCGCAAGGTGAGATTCTTCGCCCCTGATCTAAGGGATTTCAGCGAGAAAGTACACGTGGACACAGGCGATTTAGACAGGTTCGGGCCGCTAAGAAGCGTAACACCCTACTCCTGTGTTCTGGTAGATCTGGGTGTGTGAAAGGATCCAGAGAGTTCAGCCTCTAGAGCCAGTCAGCCAGAGTCTGACCCCTTTTCTTTTTTCCCTTTTTTTCTTTTCTAGGCCTGGGCCTCCTTTTATATGGCAAGGGGCTACCACACGGGCCACGAGCTGCCTAAGAAAGAAAACATTCATTTGCAATTAGGGCTATCCTACTGCCGGAAGCAGCCTCTGACAGACGCCGCAGCACGCCTCTGCTCAGCCAGCCGGCACATCCAGGGGACGCCCATTTCAACCTTCATTAAATGGCAGACGACTTTCTCGTCTTGCCTGCGTCGGAATCTGAAATGCAACGGACCGGGACTAACATACCAACTCCGGGAGTTGGCACGCCAGCTCCGGCTGAGAGACAAGAGATAGAGGGCTCTCATCATTCTGACGGGACGGGGCGAGGCGTGCCGTAGGCCGCCTGGTGCCACCTAACCCGCGATCTGACCGATCTGTGATCAGTCACTCGTTGTGACCGGTCACGGACCGGATAGGCATGCGTCACGTCGCATTAAATGCGGCGTAGTGCGCTCGTCTGAACCGCCATAAATGCGGTTAGGCGAGCTCTGCCACACTCACCTAACCTGCACGCGTGGCACCAAAACCATAGGGGGTCGGGGCGCCCCAGCCCTCGGGGCAGATTCGGGAGCGGCCCAACCCCAGGTGGAGACTGGGAGGGCAGCCGCCACGTCACCGTCCGGCCCGACCCCTCCGGGGGAACTGTTGACGCCAAATCCGTACCGTCGATGTGGACCCGGCGCGTGGACACACGAAGGCCTGGGAGATCTGCTTAGCTCCAGTGCAGGTCCTAAAATTGATGAAGCGCAGGCGTGCCAGTCAGTTTGATCCTGCCACTGACAAGATACGCAAAATAGCAGAACGGAAGGTCTATCGGCCGATAGGCCGATAGGGCAAAAACGTATCGGCCGGTAGGCCGATAACCAAAACAACCGGTCGGCCGATGATAACATGATGATATAGCAATGTGATATAGCATAATCCAAATATAAAATAAACATTGATCTGAGGATTAAAGCATACATCGGCCAGAGGTCCGATGGCATAAACTCTGAATAAGCAAATAAACAATAAAAACTCTGTTGTCATCGGCCAGATCCAATCTATATGTAAAACTCTTGGGCCGATGCAATGTCCAGATAACTCACCAGCTGAAACCCCGATGAAACCCTTAATGGCAGCCAACAAGCAGGCTAGAGATTACGGTTCTAATCACGACTTAGTAGGTCAAACCGAACTGATGCAGCACTAAGTATGAAAAGAAATGCAAGACCTAGACAATCAAGCCCTCGACTGATTTTCGGGGTGGTGGATACCTTAACCAATCTAATCTAGCGAGGCGATTTAGTCGATACCGGCGTAAACCCTAAAACGAATCTCGGCCGATACGACTAAATCGAGACGTCAAACCAGATTGACTAAGATATATGATAGTAGGTGCTTACGTTGACGAGATCAGAACGTCGAAGCCCTAGCCCCGACAGCGCAGGCAGCCATAACGAGACTTACCCCTCGTGGGAAGGGCACGAACTCGCCGAAGAAGATGAAAGTAAAAAAAGGTGGCGATGCGCCGAAGTTGTATTGATCGTGTGATAATTTTACATGAACCTTGGGCTTACATATTTATACCCATAGACTAACAAAGATCCTAACAGATTACGAGTCAAACTTTCCTAAAGATAAAAGGAAACAGATAAAGTCCTTGCCGGACACTAATACACTTTCCTAAAGATAAAACAGAAAACTAACAAACTCTTCCTAATTAAGAGATACAAGCCGCATCCTTCTTGAACTCGGTCTTCTCTGGAAAAGATCTTCCCAAATCTAACAAGAATCCGACTGCTGAAAATATGGATAACTCCTATCGGCCGCTTGTAAACCTCTGAAGCCGATACAGACTTTGAGGCCGATATTTACTCTGAGCTGATACACAAACTAGGCCGATGATGACTTTGGGGCTTACCAAATTCTGGCGTTAACACATGCCCCCCAGTTTTGGAGTATGAGAAGTCATGCTTCAAAATTTTTCTTGTCTTGATCGCCCCGAAACTGATTCTTCTCTTCTTCGTGATGTCGGCTCTCATAAGCCGATACCGTCTGCACCAGATGAGCTAGGCTGTCAAACTCATAGAAGAAAAATTTGCCTTTGATAGTTTCTAACAACCCTTGGAATGCATGTCCTACTAACTGCTCATCATTTAAATTCAAACCATAACATCGGCCATGGATATTACGAAACCTTTGAATATATTCCTCAGCCGATTCTCCTTCTTGCTGTTTAACTAAAATCAAGTCTGAAAGCTTCAACTCATCAATTCCAGCAAAGAAGTACTGGTGAAATTGCTTCTCAAGATCGGCCCAACCTCTGATAGAATTTGGTGGCAATGATGAAAACCACGTGAAGGCCGATCCAGTCAAAGACAATGGAAACAATCTAACTTTCAGAGCTTCTTCCGCCGATGTCTCCCCACATTGAGCTAAAAATCGGCTGATATGTTCCCTCGTAGATATATCACCTTGCCCTGAAAATTGGAAAAGGTCTGGAATCTTGTATCGGCCTGGAAGTGGAACTCTATCAAACCATTCAGGATATGGCAGCTGATACACAGAAATATGTCCCTTAGGTCTAATTCCAAACTGTTCCTCTATTACTTTTGCAATCATATCAGCCCAATCTTCTTTAGACTGTTATCTTCGAGTTTCTTCTGGCCGATATTGTTGATGTAGCTCTCCAGGCTGATGCTGATCTATTTGCCCCCCGAGCCAATGTCGTTGTTGCCGATGCTGAAATTGTTCGTCGATTTGCCCCCCAGTCTGATTTCTTAATGCAATAACTCTGGGAACTATCTTCTCAATCAAACCATGTAATGTACTCACCAAAACTCCAGATCGATCAAACACAGTGCGACGAACGATTTCATCAACTGTCTTTTGAAGCGTCTCATCGTCCATCGGCTCTTCTTCTTCCTCTATCGGCTTGAGAGACTGTTCTTCCTTGGCCTTGACTTCCTTCTCAGACATCTTGTTGCAATTGTGGGTTCCACGAGCCATGTAAAAATCTGTTGTCAAAAACACGGTCCCACCGGGCGTGCCAAAAATGTGTTGACGCCAAATCCGTACCGCCGATGTGGACCCGGCGCGTGGACACACGATGGCCTGGGAGATCTGCTTAGCTCCAGTGCAGGTCCTAAAATTGATAAAGCGCAGGCGTGCCAGTCAGTTTGATCCTGCCACTGACAAGATACGCAAAATAGCAGAACGGAAGGTCTATCAGCCGATAGGCCGATAGGGCAAAAACGTATCGGCCGGTAGGCCAATAACCAAAACAACCGGTCGGCCGATGATAACATGATGATATAGCAATGTAATATAGCATAATCCAAATATAAAATAAACATTGATCTGAGGATTAAAGCATACATCGGCCAGAGGTCCGATGGCATAAACTCTGAATAAGCAAATAAACAATAAATACTCTGTTGTCAGCGGCCAGATCCAATCTATATGTAAAACTCTTGGGCCGATGCAACGTCCAGATAACTCACCGGCTGAAACCCCGATGAAACCCTTAATGGCAGCCAACAAGCAGGCTAGAGATTACAGTTCTAATCACGACTTAGTAGGTCAAACCGAACTGATGCAGCACTAAGTATGAAAAGAAATGCATGACCTAGACAATCAAGCCCTCAACTGATTTTCGGGGTGGTGGATACCTTAACCAATCTAATCTAGCGAGGCGATTTAGTCGATACCGGCGTAAACCCTAAAACGAATCTCGGCCGATACGACTAAATCGAGACGTCAAACCAGATTGACTAAGATATATGATAGTAGGTGCTTACGTTGACGAGATCAGAACGTCGAAGCCCTAGCCCCGACAGCGCAGGCAGCCATAACGAGACTTACCCCTCGTGGGAAGGGCACGAACTCGCCGAAGAAGATGAAAGTAAAAAAAGGTGGCGATGCGCCAAAGTTGTATTGATCGTGTGATAATTTTACATGAACCTTGGGCTTACATATTTATACCCATAGACTAACAAAGATCCTAACAGATTACGAGTCAAACTTTCCTAAAGATAAAAGGAAACAGATAAAGTCCTTGCCGGACACTAATACACTTTCCTAAAGATAAAACAGAAAACTAACAAACTCTTCCTAATTAAGAGATACAAGCCGCATCCTTCTTGAACTCGGTCTTCTCTGGATAAGATCTTCCCGAATCTAACAAGAATCCGACTGCTGAAAATATGGATAACTCCTATCGGCCGCTTGTAGACCTCCGAAGCCGATACAGACTTTGAGGCCGATATTTACTCTGAGCTGATACACAAACTAGGCCGATGATGACTTTGGGGCTTACCAAATTCTGGTGTTAACTGGAACGGGCCACGTGGATCACTGTGGCCGCCCTTCCCTTTGGTCTCGACACCCCCGGTCCCATGTCACCGACAGTCTTAATCTAACCAATTCGCAGCTTGCTGATTTAGCCTTCCAGGGACTACTTGGGCCGATAAGAGAAAGATTTTCTACACAGGACTTTGAAAGTCTAGCTCATTTGGTTCAGAAGGTATCGGTACGTGAACAAAGATTCCAGGAAGCAAAAAAATTTGTCAGAAAAGCCAATAATGTCAACAATGTCTACAATTATGATTTTGATTCAGAAGACGAAGACCCAGAGATTGGCTTGGCAGAATGGTGAAGAAATAAAAAGATTGCCATTTGTCAATGGGTTAAGGACACTGAAAAAGAAGAGAAGTATGATTTTAATATCAACAAACCCGATAGGATATTTGATTTGCTGCTACAAGAGAAACGGATTCAACTTCCAGTAGGTCATGTGATTCCATTAGCTGAAGAGTTAAGAAAAAGGAAATATTGCAAGTGGCATAATATAGGATCTCACCACACCAATGAGTGCAAGGTGTTCAAGCAACAGATTCAATCGGCTATAGAGCAAGGTAGAATAAAGTTTGATGATGGCAAAAAGCCGATGAAGATTGATGGCCACCCTTTTCCTATAAATATGGTCCATACAACAGCAGGTGAAGCCGATAAGAAGAATTATCAGTCTTATCAACAAAATAAATTCAATTCTACCAAGTTGATCAGCAGGTACCAGAAGAAATAAGACAAACAAGTTCAGAAGTATTATCAAGATGATAGGGTTTGTTTTGATCCTCATTGAAAATGTGAGTTCTTTAGGTTTTGCTGGAATAAAGGGATGAGATTATCATCAGTTGAAGATTGCCCACGATGCAATGATGTAGATGCAAGGTACTATGGTAGTTTTCATCAATCAAGCAACCCAAGATGAGAATCGGCCGATACAGAAAAGGTTGTCAGTACATCAACGTCTAGGGCCAATTTATCAAGATTATTTCAAAGATGAAGCTGATGAAGAGCAAGAAGAACAAGTTGAACATCCTCAATTGTGTCCAACTGAAATTTTCACAAAAAATCAGAAAAGGATAGTACAACGGTTGGGAAACAGGGAGCAGATGCAGGAGGTTGAAGAAAAAATCGATCATCGGCTGAAACGCACAAAGAAGAAGTGATGTGTTAAATCCAAAGTTGTGTCAGCCGATGAGGTTAAAGCTGAGAAGACCAAAAATTCAGCATCTACTAAGGGTAAAACTATAGCTTCATTTTCAATCAATTTGGTGTGTATGTTACCAGCAGAATATAGCATACATTCAACCGATGAGGAAGTTGAAGAATCATTGGCAAAGTTAACGTTGTCACCAGAACAAGCTGTTTTTTAGAAACCCAAAGACAATGAGCATCAGTATATGAGACCGTTATACATTAAAGGATTTGTCAATGGGAAGCCGATGTCCAAAATGTTAGTCGATGGGGAAGCAGCTGTAAACTTGATGCCCTATACTACATTCAACAAGCTTGGTAAAATTATAGAAGATTTGATCAAGACCAACATGGTGTTAAAGGATTTTGGAGGCAGTAGGAAAAGGAGTCCTGAATGTTAAATTAACAGTAGGCAGCAAGACAATTCCAACCAATTTTTTTGTCATTGATAGAAAAGGATCATATAGTTTGCTATTAGGAAGGGATTGAATACATGCTAATTGTTTCATTCCCTCAACGATGCACCAAAGTTTGATTCAGTGTCAAGGAGACCAGGTAGAAATTGTGCAAGCCGATAGGTCAGTAAATGTTACTATTGCCGATTTATCTATTTGGGAGATGGAAGGAGTTGATTGTTTGTCAGGAAAAGTCTGGGAAGGAGATTATTTAAAAGTGTCTGATTGTAATATATAGCCAATTGGTGATGAAGAATCCCAACTTTTGATGGGAAGACATAGGAGATGGCCCCAATTTTTATGCTAAAGATACTTAGATGATCTAGAAGGTAAATTGGGGCAATGGTTTATGTTGGCCGATGAGTTAGAAGTAGTAGATATTGGAACTGGCGATAAGCCAAGGCTGATTTTTGTATGTGCTAAATTGTCAAATAAATTCAAAAAGGAATTAATTGAGTTATTAAAAGAATACAGAGATTGTTTTTCCTAGGAATATCATGAGATGCTAGGACTTAGCCGATCTATAGTGAAACATCAGCTCCCTATTAAACCAGGGTATCGGCCGTATAAGCAGCCTCCAAGACGATTCAAGCCAAAGATGTATGATGCCAATTTTGTAAGGCCTTGTCGATACTCTAAATGGGTTACAAATATAGTACCATTGGTCAAGAAAAATGGAAAGCTTAGAGTTTGTATCAACTTCACAGATTTGAACAAAGCTACACTCAAAGATGAATACCCAATGTCGATTGCTGATTTGTTAGTTGATGCAACATCTGGACATAAAATTATAAGCTTTATGTATGGCAATGCAGGATATAATCAAATTTTTATGACTGAAGAAGACATTCATAAAACTGCATTTAGGTGTCCTGGTGCAATCTGTTTGTATGAGTGGGTTGTTATGACCTTTGGATTAAAAAATACTGGTGCTACATATCAAAAAGCAAAGAATTATATATTTCATAATCTCATCGGTTTGTTGGTTGAAATCTATATTAACGATGTGGTTGTGAAATCTAAATGGACATACAGCCGATTTACGAAATGTGTTGGAGAGGACAAGAAAGTATGGTTTAAAGATGAATCCTAACAAATGTCTTTTGGAGTATCGGCTGGACAATTCCTTGGTTTTCTAGTTTATGAAAAGGTGATTGAAATAACACAGAGGAGTATAAATGCTATTAAAGATATTGAGCCTCCACAAAATAAAAACCAAGTTACAATCCTTGATCGGCAAGATTAATTTTGTAAGGAGATTTATTTCCAATTTATCAAGTAGAATTGAGCCTTTCACTCCATTGTTGAGACTGAAAGCCGATCAAGAGTTCATATGGGGGGACAAATAGCAAAAAGCTTTGGATAACATCAAGGAATATATGAGTTCACCTCCAGTATTGATGTCACCTCAAAGGGGAATTCCATTCAAGCTTTACTTGTCAGCTGATGAGAACTCTATCGGCTCAGTTCTGGTTCAAGAGGTTGAAGGAAAAGAAAGAGTAATATTTTATCTTAGCAGGAGACTTTTGGATGCATAAACAAGGTATACCCCTATAGAGAAACTATGTTTGTGTTTATACTTTTCATGTACAAAGTTAAGGCATTATCTATTTTCAAATGAGTGCACAGTAGTTTACAAAGCCGATGTAGTAAAATTCATGCTATCAGCTCTAGTCTTGAAAGGTAGAGTTGGGGAGTGGATTTTTGCTTTGACAGAATTTGATCTTTGATATGAATCAGCTAAAGTAGTAAAAGGGCAGGCAATAGCCGATTTTATCATTTAACACCGAGGTGATTCAATTGGATATGTTGAGATGATGCCTTGGACATTATTTTTTGATGGATCTGTTTGTACACATAGTTGTGGTATCGGCTTGGTAATTATATCGCCTCGGTGGGCAAGTTTTGAGTTTGCCTTTACAATCAAACCTTATTATACAAATAATCAGGCAGAATACGAAGCAATGCTTAAAGGATTGTAGCTTTTGAAGGAAGTTGAAGTTGATGCAATTGAAATTATTGGTGATTCATTGTTGGTGATCAATCAGTTATCAGGCGAGTATTAGTGCAAAAATGAAATCTTGAAAGTTTATAATGAAAAGTGCCAAGAGTTGATGAAGAATTTCAAGGTTATTACTATGAAGCAAATTCCCAGAGAACAAAATGTTGAAGCCAATGATTTAGCCCAAGGTGCATCAGGTTATAAGCCGATGTTGAAAGATACAGAAGTCGAAGTTGTAGATGTTCATGCCAATGATTGGAGGTATGAAATTATCAAATATTTGAGAACTCCTTCTCAATTGGTGTCAAGGAAATTGAAATATAAAGCTTAGAAATATGTATTGTTTGATGATGATTTATATTATTAGACAATTGATGGGGTTTTGCTTAAGTATTTGAATTTGGAAGAAGCTAAAGTTGTTATGTGTGAGGTACATGAAGGTATTTGCGGTACACATTAATCGACCCATAAAATGAAATGGTTGCTTCGAAGAATTGGATATTTTTTGCCGACAATGCTGGAAGATTACTTTAGATATTATAAGGGATGTCAAGATGTCTGAAATTTGGAGCAGTTCAGAAAGCACCAGCATCGGCTATGAACCCAATTATCAAGCCATGGCTGTTTAGAGGTTGGGGAATTGATATGATTGGCCAAATTAATCCACCATCAAGTAAAGGGCATAAGTATATTCTAGTGGCGACAGGTTATTTTACAAAGTGGGGTTGAATCAATTCCTTTGAAGAAAGTTGACTCCAGGGATGCCATTGAATTTGTTAAAGAACACATTATCTATTGGTTTGGAATTCCACAGACGATAACAACAGATCATGGATCTATCTTTGTGTCCGATTAATTTGTTCAATTTGCCGATAGTATGGGTATTAAATTGTTGAATTCTTCTCCTTATTATGCACAGGCCAATGGTCAAGCTGAAGCTTCTAACAAAAGTTTGATCAAATTGAGTAAGAGAAAAATTGCAGAACAACCTAGGAAGCGGCATACTACTTTGGCCGATTCATTGTGGGCATATTGAATGGCATGTCATGGAGCTACACAAGTACCATCCTATCAACTGGTATATAGACACGAGGCTATTTTGACTTGGGAGAATAACATCGGCTCAAGAAGAATTTTTTATAAAATGAGCTATCAACCGATGATTATCATAGTTTGATGATTGACAACTTAGCCAATATATGATATATCCTATCAACTGGTATATAGACATGAGGCTATTTTGACTTGGGAGAATAACATTGGATTTTGTGCATGTTCGATTACGTACTTTGGAGAAGATCAAAATAGATAAAGAAAGAGTTTCATGGCATTATAATAAAAAGGTTGTGCCAAAGATTTGAAAAAGGAGAGCTTGTTGGGAAGTTGATTTTGCCGATCGGAATAAGAGATAACAAATTTGGAAAATGGTCACCTAATTGGGAAGGACCCTATCGGATTCATCGTTGTGTCCCAAAGAATGCATATATGCTTGAAGGAATTGATGGAGAAGTTTTTGAGAAAGCATTAAATGAAAAATATTTGAAGAAATATTACCCAAGTGTTTGGATCAACTCATAATCGACTACTTAACCAATATATGATATAGCCGATGTATAAACTTCATCGCATCAAGATGGCCGATATATACTATCGCCCTTAGACCAGAATTTCAAAAATATACAAGTATGAAAAGAGCAGGAATAAAATCAGCACAAAGGCCGATGGTTATATTACACAAAAATATTTCCAAGTGCTCAAAGTAGAAAGTATCATAGACCTAAAAGATTACATCAACCCAAAAAGTTTTGGATTGCCGATATCGCACGCAGGCGAATTTGATCTGTTTCTTTGATAGCTCACACGTCATTGGCATCCATTCCTGGAACTGGTTTTAAGGTCTTATTTTGTGCAGCCAAATGCTTAGCCGATGCTTTCAGCTTTGCTCTTTGATCTTCGATGGCCTTTCGGAAATCGGCAAGCCTCTGCTTCTCTTGAGTAATTTCTTTGCATGTTTGTTCCAATTTGGCTAGGAGATCTGCTTCTTGTTGTTCCAGTTCGGTAATATGCTTCTAGGTTTTTTCAGGACTAGCTCATCAAGTTTGGCCTTGTTCTCATTTACTTGCTGCCGGTTGGTTTGAAGAGTCGATTCCAATACCTTGAGTTCAAGGCGATCTGCAAGTCTCTATGTGGCTCTCTGGACTCTGAATTGGTGGGATTCAAGGAAAGCTGCTGGGGAGATGACGTCCATTACTTCATCAGGCAGCTGGTCTTGAATTTCTTAAATTCTGCTTCTGATCGGCCTGCTATTTGCAACTAAGGCATCCAATGAAGCATTGAGCCGATCAGCTATATCTTGTAGTCTAGCCCTCAAATCTTCAGAGATAGGTGATTTGGCTTTGCTAGTGGTTTTCTCATCTTCTTCATCCAAAAATTGCCTTATGTCAAAGGAAAACATATCAGCTAGGTTCTGCATGTCAAAATTGATGTCTGGAAAATAAGCATGGTTAAGCTGATAGAGGGTATATTTATATACTTACTTGGGTCATCGGCGCAGCAGCAGTAGTTTGTTCTTCTTCTCCATGATGGCTGCCAGCGGCAGAAGGTGTGTGTTCACTGGAGGCTAGCCGATGAGGAGAAGCTGATGGAGCTCTTGGCTGAAAACAAAACAAGTGTCAAATTATATTGTATTGGCTGATCACAAAAGTAAAGAGTAAAAAGAATTTACCGATGCAATTGGAGAAGCTTGAGGACTTGGAGATAGCAAGAGCTAATAAAATCTTGGGCTACAAAAAAGACAAATGTTGATGCAATTGGAGAAGCTCGAGGACTTGGAGATAATGGTGACACAGGAAAGTGCTTGTCCTTAGCAAGAGCTAATACAGTCTTGGGCTAAAAAAAGACAAGTGTTAGCAAAATGTTAAAAGAGTTCAGATGTGAGGCAATATGGCTTTTTACCTTAACCTTGCGGATTATTCTGCGATGGCGTGGTGGGGATGAAGGTTGCTCGCCAACTTCACTACCTTGTTCACCAGGATTAGCTGTATCGGCTAGGCCTTGATCGGCTGGGTCTTGTTCTTCAATAGATGGGTCATCGTCGCTCATCTCAGCAGCAGCTTCATCGATCTCTTCTTCTATAACTGCATCCTTTAAGTATTGCTCAACGTCTGAGTCAGCAGGAGGGAAATCGTCGGCAACCTTTTTAGGGGTAGCAATCTTTGGCTTTTTGATGGTCTTCTTGATGTTTGGTTGCTTGCGTTTGCTTGTGACCTTGGAGATTGGTTCCCTAACTTGGTCGTGAAGCAAGGAGCTTATTGAAGGCAATAGAGCCGATGCATATGCAAACATCTGATTACTTATGCTTCTGGCAGGAGGAGTGATGGCAGCCTGCAAAATAGACATGTTAAGCATCTTAAGGAAAACAAAGAACTCAAAATTATTCAAAAAGGGAAAGGGGATGAATTACCTGAGGACTGATGGAAGGGATGACGTGGTTAAGTAAAAGCTGGTCGATAGGTGAAAAAGATGCTTCTTCCATTCACTCCACCATCGATTAAATAGCTGGCTTCACAAAAGGTGAATGTTGATGTGTTCAAGAGAGCCCAAGACGGGATTTTCAAGTTTTAGCACCCTATCCATCAAAAGAGCCGATGTGATGATGCCCCTGGTTTGGATTTTCCTTGCAAAGTACAAGCCGATTGAAAGCTGACCCAAACCTAATTGTCTTGCTGTTACCATTGGGTGGTAGAACTCATAAGAGATTTGGACGTTTTGGCCTTGAGATATTCCAGTGGGAAGTATGCAAGGTGATATGGCCAAAACAAAGTTATCTCTAGATCTAGGGTCTTTTTCATCGTTATGATCATTCAATCTCAAATCGGCTGGGAGCACATAATCAGTAAAGCTGTCATAGGAAAACCAAATTCTGGCATTCTTAGGAAATCCATCATAGAAGTGATAAAACCAGGTTGGGAATGCTTCAGCCGATGGTCCTGATCCTGGGTAAACCAATGCTGCCTCTTCGAATGACATGCATCGGCGGATACTTGCTTCTTCATCATCAGAATGGTCAGAAGAAAAGCTTGATAAGTAAAGAGAGGTTCTTTTAGCAACATTGAAGGTATATAAGTTCAACCAAAGTTGTACTAACCACCAAGGGCCACCATAGCTGACAGGTTTGCCCATAAGATCTTACCGCTGCCTGGCCCATCATCTGATACACTGCTCCAAGCAAATATTTTCCAAGGGGAAATGTTCTCTTTTCAACTATGGCTTGGGCTAAATGCTGCATGTTGGCTGTCGGACCATAGGTTGATCCACAAAAAACAAATCTCTCTAGCCAGAGATTCAAGAAAGCAATGTGTTCTCTATTTGAAACAGGGTCTGTGTTGATGTGTTTAGCTATATATCTAGACCAGCCACCTATATTTTTGGTTGTTAACTTGTTCTCACTTTTAACTTTCAAATCAAAGGGGTTGGCCGATGAGGTTATATCCAAGCCAGTAAGCATCTTGATGTCAAGAAGAGTGAGTGTCATCGGCCCTTGGTTGAACATGAAAGCGTTGAGGGTGTCAGACCAGAAATAAGAAGCCGATGACAGCATAGATTCATCTTTCTTCATATCGGCTAGGGACAGGGCCAAGTATTGAGCTATTCCTTCTTCTTCCGAAAGAGTTTGCTTGGTAGCCGATATTCTCTTATACCAATCCTTCCATCCATCTAAGTTCGAAGGCCACGATCTAAAAACTGTTTGTCAATCGATTAAATTGGGTTTTGTCTGTCTAAAGGGGATCCTATTGGTCTCAACGTTGATGAAGTAACAGGGGTCTGTATCTTCCATCGACCCAAGGAAATAGTGAGTGGGTTCCTTGAGAACGGGGATTGTGATCTGGTTTCTCAAGTGCTACAATCACGGAAGACAGAGGAGGAGGAATCAGAGAATTTATCGAAAGGGGATCTAGAGCAAGATTTAACCAAGGTTGATGCAAAGTATGGATGAATGAAGACGATGAAGCATAGTTTGAAGGAAACTTACCACGGGAACATCGATGATGGTCCCCATTAAGCTTTAAGCAGGGAAATCGCCAAGGACTCGCTGAAGTTGCCGCTGGAAGGGCTCGTATCATTGATGCAGTCGTCGGACATGAGAGAGAAGCAGTGCGCGGCTCAGGCGATGGTTTAAGTGGTGGAAAAAGTTAACGACGTGAAAGTTAAGGACAATGCCGTTGCTATTTATAACTCGCGTCTTTAGTGGTCAAGGTATGGAAACCCTAGATTTTTGTGGATCTAAGAGATAATTCCGCAGCATATTGATCTATACTCTGGAATTGGACGGCATGTGTTAATGGTAAAATTTGGTAAAGATACGTCAGGATAAAGATGGGTTCGAAGCGGATTCAAGGAGATAAGATTGTTTCCAAAAACAGAGCAGCACATCGGTTGGAAGCCGTATCGGCCGATACAGAGTCAGATTCGGTCAGCCGATACAGGTAATACGAGTTCATATCGGACTCGGGAGAAGATCTGAAGATATTGCCAAACAAAGATTGAGTCTAGAAGAGGCAATTGTATCTATTAATTAAGAATAAGACTTACTTGTTTCCTTTAAGGGATTCGTGGTAAGAGTCCGCCTAGGGACTTGTTTGTTTATTTTGTAATTAGGCAAGTTTGAGTCATGTTCGATATGGACAAGGTTTGTATGTTCTGGTATAATTATATGCTCGGGGTCTTGTAAGAAAAAACAATAATTCAATACACTTTCGGCGCGTCGCCACACTTTCACTTTTACTTTTCGACAAGTTCTTGTTTTGGCTTCGATCTCCAATAAGAGATATGGCTTGTCACAGCGATTTTTATCGGCTGATTAGCACATCGTTTTAGATGTTCTAATCTGTCTTATACAACTACTGGTTATCATATATCTTGGTTAATCTAACTCAATGGCTCGATTTACTTGTATCGGCCAAACCTCTTCCAAGGTTTTGTCGGTATCGGCTAAATCATTTCATCAGCTTAGATTGGCTAAGGTATCCACCACCCTGAAAATTAGTCAAGGGCTTGATTGTTTAGACTTTATGCTTCTTTTCATACTTAGTGCTGCATCGATTGAGTTTGACCTACTAAGTAGTGTTCAGAATCATAAAAGCTACCCTGCCTATTGATTGCCAATAAGGGTAGAATTGGGGTTTCAGCCGATCTTACCTAGTATAACTGTTTCGCATTTAATTTTACATGGTTTAATTTGCTCGAAACGTTATATCTATCATCTTATACAAGTGTATCAATCCCTTAAACATATTAAGCTTGTTTCGAACCTCACGCTGCCATCGGTTAGGTCTGAGCCATTGAGATTGAATCTTGTTTAGTGTATTTGATCAAGATTGATATTCTTATATAAGGCTGTATCGGAGTTCTAGCTGATACGTTATCTAAAATACGCTAAAACATCTTATCGACTATGAAAGAGGTTCATGTAATTAGTGATTTATCTTATCTTGATTATAAGCAATTAATATTGTCTCGGTTGGGTTCGATCTATAATTGCTTGCATCTAAGAGAAAGATGAAATGAGTGATTACATGTTATTTATCTCTATAGCGGATTATGATTGTTTTGGGTTTAATCTACAACATCTACCCATTGGCTAGTTATTTAGGTTATATAATCGTATAACAATTGGCTAGTTATTTAGGTTATATAATCTCATGCTGCATTGATTGGGTTCGACCTATGGGATTGGTTCTGTTAAAGAAGAGTTGTTTATGATTATAGTTAACCTAAATCTAGTTTATGGATAGCATCCTCCACCTTACAGCCAATTCAATTTCTGCATTGGTTAAGTTTCTACGATACGTCATCGGTCCACCAGCCGATCGGCTATCATTTACTAACATCATTTTCTTGTATATCTTGTTGGTTGCAGAATTAAACTAACTGGCACGCCCTGAACCTGAAAGCAAGATTTGGACCTGCACTGGAGCTAATTAGAACTCCCAGACCGCCGTGTTTACGCATCAACAGATGGTTACCTATACTTGGCCATAGCTTGTTCACCTTGTATCACTGATAAATTGGGCACTAATTGTTAACATCAAATTTTTGCAATCTACTCGGAGAAGAAAGAGAAAACCGACACAGAGAAGAAGGAGCAGTTCGAGTCGGATCGATTACGCTATCGGACCAAGCCGAGTATCGGACCAAGTTCTGTATCGGACTCAGCGGTGCATCGGACCGAGTGGAGCGCTAACAGAGGGACCGTATCGGCCGATGTGGGTTCAACGCGGCCATTGGCTAATAGAAGCAGGAAGCCGATGGAGGCAGAGCGGGCTCGGTTTGGGCCTGAGTCAAGCTTCAAAGGAGATTGCCAAGTAGAGATAAGGCTCGATTTTAGGCAATCGTATCTCTTAAATTAGGAAGTTAAAGTAGTTTCGATCTAATCTATGGCAAGAGTCCGCCATAAGAGCCGATGAGTACCACAATCTCATGGTTGATAAGTTGGATGATTTGGCACACGTATGATTGCGGGCTTTGGAAAAAATCAAGCGAGATAAAGATTGAGTTGCTTGTCATTATAACAAAAAAGTTGTAGCCAAATCATTTGAGGAAGGGGATCTTGTTTGGAAATTGATATTGCCGATTGGTTCCAGAGACAACAGATTCGGCAAGTGGTCGCCTAATTGGGAAGGTCCTTTTCAGATTCATCGATGTGTTCCTCACAATGCATATTTATTAAAAGGGTTAGACGGAGAAGTTTTTGGCAGAGCACTTAATGGCAAATACTTAAAGAAATATTACCCAAGCATTTGGATCGACTCATGATCGGCTTGTTAGCCGATTACTGATGATAGCCGATGTGCAATACATCGCCTTTAGATGGCCGATATATACTATCGCCCTTAGTTCAAATTTTACAACATGAGCCCTCATCTTCCAAAATTTGGGGGGCATATATATACTCAGCAGTTCTTCAAATGGATATCAGATGAATTACAAATTATATAATGATTCATCGGACCGAGTGGAGCGCTAACAGAGGGACCGTATCGGCCGATGTG
This sequence comes from Oryza officinalis, assembly GCA_008326285.1. Lineage (NCBI taxonomy): Eukaryota > Viridiplantae > Streptophyta > Magnoliopsida > Poales > Poaceae > Oryza > Oryza officinalis. The sequence continues at coordinate 20,351,412 of BDMV01000002.1, read as the reverse complement.
CGTTCAACGCGACCAATGGCTAATAGAAGCAGGAAGTCGATGGAGGCAGAGCGGGCTCGGTTTGGGCCTGAGTCAAGCTTCAAAGGAGATTGCCAAGTAGAGATAAGGCTCGATTTTAGGCAATCGTATCTCTTAAATTAGGAAGTTAAAGTAGTTTCGATCTAATCTATGGCAAGAGTCCGCCATAAGGACTTGTTTGTTAGTTATAGATAAAATCATGTCCTATATGGACAATGTTGTAAATCACGAGTATAAATATCCCGGTAGTTTGTACTTAGAATCGCTCTCAATTCGACAATCAAAAACACTATAGTTCAATCTACTTTCGGCGCATCGCCACCCTCGCAAGAGGTTGATTTTCAGCGAGTTCTTGCTTACCCAGAGCAGAGGTAAGAACTCGTACCCGACGATCTACGTCGTCGGGGCTAGCGTGTCGTTTTAGACACGTTAAGCCCTGGTGACGTGATCGTCGTTTATCATGTCTTGGATGATCTTGACATGGCATCCCAATTCTATCTCGCCAGCAGTAAACTCGTTTTAGGGTTTGTTGCCGACGATGGTTGAATTGGTTTGCTTGTCTAGATCCTTCAAGGCATCTACCATCCCCAAAAGCGATCGACAGCTTGATTGTCTTTGTGTTAATTCTCGATTCACACTTTGTGTTGCTATCGACCTTAGTCATGTTTTGAGATTTAACTCAAAGCCTGTTTTCGATCGTAATTAAGGATAGTGCCGGGGTTTCAGCCGGTCTTACCTAATGCATCTGATTACTTTATGTTTTTGCATGTATTTGCCACTTGCATGAGTAGATCGATAGATATAAATGTATTTGTCATAGATTGTTCTCAGGATTTCTCTATGATCAGTACATTTATATCGGCCGAACGGTTCATACAAGTTCACACTAGAGCATTAGCTAGTGCATTCACTTCTCACATCCCTCATCGGCTGGTGTCATTAGATTAACACAGACTCATTGATTGTCACGCCCTGAATATTGCCTAATTTAATAATTCATTCTTTAATGCATTTTTAGAATTTATTTAAAAGCCTTCAAGGTAAACTCTAATAAAATCTTGGAAAAATTGCAACATAAAACTGAGTTATCTAAAATTTCATTAAATACTTTGCTTGTTTATCTATTTTCTAGATTTTTCTGGGAATTATTTGAGCAAGGGAAGTATTATTAATCAATGAAATAGCATTTCATGAATTATTTAAATAAGAATAAGTTTTTAAAAAAAACCCTCCCTAAGCCGTTGGGCTGTTTCCAGCCCAACTCCCTCCTTTCTGTGCATGGCTGTGCAGCCCAAGCGGCCCAGCCGAGCTGCCCTTTCTCTTTTCTTTCCTTTTCTCAGCCCAAGCGGAAGTCTACTTTTCCTCCCTTTTACTGTTCTTCTTCAACCTCAGGCCAGCCGAACTGAGCCCGAGTTGGCTCGGTTTTTCTCCTCCAAATCCGGCCTTTTCTCTCGTGTATTCCTAAAATTAGTTGAGGGGATTTGTTTCCCCTATCCTCTTCTATCTCTTCCCCCAAAAATCCGATTTTATCCCTTTTGAATTCGGTGCGAATTTGGATTCGTTTTCGAGTTTCTCTCTCCACCAAACCCTAGGTTTTCCCGGCGCAATTCCTTCCGTTTCAAGCTCGGTCTCTCCCTCCCGTGGCTTTAAATAGAGTCCCCTCCCTCTCCTCTTTCATTTGCCACCCCGCCCGAGCTCGCCGCCGCCGCGCAGACCCTAGGGCCGCCGCCGTAGCCGCTTCAGCCGCCTCGCGTCGTCGCCGTGGTGATCGCCGCCGGTTGCCGTCGCCATCACCGGGTTCACGAGGAGAAGCCGCACACCGTCCACCTCTTTGCTGCCGCCGAAACCCGCCGGAGAGTCGTCGCCGTCGTTGACCCGAGCCGAGCCGCAATCGAACCTCGTCGTCGGACGTCGCCGGTCGTCGTTCGTCGTAGTTCTTTGCATCGGTGAGTTCGCCTCGTCGTCCTCTTCGCGTAGATGTCCTCGGTTTGGCCGGCCGAGCCCTCCATCACCAGCGGTTGTGTAGTTCAGAACCTTGTCCGATGGTGATGTCGTCATGACATCATTAATCCTTTATTTAAATCGTATTAATTTTCTGTATTAGTTGAAAAACGATTAAACTTCGAAAATTCATAACTAAATCATCGTAACTCAGATTCGAGTGGTTCAAGTTTCTAAATTCATTTAAAGTCAAGATCTACATGTTAAAAATATTCACATGTACTGTTTATGCTTGTTTTTGTACTGTTTTGTTGATTTTGTTCATTTGCTTTAGTTTCTGACGTTCCGGAGGAGAGCGTTTACGTTGAGGAAGGTTCAGAAGTGTTTGAAGAAGCTCAAGGCAAGTCACACAGATCCCAAACAACCCTTTGAGCATGTTGAACCCGTTTAAAGCTATGGTTTTATTTCAACTTATGCATTATTTTCGAATGTCATTGGGTGGTGAGCCTTTCCCATTTAATTATGGCCGAAGATGACTTTATTTTCCTATGGGTAATAAATTGATCAGCTTGAACCTTATATATTGGTTTGGTTCAGCTAGATGCTTATGTTAGAAGCTTAGCCACACCTAGAAACATTAGCTCATTAATGGGATAAATCATGTTTCACTATCACTTACGGTTAAATCTAGTGGTAGCTCACGATGGTCAATCGTGTTATGATAATTGATAATTAGAACTTGATTAATGGTGGGTTGTGAGCATGTGGTTTTGATGGTTGTGCTCATGACAATTAAAGACCGGTTCACGAGCTACTGTTGTGAAACATTAACCGTACTAACCACAAGCCAGCGTGGGCAACGGCTTTATCCTTGGTATAACATGGTTCTTAGCGGCGCACCAGACTGTGAAATGGCGATAAGTCCATGGGGGTCACTGGGGAGTCCATACCTTGGCTAAAGGGGGTGACTATGATCCGGGAATGGTGCACTGCTCTGCGTTGTGTTATGTTGGGGGTACTGTCACAGTCTCTATTCGGGTACTTATGCAGTATCGCGACGCATGGTTGACATGATGTTGAGGCTGTGTCTTGTGGGTAAATTTGTACACCTCTGGCCAGAGTAAAACTATTCGAATAGCCATGCCCGCGGTTATGGGCGGGTCTAACAATGTTTTTCGTGATTAGTCTCACACTACTCATTGGTGATAAAATGTGATAATTAATTTGACTCCTGGTTTGGAATGGCATATTCCTGGTTTGGAGGTTTGGTTTGTACAACCAGGGTTGGTTGTTCAGATGAGGTTGGGCCTATGCAACGGGTATGTTGTGTAGTGTTTATTTAATATTGCTTAATCATTACAACTGTTTTACTATTCTCTAAAGTTTATTAAGTGATGTTTATGCAAATGAGCTATTATATGCCATCCTTTGGTTACCGTGTGCATTTGCATATTTGTTGTGTGGCTTGTTGAGTATGTCATATGCTCACCTTGCAATATTCATTCATCAGAGGAGGAGTACTACAGTGAAGGTGATGCTCAGGAGGATTAGGCTATGTTCGGGTCAAGTTGCTTGTGGAGTGGAGTCGCCATTGTTTTTTTTTATTTTTTTTTCTTCTTTGAGAGGAACTATCCACCTCTGTAATAATTTAACGCTTTGCGATTATTAATTAGATGCTTGATAGTACTCTATTGTCAATTTGTTATTGTGTGCCTCGGCTGATTCCTGGACGAGGGTTTAACACACATGTAAGCGTTTGGAATTTTGGATAGAAATTCCAGGCGTGACATTGATGAAGGCCGATGAAATTAGATCTGTGTATTAATGTTATTTCATTATGACCTCAAGTAGGCCGATAGAGCCTTACCCTAACGGCTGGGCCCTCACGATGTGACATCGGCCTATCGGCTGATCGGCCATCATTTGCTAACATGGCTTACTTGTTTATTCTTGTTGATATTAGATCAAATCAACTGGCACGGCCTACACACACCTAGGCAAGCCATTGGACCTGCACTGGAGTTAAGCAGATGTCTCAGGCCGCCGTAGTAACGTGGAACCCGCTTTGACACGAGGGTGGGTCGAAATTCTGCGCCAACACGCTTTTGGCACGCCCAGTGGGACAAGGAAGAACACAAGCTTCAAACCGTCAACAAGTTCACTTCAAGATGTCCTCTCGGTGACCGTTGATCAGCTCAACGAGGAGCAAAAGGCGGAGATGGCAAAGCTGGTTGAGCAGTTCCAGAACATGTACCGGCAGACGTACTCCAGGACTCGGCAAGGCACCATCATTCAAAAGTTCAAGGTGATAATGCCGAGCCCTGGGGATGGAGCTAGCACATCGGCGGCAGCCCAAGATCAAGCTGTCAAAACTGAAGACGATACTCGCTGCGCTACGCCGATGCTATAGGACCGCATCGACTCCGCGGTTCACTCAGCATTAATCAACCAATCCGGAGTCCTGGTGAACACGTTGACCAATGCAGTCAAGTCGATACTAGATGGTTCCATTCACAGGCACAAGCTTCAAGGGCCGATCTTCCTGCCTGATAACAAATCCCTTCCATATCGGACCTTGAGGACTGATCTAGGTACGGCTCCACAGCCGACAGCGCTGATCCCACCTCTATCGGCCCAGCCAGTGTCGACCATGCCATTGGTCTTGACGAAACAGGCGGGAGGAAGCCCCTAGCACATCACGGAAGACCAATTGGCACAGTGGACGAGGGGGAGACAAGCTCCAGCAGCCTTGCAACAGCCGATGGTTGAGCCGATACAACAAGCCTTTGCCAATCCAACATCGGCCAGGCAAGCCCCATTCCCCTTACCAAGAAATCCTCCACAGGTAGCTGCCTACAACGCTCCGCAAGGCTATCAGCAGTACTCCACGGGGCAGTATGATGCGCCAAACTTGAATCATCACTTTCAGCCATACTCCCCTAGGCAATATCGGCCGGAAAGTTTTCAACAGCTTTATCACCAAGAGCTTCCACACCAGCCCGCAGGAGTCACTCAAGCGCAGTGGGCCGATATGATAGCCGAAGTGATGCGTGATCAATTCAGTTTAAAGCCCGAGGAGAATGCAACAGTGTATCAGCACCCATACCCAGAGGAGTTCGACAGAGTGCCATTGCCAAGCTGATACAAGATTCCTGACTTCTCCAAATTTTCAGGGCAAGACAATATCTCCACGTACGAGCATATCAGCCGATTTTTAGCTCAATGTGGTGAGGCATCGGCTGTGGAGGCGTTGAGGGTAAGATTTTTTCCCTTTATCTTTGTCAGGGTCAGCATTCACTTGGTTTTCCTCTCTACCCTGCAATTCTATCAGAGGATGGGTAGACCTGAAAAAACAGTTTCATCGATATTTCTTCAATGGTGTACAAGAGATGAAACTGTCTGATCTTACCGCCATCAGGCAGAGAGTTGACGAATCGGTCCCAGACTACATTCAACGATTCAGGGATGTTAGAAATAGGTGCTATAGCCTCAGCTTGACCGATTCCCAGCTGGCCGATTTGGCGTTCCAGGGACTACTTGGGCCGATACGAGAAAGGTCCTCGTCGCAAGATTTTGAGAGTCTAGCTTAGCTAGCACAGAGAGTATCGGCCCACGAGCAAAGGTTCCAGGAGGCAAGAAAATTCACAAAGAAGATCAACAGCGTTTATCAATACGCCTCCGATGAAGATGAAGATGTTGATGCTGAAGTTGATTTGGCTAAATGGGCCCGGATGAAGAAGCCAACAACATGTCAATCAATCAAGAAGGGCGATAAAGAAGAGAAGTTCGATTTCGACATCAACAAAGCCGACAAGATATTTGACCTACTACTGCAAGAGAAGCAGATACAACCGCCAGTAGGTCATGTGTTGCCATCGGCTAAAGAGATAAAGAAAAAGAGATATTGCAAGTGGCACAACACGTACTCTCACCATACAAATGAATGCAAAATCTTTCAACAACAGATACAATCGGCCATCGAACAGGGCAGGATCAAGTTTGATGAAGCCAAGAGGCCGATGAAGATCGAAGGACACCCGTTCCCAGTTAACATGGTGCGGGCTGACAGGGCCGATAGCGACGCCTATCGGACCAACAGGCGACCCCATCAAACTTCAGAAGGCCTCATCAAGAAATACCAGCGGAGGCGTGAGGAGCAAGCACAAGACTATTCTGACCAAGATAAATTCTATGATCCTCATTGGGAGTGCGAGTTCTTTCGATTTTGTTGGAACGAAGGGATGAGGTTGCCGACGATGCAAGAGTGTCCTGCATGCAACGACACGGAGGAATCTTACCAGGGCAGTTCAAGCAGAACAGTGCATCGGCCAACCAAGCAGAAGAAACCCGTACACGAGAGGCTAGGGCCGATGCACCATGACCGTCGGACAGAAGATGATGAGCAAGTCCAAAGTCCTCAGTGGTGCCCAGATGATTTATTTAGCAAAACTCAGAAGCGATGGGTCCAGAGGTTAAGACAGAATGAAAAAATCCAGGAGTGACAGGCAGCGATCGCTCATCGGCCCACTAAAACCAGGAAAGAATGGAAGCTAAGGTCTACAGTGGAAAAGGCCGATGAAGATCATACTCAATCAACTCAAGCTCCTGCATCTACGAAAGGTAAAAGCATAGCATCGGCTTCTGTTCACATGGTTTTTCTATTGCCAGCAAACTATAGTATACAGATGGCCGATAGAGTAACAGCCGATGACGAGATGGAGCAATCTTCGGTTAAGCTACAGTTGTCACCGGAGCAGGCCGTGTTCGACAAGCCAGCCGACACCAGCTATAGGCACCTCCGGCCATTGTACATCAGGGGATACGTCAATGGGCGGCCGATGACGAAGATGCTAGTCGATGGCGGCGCGGCAGTGAATTTGATGCAATATACAACTTTTAGGAAGCTTGGAAAAGTACCTGAGGATCTGATCAAAACAAACATGGTGTTAAAAGATTTTGGCGGCAACGCGTCCGAGCAAAGGGGGTGTTAAACGTGGAGCTTACAGTTGGCAACAAGACAATCCCTACCACCTTCTTCGTCTTTGATGGAAAGGGTTCCTACAGCCTGTTGTTGGGACGAGATTGGATCCATGCAAATTGTTGCGTCCCTTCGACAATGCACCAATGTCTTATTCGGTGGCAAGGGGACCAGGTCGAGATCGTGCAGGCCGACAAATCAGTACATGTGGCCAGTGCCGGTCTTGCAGTTCGGGAGATGGAAGGAATCAATTGCCTGTCCGGACGAATTTGGGAGGCCGATTTCCTGAAGGTAACTGACTGTGATATCGAGCCGATCGAAGATGGAGATAAACAGTTACTTTGACGTAGGCATGACATCCACAAGCCAAGATGAACAAGTTAGTCCCTACACAGAAGATGCGGTGGATGAAATGGATGGGAAATTGGGACAAGGCTTCACGTCGGCCGATGAACTTGAGGAAGTGGACATAGGAATAGGTGATAGGCCTAAGCCGACGTATGTAAGTGCCAACCTTCCAAAGGAATATAAGAGTAAATTGGTACATCTTTTGAAAGAGTTTATGGATTGTTTTGCATGGGAATATCATGAGATGCCAGGATTAAGCCGATCGATCGTAGAACATCGGCTACCTATAAAACCAGGCTATCGGCCATTAAACAAGCTCCCAGGAGATTTAAGGCCAATATGCACGAAGCTATCAAGGCAGATATTACAAGGCTCTACGACGCCAACTTTATCAAACCTTGCCGATATGCGGAGTGGGTTTCCAATATAGTACCAGTGTTGAAGAAGAACGGCAAGCTCAGGGTGTGCATCGATTTCAGAGATTTAAACAAAGCAACGCCAAAAGATGAGTACCCTATGCCGATGGCGGATTTGCTAGTTGATGCTGCATCTGGACATAAGATTATTAGTTTTATGGATGGAAATGCAGGCTATAACCAAATTTTCATGGCAGAGGAAGATATTCACAAGACAGCTTTCAGGTGTCCGGGGGCAATCGGCTTGTATGAGTGAGTCGTCATGACATTTGGTCTAAAGAATGCTGGAGCCACCTATCAGAGGGCAATGAATTATATTTTTCACGACCTTATCGGCTCCTTGATTGAAGTGTACATTGATGATGTGGTTATGAAGTCAAAAGAGTACGATGATCATTTGGCCGATTTACGCAAGGTACTGGAAAGAGCAAGAAAGTACGGTCTAAAGATGAACCCTAACAAGTGTGCTTTTGGCGTATCGGCCGGTCAATTTTTGGGTTTCTTGGTCCACGAGAGAGGAATCGAGATTACACAGAAGAACATCGATGCCATTAAAAAGATCCGGCCTCCAAAGAATAAGACCAAGTTGCAGTCTCTGATTGGGAAGATCAATTTCGTCCGACGTTTCATATCAAACCTATCAGGCAGGATAGAGCCATTCACGCCATTATTGAAGTTGAAGGATGACCAGGAATTTATATGGGGTGATAAACAGCAAAAGTTGTTGGACAATATCAAGGAATATCAGAGTTCCCCACCAGTTTTAATGCCTCCACAGAAGGGAGTTCCATTCAAATTGTACCTGTCGGCCGATGAGAGGTCTATCGGCTCTGTTTTGGTTCAGGAAATTGATGGCAAAGAAAGAGCTATTTTCTATCTCAGTAGAAGATTGTTGGATACTGAAACAAGGTACACGCTAGTGGAGAAGTTATGTTTATGCTTATATTTTTCATGTACTAAATTGAAGCATTATTTACTTTCCAATGAATGCATTATGGTAAGTAAGGCCGATGTGATGAAATATATGCTATCGGCCCCTATGTTGAAAGGGAGAATTGGGAAGTGGCTTTTTGCCTTGTCAGAATTTGACCTCAGGTATGAATCGGCAAAAGCGATCAAAGGACAAGCCCTGGCCGATTTCATTGTTCAACATCGAGATGATTCAATCACATATTCAGATATTGTGCCATGGACATTGTATTTTGATGGATCTGTTTGCAGGCATGGATGCGGTATCGGCCTAGTCATTGTATCCCCTCGGGGGGCAAGCTTCGAGTTTGTGTTTACTATCAAGCCCTATTATACTAACAATCAAGCAGAATACGAAGCTGTTCTTAAGGGTTTGCAGTTATTACAAGAGGTCGAGGCCGATTCTGTAGAAATTATTGATGATTCACAGTTGGTGATTAATCAGCTTTCTGGGGAGTATGAGTGCAGGAATGATATTCTAAGGATTTACAATGAAGAGTGCAAGGGATTATTAAAAGCTTTCAAAATTGTGATGATGAGGCATATACCCAAGAAGCAGAACTTCAAAGCCAATGATTTAGCTCAGGGAGCATCAGGATACAGGCCGATGGTGAAAGACGTTAAGGTTAAAATCGCCACCGTGGACGCTGATGATTGGAGGTTCGCTATCATCGAGTATTTGAGAAATCCTTCTCAATCGGCGTCACGAAAGATGAAGTATAAAGTTCTACATTATGTCTTACTCGATGATGATCTATACTATCGGACGATTGATGGTGTCTTGCTAAGGTGTTTGGGTTTAGAAGAAGCCAAAGTTGTCATGAGCAAGGTTGACGAAGGAATTTGTGGAACACATCAATCGGCCCATAAAATGCGATGGCTTTTAAAGCGCGTTGGATATTTTTGGCCGACAATGCTAGAGGCTTGATTCAGGTACTATAAGGGGTGTCAAGATTGTCAAAAATTTGGAGCAATTCAGAGAGCACCGGCATCGGCTATGTATCCAATCATAAAGCCGTGGCCATTTCGTGGATGGGGTATAGACATGATCGGACAGACTAATCCACCATCAAGCAAAGGACACAAGTACATTCTAGCGACCACAAATTACTTCACAAAGTGGATTGAGGCCGTTCCTTTTAAAAAGGTTGACTCCAAGGATGCCATCCAGTTTGTTAAGGAGCATATTATATATCAATTTGGACATCCACAGACATTGACAACAGATCAGGGATCAATTTTCGTGTCCGATGAGTTTGTTGAGTTTGCTGACAGCATGGGCATCAAACTATTAAATTCTTCTACATATTACGCGCAAGCTAATGGGCAGGCAGAAGCTTCTAACAAGAGTTTAATCAAGTTGATCAAGAGGAAGATTGACGAATAGCCGAGACGGTGGCATCCAACGCTAGCCGATTCCCTTTGGGCGTATCGGATGGCTTGTCATGGTGCAACTCAAGTACTGCCTTATTGGTTGGTTTATGGGCATAAAGCTGTGCTGCCGTGGGAGACCAACATCGGCTCAAGAAGGATTGCTTTGCAAGACGACTTGACAGCCGATGAGTACCACAATCTCATGGTTGATAAGTTGGATGATTTGGCACACGTATGATTGCGGGCTTTGGAAAAAATCAAGCGAGATAAAGATTGAGTTGCTTGTCATTATAACAAAAAAGTTGTAGCCAAATCATTTGAGGAAGGGGATCTTGTTTGGAAATTGATATTGCCGATTGGTTCCAGAGACAACAGATTCGGCAAGTGGTCGCCTAATTGGGAAGGTCCTTTTCAGATTCATCGATGTGTTCCTCACAATGCATATTTATTAAAAGGGTTAGACGGAGAAGTTTTTGGCAGAGCACTTAATGGCAAATACTTAAAGAAATATTACCCAAGCATTTGGATCGACTCATGATCGGCTTGTTAGCCGATTACTGATGATAGCCGATGTGCAATACATCGCCTTTAGATGGCCGATATATACTATCGCCCTTAGTTCAAATTTTACAACATGAGCCCTCATCTTCCAAAATTTGGGGGGCATATATATACTCAGCAGTTCTTCAAATGGATATCAGATGAATTACAAATTATATAATGATTCATCGGACCGAGTGGAGCGCTAACAGAGGGACCGTATCGGCCGATGTGCGTTCAACGCGACCAATGGCTAATAGAAGCAGGAAGTCGATGGAGGCAGAGCGGGCTCGGTTTGGGCCTGAGTCAAGCTTCAAAGGAGATTGCCAAGTAGAGATAAGGCTCGATTTTAGGCAATCGTATCTCTTAAATTAGGAAGTTAAAGTAGTTTCGATCTAATCTATGGCAAGAGTCCGCCATAAGGACTTGTTTGTTAGTTATAGATAAAATCATGTCCTATATGGACAATGTTGTAAATCACGAGTATAAATATCCCGGTAGTTTGTACTTAGAATCGCTCTCAATTCGACAATCAAAAACACTATAGTTCAATCTACTTTCGGCGCATCGCCACCCTCGCAAGAGGTTGATTTTTAACGAGTTCTTGCTTTCCCAGAGCAGAGGTAAGAACTCGTACCCGACGATCTACGTCATCGGGGCTAGCGTGTCGTTTTAGACATGTTAAGCCCTGGTGACGTGATCGTCGTTTATCATGTCTTGGATGATCTTGACATGGCATCCCAATTCTATCTCGCTAGCGGTAAACTCGTTTTAGGGTTTGTTGCCGACGATGGTTGAATTGGTTTGCTTGTCTAGATCCTTCAAGGCATCTACCATCCCCAAAAGCGATCGACAGCTTGATTGTCTTTGTGTTAATTCTCGATTCACACTTTGTGTTGCTATCGATCTTAGTCATGTTTTGAGATTTAACTCAAAGCCTGTTTTCGATCGTAATCAAGGATAGTGCCGGGGTTTCAGCCGATCTTACCTAATGCATCTGATTACTTTATGTTTTTGCATGTATTTGCCACTTGCATGAGTAGATCGATAGATATAAATGTATTTGTCACAGATTGTTCTTAGGATTTCTCTGTGATCAGTACATTTATATCGGCCGATCAGTTCATACAAGTTCACACTAGAGCATTAGCTAGTGCATTCACTTCTCACATCCCTCATTGGCCGGTGTCATTAGATTAATACAGACTCATTGATGAAGGCCGATGAAATTAGATCTGTGTATTAATCTTATTTCATTATCGATATAGCCTTGCCCTATCGGCTGGGCCCTCACGATGCGACATCGGCCTATCGGCCGATCGACCATCGTTTGCTAACGTGATTTACTTGTTTATTCTTGTTGATTGCAGATCAAATCAACTGGCACGCCCTACACACACCTAGGCAAGCCATTGGACCTGCACTAGAGTTAAGCAGATCTCCCAAACTGCCGTGGTAACTTGGAACCCGCTTTGACATGAGGGTGAGTCAAAATTCTGCGCCAACATTAATATAATTAGAATTAGATGTAGGTTTAGGAAATGCTTAGCCATGCTTAGATCATCTAGCTTACTATGGGGGATCTCACATGTAACTTATATCTCGGTTTAATGATGATGATATTGAACATGTACCACCATGGTATTAATTCAACTAAAATATGCCTAATGGTGGGCTATGAGCGCATGGTTTTGATAGACACGTCCATGGCAGTTAAGGACCAGTTCGCGGGAAACCCTGGAAGAATTACCGTGCGTACCACAAACCAACATGGGCAACGTCTGGGCTTGTAGTGTAGCTTTTCTTTTTCCGACGTACCTAGGCTAGGATGGGCATCATGGAGTCGGGTTGGCTGGGGTTGTACCGGTTGGTCGGCTGCCGAATTCACCGCGGTACAAGGAGGGCTGTCTACCCCATTTTTAGGGGTGGAGGCGAAACCTGAAGTGTGGTGCGATTGGTTAGGGAGGGTTATGTGAAGGGTCCTATCACAGTCCCTTTCTGGTATGCCGTGGTAGTATGCCGGCACACGGAAACGTGTGATGGGGCTATGTCTTGTGGGTACAGTTGTACACCTCTGATAAGAGTAAAACTATTCGAATGGCCGTGCCCGTGGTTATAGATAATCAACCAGATTTACCGTGATTAATCTCATCATTAATAATTTGACTTAATGGAATTGGCTTAGCTCAAGTGGTTGGTTGGGCCTGTCACAACGTGGTGTAGCATTGAGCAGTGATGATTAATATTGCTGAATTACATTCTACAGTTTTACTACTTTCAACAACTACTTTTAAATACCTGCTTTATGCAAAAGAACCCCTAGCCTCCTTTGAATTTACTTGCATCATACCTCCTCTATTGGTATGACTTGTTGAGTACAGTGGGTAGTACTTAGTCTTGCTCTATCTCCCCCACACCAGAGCTGGAGTACTTCTCAGATGGAGGATACTCGGAGGAGTAGGCTTCATCGCTACCGTCAAGGATGCCCGTGGAGTGAAGTCGTCACGCTGCGAGCGTCAAGTCTATCAGTTTAGCTTGCTTTTATTTTCCGTTGCATTTGTAAGAATTTTTAATATGTTTGTAAGACGTTTGTGTACCATGGCCGGTCCTTGACAAGGGTTTTAATGCACATTCAGCTTAGAATTCTGTTTTGTGAATTTCTAGGCATGACAGTTGATGTGGCATATTAGCATGTTAACTAATAATTGATATGCTTGCATGTTGAGTTTTAGAATGTAATAGGTTATAACTTTATAGATAGTAGATGTAAGGTGCATAGCCAAGACCCTTTCGGTGGTTATAGGAGGCAATCCGGATCTCCTGTCACACAAAGTTAAAGGTAGAGAATAGACGTGGAGGAGGATCAAACTTTACCAAGACATTACCGGAGTAGGCATTGAGGTTGCTTGCATCTCCATCTTTAGGCACAAGCGTCTTCCTCAAGATGCGATTGAGGAGAGCATGGAAGGGCTAGAGATCCTTGGTCTTCCCAGGCACATCGCCATCCCCAAGAAGATAAAAGCGAAGAAGAGCACTATCACTAGCGACTTGGTTGTAATGCAGATGAGGCCAGTACTACTGACGCCCCATGTCAAAGCCCCACAAGGCACCGAGGTCCTCATTGGTGATAGAGTACCACCTGTCCTCAATCATCCAGTGTAGAGTCCGGGCATTGTCCTGCTGAAAGTAGACCGTTGCATAAAACTAAGCAACGATCTCCTCACACCAGGCATACTCCAGAGCCATGAACGGCTTCACATCTATATAGTCGCACACTTTCGTGATTTCATTGAGGACATCGTCATTGAGATCAGCAAAAGAATCCCAATCAATGAACTACATCGAGATAGTTCGGCTAGACCTGGGCATGAGGACAGTCTAATAAAAATCTTGCTGAAGAAATTTCAGAAGCGATATTCAGAGGAAAACTGCCGCTGTGCATTAGGATCCTTCTCGCGGCGTGCAAGCACATCAGTGGGCTTGATTGCCCAGTTGTTGACGTGTCATGCGTGATTCGGGTCCCTCGTGAGGGTGCGCACAAGTAGAGGACCAATGATGCGGGAGGCATCATGTTGGGGAGATTGTGCACCCCACGAGGAACCCTCAACGGTCGATTGGCAAGATGGCCTTTGTCACGCCCCGATTTTCGCTCGGGATTAAAAATTATTAAATAATACATTTTTCAAAAATTAAATAAAATTTTAAAGCAATTTAATCAAGTGAAATTGTGAGGGAAATTAAAATTTTCCTTTAAAAATAATGGCCGGAAATATTTTTGTAATATTCTCTGTGCCCTAAAGTACTCTCCAAAATTTTTCGTGAATTTTTGGAGCTAAAGAAATAATTTTAAAGCCACAAAGTTCATTTAACTGATTAAATTAATTGAAAAAGATTTAAAAATGCCCCCTTTTTTTTGGGCCGTTTTCGGCCCAAAATCCCCTCTCTCTCTCCCGAGGCCCACGTGGCCTCTTTTTCCTCCTCTCTCTTCCGCGGCTCCGGCCCACTCCTTCCTCTTTACCTCCTTTCTCTCCCTCCGGCCCAGCTCGGCCCGTAGTCGCGCCCATGCCCGCAAGTCTGAATCGCCTCCCTCCTCCTTCCTCCGGCCGGTCAAGCCGGCAACCACCCCGCCGCCAAAACCGCCCCACGTCGCCACCCCCACTCCGCCGCGATTTCCGGCCGCCTCGGCCACGATCTCGGCCTCCCGAGCCTATAAAGAGACTCCCGGGACCCCTCTCTCACTTTTCCCCTCCTTGCCCGAGCTTGTCGCGCTCTCCCCCGTGCTCCTTGTGCTCCGCCCGTGCGCCGCCGCCCATCCCGCATCCCGGCCGCACGCCGCCACCGCCGGAGCCGTCCCTGCGCGCCGCCGCTGCCCCCTCCGGCCTCGCCGCACCTCCCCACGCCTCGGCCGCCCCTCCACGCCGCCGTCCCCGCGCCGTAGCGTCGGCGCCGCTGTCGTCTTCTTCGGCTCCGGCCTACCCGGTGAGCTCCTTCTCCCTCTCCCTTTCCTATCTCCTCCCCGATGCGTCGCCCCGCCCGTGTGCCGCCGTCGCACGCCGCCGCCGCCACAGCGCCACCGCCGCCGCCGCTCGCCGGCCGTTCCCGCCGGTGGCCGCGCCACCGCCTCGCCGTGGCTCGGTCCGGCCGCCGCCGCCGTGCCATGGCCGGTCGGCCTAGGGTTCGGCCGCACCCGGGCCGGCCCACCTCCCTCTTGGCCCGTTTTCCCCGTGGCCTCGGTCCATTCCGCGAAGAGTCCATTTTGCCTCCTTGCTCCCCACTCCTCTCTCTCTTTTAGGCCGTCGGCCTAGTAGCCTCTCTATTGCCAAAGTCTGTTTTAGCTCCTTAGGCCGTCGGCCCGAATGGCCCCTCTCCTCCCTCACAAGAAGTCTACGTTGTCTCCCTTGACCGACGGCCCATTTGATCTTTCTCCCCAAGGAAGTCTGATTTGCCTCCTCGGCCAATTCCAGTCACAAGTCCACTTTATGTCCCTCGGCCCATTTTCCCTTCTCCTCACAAAAAGCCCACTTTTGCCTCCCTCTCAGCCCAATTTTTCCCCTTTCCCCTGCCAAGTCCAATTTACCTCCTTTTCCTCCCCGGTTCACCGACACTTGTGTCGCCGACTCATGCGCCCCTCTTGTTTGGCCCAATCCACACCCAGACCATGTGGCCGCCCGCGGCTTCGCCACGTTGGCGTCCACGTCGGTGCTACCTCCTCCCTTCCGCCCGCTGTGGCTGCCATGCCAGTGCCACGTGGTGCGTCCGCACCCGTGCGTGTGTGGACTTGGCCCACCGTGGACTGTCCGCCCCTTGACCCATTGACACGTGGGACCCGCCGTTCCGGCGCCGATTCCCTTTGATGATGTCAGCGTAGTCCTTTCCTTTGCAAAATTAATTAATAATTGCGCAATAAATCGATTTAATTTCCAGAAATTCATTTAAATGGCTCAAAACTTCTAAAATTCATATCTAATTCATACGAACTCCAAATTGGGCCATTCAACTTGCAAAATTCATCTAAAATTGAGCTCTACATGTTTGTTTACTTTTCATGTACTGTTTACTTGGTTTTTATTAGAGTTTTTTCTCGTTTTGCGTGCCAGCGCGTAGATTTCGCCGTTTCGGAAGTTTGCGCTCGCAAGGAAAAGAGTTCGGAAGATTGTTTGAAGAAGCAAGGAAAGTCACACATTCCCCTTGAGCACGTTGTACCTATTTTACGAAATGTTTTACGTTTGCAAATAAAGTGCATGTTTTGCTAATTACATGGGAATAGGGTTTACCTATCCATTCGCTTGTGCCATGTTTACTTGTTTACCGTTCTTTGTTAACTGTGGTTGATAATTTGACTAGCTTATGTCACTTTGTTGACTTTGCAAGAATTATATCTGCTTAGCCATGCTTAATTACCACTAGCTCATTTAATGGGATAATTACACCTCTACCTTTAGCTTCTAGTTGAGCTGTGAGCTCGAAACATCTGACCATGTTTCATTGGTCGTAATTATCCAACTAAAATATGACTCAATGGTGGGCTGTGGGTGCATGGTTTTGCTGGTCACACCCATGGCAATTAAGGACCGGTTCATGGGAAACCCTGAAAGAATAACAGTGCTTACCACAAGCAAGAATGGGCAACTGCTGGACTTGTACTGTAACTTTCCTCTAGCTGACGTACACTGGCTAGGGTGAGCGTGATGGAGTTTGGATGGGCCCTGCGACGGTCTATGCGGCTGCCGGATTCACCAAGGCACGAGAGGGGGCTGCCCACTGCCTTTTGAGGGGTGGGGGCGAAACCTGAGGTGGTACGATTGGTTAGAGGGGGTTATGCGAAAGGTCTTGTCACGATTTCCCCCTTTGCAGTATCGTGGCGATACTTCGGGGCATGGTAACATGTGTGGAATCGTGTCTTGTGGGTACAGTTGCGTACCTCTGATCAGAGTAAAACTATTCGAATAGCCATGCCCGCGGTTATGGGCGATCAACCAGATTCACCGTGATTAGTCCCACATGTTTAATTAATTTGACTTAATGAACTGGTGTAGTTCAGGTGGAATGGTTGGGCCTGTTCAACGTGGTTGTAGCGTTGTTCAGTGGAGATTTAATACTGCCTTAATTAAACAACTATTTCACTGTTTCAAAATATAAAGGTTTTCAACCGCTTTTCTGCAAAGAGCCACAAGCCTCCCTTTGTCTCCCCTTTGCACGTTTGCATCTTTGGTGTGGCTTGTTGAGTACGGTGGTTGTACTCAATCTTGCTATTTTTCCCCCTTTTTAGAAGTCTTGTACTTCTGAGTTGAAGATGAAGTTAGAGGACCAAGGCTTAGACCCCAGTTGAGTTTGCCTGTGGAGTGGAGCTGAAGCCCCGCTAGGATCGTCTCTTTCCGCTGTTGTTTTCTTTTGGTGTGAGGACTAAGTGCCTCTGTTGTAAGTATTTATCGCTTTATTTACGTTTGGGTCTGTTTATTGATTTGTCGTTTTGTGTACCCTGGTTGATGCCTGGACAGGGACTTAATACACAAAATGGTCTGGAAATTCAGGAAAATTTCCGGGCGTGACAGCCTTGAGGAGCCCTCGACAGAGGACTGACGAGGCGAAGAGGAAGTAGGAGGCCACGTCGCACAATGGGAGAGGAAGAGTGCTCCCTCTTGCCACATGGCAATATGAGGGTGCTCTTCCTCACCACCGGACCACTCGGATCCGAGGCCTCGTTGGAGGAGCCAAAAGCCCAAGGGCGCTTGGAGGAACCCACACCCGGCTTGGTGGCATACTTCTTGGTACGAGGAGGCATTCCTTGAAGCAAGAGAGAATAACAAGGCATAAGGGATTGACCTCAAGAGAAATAGCATTTGAATGGATGGAAATTTCATGTGGGAAGAAGCATTTAGGCTTGAGCTAGAATTTTTGAAAATTTTCGAAGCTGTTCGAAAAATTCCAAAAGGCCCAAACCAACCCATAAACCCTAGGTCCCGGACTATGAAATTGAACCTAGAACACCTAGAGCAGTAGAGGAACATCTCCACTAAAGGGAATCTACAGATTAAACATTAGGATTCAAGGATTTGATTTTGAAAAAAGAACTTACCACAAGACGAAGAACTCTGGAGGAGAAGAAGTTGAGGAAGATATCCCTCGTGAATCCAAAAGTGCTCCCACAAGATGGGAAGTGGAGGAGAGCACCAAGAACAAGCCCAAGGACGAGGTTGTCACAAGGTGGAGGAAGTGGGGGAGGAGAGCCCATGGAGAAGAGGAAGAAAAGAGAAAAAGGAGTCCATGGGTGGGGGTATAAATAGACCATGCAGTCTTCGAAAATTTCTGAAATCTCTCGGAAATTTCCAAGATGTTGAAAATGCCATTAGGCTGGCAAACAAGTAATTTGGCAATTTTGCATGTTCGGAAATTTCTGAATAAATTCAAAAAAATCCAAAGAGTAAAAATTGACAGAAATTGATGATTGCAAAGAAACTGGTATTTTCAACTTTTTTGGAAATTTTTGAAAAGTGCAAAATGCCAGGTTTTGCAAGGATTCAAAGGACTGTTTTGACAGGATTTTGCAAGGTGAATGGACAGGAAATGAGAAATGTCGGTCGAACAATTGGAACCCATTTGAACTTGTGGTTAGCCATCAATCAATCAATCAAAACAATAACCACATGTCAAATAGGTTGATTCGGGGGTAACCATGTGACAAGATAATTTACCCTCGAACGAGGGCATGCATGAATCTATTTCAAATTGTGCTAGGACCAACATTCATTAAAAAATGAGATCCCCATACATATAGATTCCTTTATCCACAAAATAGTGACTAGTTTTCAACCATTAATTGAATGTCCATTTTGCCAAAAGTGATATGCAACATATACTAGCAAACAAAATGCATGCAACAGATCATGCCACATTCTGAGAATCCAAGATATTTAGCTCAGTTCTCAACTTACAAAACCTACTTTCATCTAGCGGCTTGGTAAAGATATCCGCCAATTGTTCGTCGGTTCTCACATGTTACATGTCTATGTCTCCTCTTGTGTAATGATCTCTCAAGAAGTGATGGCGAATATCAATGTGCTTGGTTCGGAAGTGTTGGACGGGATTATTGGCTATTTTGATGGCACTTTCATTGTCACATAAGAGTGAAATTTTGCTCACATTTAGGCCATAGTCTCTTAAGATTTGTTTCATTCAAAGTAATTGTGCACAACAACACCTCGCCGAGACGTACCCCACTTCGGCGGTGGATAGGGCGACTAAGTTTTGCTTCTTAGAAGACCAAGAAACAAGGGACCTACCCAAGAATTGGCAAGTACCCGATGTGCTCTTCCTATCTAGTTTGCAACCGACATAATCCGCCTTGGCATAGCCAATGAGATTAAACCTCGCTTCCTTAGGATACCAAAGGCCAAGGTTTGGAATGTTCACTAAATAAGAATTCTCTTCATAGCCACAAGGTGATACTCCTTTGGAGCGGCTTGAAATATTGCACATATGCACACACTAAGCATGATATCGGGCCTAGATGCACAAAGGTAAAGCAATGATCCAATGATGAAACGGTATACCATTTGGTCGCTGTCTTTACCTTGCTCATTGAGGTCCAGATGCCCATTTGATGGCATAGGTGTTTGGATTGGCTTTGCATTCTTCATCTCAAATTTTTTGAGCATGTCCATCAAATACTTTGTTTGTCAAATGAAAGTTCCTTCCTTGAGTTGCTTGATTTGAAAACTAAGGAAGAACTTCAATTCACCCATCATGGACATTTCAAAGCGCTTGGTTATCATTCTACTAAACTCTTCACTAAAAGACTTGTTAGTATAACCAAATATAATATCGTTGACATATATTTGGCACACAAAGATATCTTGATCATGTCTTTTAGTAAAAAGAGTAGAATTGGCCTTGTCAATCTCAAAGCTGTTTTAATAAGAAAGTCATGAAGGCATTCATACCATGCTCATGGAGCTTGCTTAAGCACGTAGAGCGTCTTGTGAAGCTTATAAACATGATTATTATACTTTGGATCTTTAAAGCCCGGTGGTTGCTCTACATACACCAACTCATTGATTGGACTATTAAGGAATGCACTCTTCACGTCCATTTGGTAGAGCTTGAAATCAAGGTTAGTAGCATAGGCTAATAAAATGGGAATTGACTCAAGTCTAGCTACCGACACAAAGGTCTCACCAAAATCCACACCTTTGATTTGGGTGAACTCTTGAGCCACTAACCTTGCTTTATTCCTTACCACAACATCGTTTTCATCTTGCTTGTTGCAGAAGATCCATTTGGTTCCAATCACATTTTGCCTTGGTCTCTCCACCAATGACCACACTTGGTTCTGAGTGAAGTTGTTCAACTCATCTTGCATGGCCATCCTTGAGTGTGCAAGGTTAATTGGTGAAGATGACACGTGCACATCTCCTTCATCATGATCCAAGCTTGAGGGTAAGAGATCATTGCCTTGGGTAGATGTAGATAGCTCCGCTTGTGTTGAGAAAGAGGGTTCATATTGTTGCTCCCTAGGACAAACATCTCTTAGAGTCAACCTCTTAATAGCTTCGCTAGGATCCTCCTCTTCACCTAATACATGTGAGTCAACTTGCTCTACTTGAGAGCCATTAGTCTCATCAAATGTCACATCACGCGCGAACTCAACAATACCGGAGGTTTTGTTGAAAACACGGTATACGCACTCATTTAACCCATACTGTCGACCCCCGATTTTGGAAATCGAAAATCTTATGTGTTTATCCGTACCAATCCCTGGATCAGTATTTGGTACACACATACATAACCGAATCACAACATACCACGGATGAATTCAGGCTAAAGAGTTAAGTGCTTACATTAGGGCCAGGCAGGCCAACAACTATCAGAGAACAACAGCGGAAGACAAAATAATACAAGGGCCCGGTTGACATGCCACAAGCCACGAGCTATTCAAATAGATTTGATTTACTCACACTACAGTGGATGTACACTTTACCCATACTCCGTGACTTGCCCAACACATGAGCCGAAGTCCCAACGAATGAGACGTCACGGCAAAGC
Organism: Oryza officinalis; assembly: GCA_008326285.1. Taxonomy (NCBI): domain Eukaryota; kingdom Viridiplantae; phylum Streptophyta; class Magnoliopsida; order Poales; family Poaceae; genus Oryza; species Oryza officinalis. The sequence continues at coordinate 20,330,286 of BDMV01000002.1, read as the reverse complement.
CTTTCAATAACCTCACATTGGCAGTACCCGCTCCATGAACTTGCATCCTCATGCACTCTAGGCGTACACGGTTTCTAGCAGTGAGAGGAGTTCTGGCGCTCCCAGAGAGGGAAGACTCACACATGCATTAAGTTGTAATTAAGTTTAGGTTTACACGTGGCGGTCCTACCGGTGGCAACCCCACCATAGGCCCCGCCTCTCAAACACATCAAGAAGACCACTATGCAGGGATACTACCTCCGCTCGGCTATTTACTCCGCTAAGTTTATTCCCATTCAAGAAGTACAGTTGTACGAGGGTCGTTTCATGCTTAGCTTCATGGCTCGGTCCTTAACTGACCAGGGACGGCACTAGCCTTTACCGGACACCACCCAAGCCCTCCAGCTGCCCCAGTCAAAAACAGTTGTTTTCCTTTCGCAAACCATGTCATCAATGTCATGGCAATGTGACGCTCATGTCTCCACATGCCGCATATCAATTACCTTTCCTAAGGTAATTGCCCAAGCATATAGCATTTAATAAATATGAGAATGCATGAATCTAAATTAGATTACTAAGCATTTGTCATAAACGACTAGGGATTCACACGCATTTATGGGTACAAGGAAATAAGGTAACAATAGTCAAAGGCATGGCATAATAACAAGTAGGATATTTAACATTGCATGCAATTTTATTTGTAAACAAAGTAAGTTCGTAATTTTGGGATCAATATGTTCAAGGATTAGTGATGACTTGCCAGCTCAGGATAGTCCTTACTCTTGATATAATTCTTGACCAACCTTCACCTCCTGGAGGCTGCACACATTGCCTCATGACTAATCGATACACCAATACTATAATTCGCGAGAAAAACCAATATTCAACCAACAATCAAACATGCGCAACCAAATATAAATGTTGGAGTCGTACCTAAGGCTGCTCATACTACTCGGGCTTCTATCTAAATACAATGGTCATGGTATAAACGTCGGATCAAGGAATCATTTCGGTGAATTATTTGATTATTTTATCAATAGAGCCATTATTTTAATTATGGATAGGTTTTACCCGACATTATAAAAGGTTAATAATTATCCAAGTTCTATACGTTAGATCTGCGAGGTTGATAATATTAGAGGTGCAGATTATAATTAGTATTTTATCTATCTTAGATATTCTATCGCATAATTTACATTTTAGTGGGTACAACCAAATTATATATCCACTACTCTATACAATATGGCATTTATTAATTTCGTGTAAGTGATTTAATCATATTAGCGTTATTATTATTTCTCAAAAATATGCTATGAACTGACCTTGACCTAAGTGTACTCATATTTTACGTACAAAATTACAAGGCTAAACTTTATTTAAATAATCTATAAGTCATGGGTTTAATCATATATATATATATATATATATATATGGTTAGTGATAATAAATGACACTGGTTTTTTCCTACATGCTCTAGCAAGTTTTTGAAATAATACATCCAATTAGTTTACATGGTTTTCATAGTGAATAAACATGTCAGAGGCAAATATTATTATATCTACCAACGGAGTCATTATTTTTATTTTGAACATATTTTATTAAATGGACTAGTATTCCTTTAAGCTTCAATTAATTTGAAACAATGTCTGTAATTAGTTTATATGGGTTTTACAATGATAAAGCATGTTAAAAACAATTATCCTCAGACCTACTCTACTGTATAATATTAATTTTATTCATTAGCACATTTTTAGGTTAACCATTATTCATCACTTTGATATTAATCATTTTATAAATATAAATATATTTTATTAAATAGTGAATTATATACCATTGGAAAGCTTATGAATTTAGACGAATTTTAGGTTCAAGTTTCACTCGAATCGGAGCTAAAATGAATAAGTTACGCTCGTTAAAAGATTCAAATTCGAATTAGTTCGAGAAATTGTGAAAATGTACTGTTCATCATTCATTTATTTTTAATCCATTTAGTCCTAATGTATTTGCGTTAGCCGATTAAGGTATTAACTAATTTTAATTTACGCGATTCCAAATAAATTAGATTCCGATTTAATAATTAACCCTAACGAATAAATGAATGACTAAATAGCCGCAAAGAATAACTAAATGGGTAAATTAACGAGCGAAAACTGAATAGATAATTAATAGACCAAATACCTAAATAAGTCATCGATTAAATAGATAATCGCAATTTATTTAATGGAAATCTTCAAAAATAGCCGACGATTGATTTACCAACTAACACACATATATATATATTAAATTTTCCCGATTTCCTAAATCTTCTTTTCTTTTATTTTATTTTCCTATTTTCTTATATTTTATTTTTTTTCTCATTATTTTCTTTTCCTCTTTTTCTCTCTTTTCTTATTTTTTTTCTTTTTCCCTTCCCCTCTCTTTCTTTTCTCTCTGCTCTCCCTCTCTCTTCCTCTCTCTTCCTCCTCCCGGCTCCTCTCTTCTCTCCCCCTAGCCGAGCGGCGGCGACGTGGGGCGGACAAGGGGGGCTTACCCGGTCCGGCGGTGAGGCAGGGAAGGGCGGCGAAGTGGCGGTGACCTGCGGGAAGCGGCGGAGCGCAGCCCAGCGGCGGCGGTCGAAGCTGCGACGGCGGCGGTTTTGGGTGGAGAAGAAAAGAGGGAGGAGTGGGAGGTGGTGAAGTGTGGGGAGGAAGAAGGGGAGGTCGGGGGTTTATATAGGGGCGGAGGGGGAGAGATGGCCGGTGCGGTGGTGGCGGATGGGACGCGCACGGCGCGGCGCGGCGCGAGGGCGACGGGCGACGGCGACGGCGCGCGACAGCGGCGCGCCGGGTGCGAGATGGCGGACGGCGACGCGACGCTGCGCGGCAGGGTGGCGCGGGGCGCGAGGCGCGGGGTGGTGTGGCGCACGGGGGTTGGCCGGGTTGCACCCTTGTCGAGCACCTGTCGGCCCATGAACAGTACTCTTCCTGATTTTTTTGCAATTTGAGTTGATTTTCCCATTTAAAATCCGCCCAAAATTTATAATTTTCATACAAATGATTTTTGTTTAACATTTGCATTATTCCACCCTAAAAATTTGTCCAAGAATTTATATCACCATATTTTATATATTTACATATATATATATATATATATATATATATATATATATATATATATATATATATATATATATATATATATATGTAGCTAATTATATATATAGAGAGAGAGTTCCATACTTAAATTTAAATTTATATTACCCAAATAAATTCATGACATTTATGTAGAACATTTTCTTTACTACAAACTTTCCTCAAACTTTATTTTCAATTTATGTCTCTAATTATTCATTTAGCCAGTTTTCCTTTTTAGGGTCTTATATTTAATTAATTTTGATTAATTAAATTCCGCAAATAAGGATCCAAATAGAAGAGCAACTAAACTCGGCATGATGCAAGTTTTAATTTAAAAGTCTTCGAGATTTCGTGTTTTAGGGTTTCAGGAGGAATTTAAATAGGAAAAAGAGGAGAGTTTAATCCATAAATTTCCTAGGCAACCAAATTAATATTTAGTGTCCAAAAGTCTAAATTTTACCCAAAAGTTGTGATGGCACCAATATATTTTCATTGCATTATTCAAATGAGGTTAAATCCCAAAATTAATCTAGATAATTTGGAGGCTCTTGATATTTCTAAAACTAATCAAAATATTCTAAGGTGACCTTTGTTAATGTAATAGCACATTGGTTGACTTATTTGTATGGCAATGTATTCTACACGAATAGTTTTAATCTATATAATTTTATTCCATGAAGGCACTGTGAGACTTGGTGTAATATTGATCTAATTATTTAATTAAACACACATATAGACCCAATTTCATATATAAAGCTTAATTTATTTATATGATCAATTTTATATGAGTGAATTTAATGCCATGAGAGGCTTGATAAAGTGCTTTTAAATCTTAGTTTTAATATTCTAGTGGACTGCTCCTTTATTTAATGGATCATTATAGTGGTGACCATTATTTCATGTATAATTATATTTCATCGCGCACTACCGAAAGGGCTATCATTTCATGTGATGCCTTTCAAATGACCATCATCTCATATGGTGAGTTTGAAGTTAATCTGAGTATTCTCGTGAGATCAGGCTATTAACATGGTTCAGTTGTTTAATATTTGCTCAGTAATTTATACTATGGATGCTTAATATTTAACTTGTACTTTATTTGGCTTTGCTTTCTCCTGCATAAATATTTATGGGGTTAATAACAAATAATGTATTGTCGTAAACTATAATTATTGCTCATGTGTCCATCTTTGATTTGATTCCTCGTTATGACAATTTATATTTTGGCAAACAATAGCAACCATAATATCCAGCATGATGCAAAAGTTTTAAAAAGTTCAAAATTTTAGTGATTTTTATTGTCAGGTATTTTCAGGGAGTTACACATACCCAAGCAAGAACCCCTCATCAACTTTAGGAGTTAATTTTGAGGATCTTGCCTTCTTGTTAAGAATGTAGCATCTACTACCAAAAACACGAAAGTAGGAGAGATTTAGTTTGTTACTGATAAGAAGCTCATAGGGAGTCTTCTTAAGAAGACGATGAAGGTAGAGGTGGTTGATGACGTGGTATGCGGTGTTGATGGCTTTGGCCTAAAAACGGTCCGAAGTATTGTACTCATCCAACATGGTTCTCGCCATCTCAATAAGAGTCATATTCTTCCTCTCGGCTACTCCATTTTGTCGAGGTGAATATGAAGCCAAGAATTCATTCTCTATTCCTTCTTCATCAAGGAAACTCTCCACACACGTGTTCTTCAATTCTTTGTCATTGTCACTTCGGATGTTCTTGATCTTGACCTCGAACTCGAACTCGTTTTGGACTCTTGTTGCAAACTTCTTGATTACGGCTTGTGTTTTACTCTTGTCATGCAAAAAGAATACCCACGTGAAGCGTGAAAAGTCATCAACAATCACAAGATCATATTTTTTTACCTCCAATGCTTAGATAGGCAATTGGTCCAAAGAGGTCCATGTGCAAAAGCTCCAATAGTCTTATGGTAATCAACACGTTCTTGGCCGGGTGATAAGCTCCAACTTGTTTCTTAGCTTGACATGCTCCACACACCCTATCCTTCTTAAATTGCACATTGGTTAGTCCAAGAATGTGATCACCTTTTAGAAACTTGTGAAGATTCCTCATACCAACATGGGCTAGCCTCCGATGCCAAAGCCACCCTGTGTTGGACTTAGCCACTAAACATGTCTCAAGTTTGGCTTTATTCAAAGTAAAATCCATAAGATATAAGTTTTTCTTTGAGAACACCTTTAAAGACTACCGATGAATCATTCCTTCTAAACACGGTCACATCAACATCGGTGAAAAGACAATTGAAACCCATATAGCATAATTGAGAAACGGACAAAAGGTTGTAGTTTAGAGATTTTACCAAAAGGATATTGGAAATGGAAAAGTCACTTGAGATTGTAATTTTACCCAATCCCATTACCTTTCCCTTTCCATTGTCCCCGAAGATGATGTTGTCTTGTGAAGTGCCATTTGGATCAAGGGAGGAAAACATTGACTCTTCTCCGGTCATGTGATTTGGACATCCACTATCAATCAGTCAACTTCTTCCATCAGAGTCATATTCGTACAAAGATCATTTTCTAGTTTTAGGTACCCACACTTATTTGGGTCCTCTCATGTTAGTCACAAGTGCCTTAGGTACCCAAAGCACTCTCTTGATAGAAATACTTTTGCCCCTAGGGCCAACATACTTAGCTACAACACGACCATTAGCATTCTTCCTAAGAACATAAGATGCATCAAAATAATTTTGTGAAACACAATCATTAGGAAGGATACTTTTAACAAAGTTGTTGAGACCTTGGGGCTTCTTGAGCATCACACTTTTATCCACCTTTCCTTTAGGTAGAGGGACATACTCAAGTCCTTCACGATTGAAGTTGTTCCTTTCATAGTCTAGGTGCTCCTTTAGGGCTTTACTACCAATGTGGCACTTTAGAAAGCCATTATGATTGATTCCCATAAGCTTCTCATTTTCCTTTGTTAAAGCACTCAAAGATTTAGAGTTAGTAGAACAAGCATCAATATCAATATTATTGCACCTTGAGCATGGTTCATAGCTTGGGACAATCTTAGAACAAAATGCCTCGCTAGGGAGAGAGACACTATTCTTTAAGATTTTAAACTTTTCTTCAAGGGAGAGGTAAGCTTTATCCAAGCTATCCACTCTCTCTTAAAGTTGTGAGTTCGCCACCTCAAGATTAGCATGAGACTTTTTGGTTTGCTTGTAAAGCTATACCAAAGCCTCAGTTCTTTCTCTCTCCTTAGCAAGCTCACCCTTGAGTTCATGAATTCGCTCTTTCTCACGAATGAGCAAGGCCTCTTGCCTCTTAAGAGTTTGATATTGTTGTTTAATTCTCCCAAGCAATTCACTCAAGTGTGACAATGATTTCTTTTGTTATGGAATTGAACAAGTCTTCATTCATAATCTCAACAACTTTCTCATCAACCTATTTTTCTCCATTACTAACAAGATCGACATTGAATGACTTGAGAGATGAAGGTATCTTAGGCTCCTTTGCCATAAGACAAATGGGAGCATCGTCATCACTTGAGTAATTGAAGAACCTTGGTGTAGAAGATGCTGTAGGCTTGATGCCGAAGGTGGCCATTCCCTCATCATCCCTTGAGCTTGACCCAGAGTTATCGGACTCAAAGATCATCTCGATGTGAGCTTGGCCTTTTCGCTCGCGCTTGCCATACTTGTGCTTCTGTATCTTGTCGCCCTTCTTCTCTTCTTTGACATTGAGGCAATTAGCCATGAAATGACCGAGCTCATGACACTCATAGCACTTTCTTGTCGTCTTCCACTTGTCTTGTCGGAGGACCTCTTGGAAGAGCTCCCCTTGAAGAAGCCACTTTTTTTCATGAACCTCCCAAACTTCTTGACGAAGAGTGTCATCTCTTCATCTTCCTTCTTCTTCTTGCTCTTGCGACTTTCTTCTTCTTTTGCCTTTAATGCCAAGTCTCTCCTCTTGATGCTTGACGTTGAGCTTTGGTTGATGTATTGGGTGACTTCCTTGGATTCTTACTCAAGCATGTCACGGACAAGAATACTCCTAAGAAAATCATGAGGCGTGAGTGTCTTGTAGTCCGGACGTTCACGTATGATTGTCACCAAGGTAGAGTTCCTTGGTGTGATAGCTTGGATCATCTTCTTGACCACAACTTCATCGGTCATATCCTTTGATCCAAGGTCTTTGATCTTAGTTACTATCTTGCTCAATCGATCCTACATGTTCCTTGGGATTTCGCCCTCCAACATGACAAACCTCTCGAATAGTCCCTTCAAGATCTCCACCTTGTATTCACAGATGTTGTCGATGCCTTCATGAACATTCCGAAGAGTGTCCCATATCACCTTGGCACACTCGATACCATCCACTCAGTTAAACTCGCTTTCACTCAAGGCGCTAAGTATTGCATTAGCGGCTTGAGCGTTCTTGTGCTTATTCTCATCGTCTTCCTTGGTGGGATCATTAGGTTTCTGCAAAACATATCCTTTTTCAACTATTCTCCAAATAGAAGGGTTAATAGATTTCAAGTGCATCTTCATCTTATGCTTTCAAGCGACACAGTCCGTACTATTAAAGTACGAAGCCTTGCCATTATAGATACTCACATAAGATGTAGATGAAGTAGAAGGATAGTCATACAGAATTTTGGTTCCGGATGACTCATGTTCCTTCCCATCCCCCATTTGACCTGACATGATCTCTTCAAGCGGTTAAGCCTAATAAAGAGATTAGGCCCTGATACCAATTGAAAGTGTCACTTAGGCCTAAAGAGGGGTGAATAGGCTAATTTAGAACTTAAGTAAATGCGAAAACGGTGATTTTCGGATATATTTGAAAGTGATTTCGAATAATTGTAAAAATAATAGAGCAAGCAACAAACACGAGATAAACTGGATCTAGCTAGTCACAATAAAGATAAGCAAGCACAAGCAGCAGCTAGACCAAAAACGGCACAAGCAAGCAAGGCTAGAGGAAGGAGAAGGAGAGGGATATCATCGAAGTTCGAATCCTTGAGGGGATTCTAGTCTCCGTTGACGAGCTCAAAAAGAGCCGGCTCTTCACTAACCCTTTTCTCAAGATGTTGCACAAAGCACTCCTCTTTCGACTAGTGGTATCTCTTCCCTTTCGGAGGTGAGATTCGACCTTCACAAACTTCTCTCGGTCAACCACAAGTAGATCGGTGGCTCAAGAGTGACACCTAGCCGTCTAGGGGTCCTCAACCTTCAAGAGTAAAAGATGAAATAAGGATCTCTTGGGGATGAAGCAAGTGCTCAACAAATCTTCACGAAGTCAACATCAAACACTCACACAAACTCAAATCCAACACTCTCTCACACACACAAAGTCCGAGCTTAAAGATCGGTGGAGAGGAGAAATGAGAAAGCAAGGCTCAAAGTGGATCTCAATGCAAAGCAAGCTAAGGGCAATAATGTTCAATAGAATTAGCAGCCTTGGCTTGGAGGAGGAGGGAGTATTTATAGCCACACCCTCAGATATGCTATTGGTGGATAAAGATTCCTTATTTCAGAAATTTTTTAACCGAGCACAGAAACTTTCGAAAATCACTAGTACCGAATTCCAACTTCAAAACCATAGTTCGGATATTTCCGAAGCACCTTCGGAAATTTCCAAAAAAAGCCAGTACCCAAACTCAAGTTCAACACCACTTCACAAATTTCTGAAGAAGACCAGTACTCAAGTTCAACTCACAGCTTTGGAAATTTTTAAAGTCACTTTGGAAAATTCCAAAAAACACTAGTACCGAAGTTAGCCAATTCAACACAGGTCAAAAAATTTCCGAAACTCGTTTGGAAACTTCCAAAAAAGATTAGTGTCATTTTTTGAAGGCAAATACACTTCGGAAACTTTCGAACTTGATTTGAGAAAACTCTGAAAAACACCAGTACACAATTCTAAGAAAGAGAACCACTTCAACAAAGACTTTTGAGCACTTTTCTCATTCCTAGACATCAATGCAACATCCCCCTTAATAGTATGACTTTCCTATCGACACAAGTAAATGAAAATTTACAATTTACCAATAGATTCTTTGCCGCTTTTCATCAAGACTTCATACATAAGGATATTGCATCGAACATCATCTTATGGCGGACTAATGTTCCTTCATACATTCTCAAATACGAGCATTAGTCCTCACTAATCAGATTGTCATTAACCACCAAAATAATTAGGGGCCTAGATGCACTTTCAAATACCTCGAATGAGCTGAGAACTCTAGATACCAAAAATGTTATTGTGTCACCATTTTGAGAGAAAAACATATAGAGAAAAGATTAAAAATATTATGTCTGAGTGTCTAACACTATGTAGTTAACATAGTAGAGCTAAAATGAAGGGAATATACTTGAGTATTTCTTCTTTGCTCTGTTTAAGTTTTGCAGCTCGTTGCCTTCCATTTTGTCTAACTATAAGGCATTGTAATGGAGAGCGACAATAAAGCTAGTTGCTAGAGCGACAATATAGTGTGGCAGAGTGACAATAAAGCTAGTTGCTGAAGTGACAATATAGCATGGCATAACATGTAGAAGCTTGGGTAGCATACTAGCATATAGTATGTCTTTCCACGAGAGACCAATATGATAACAATTGCATATGTATTAACTATCAAGTAGCATCAGGGAGAAGTGTTTTGTCGTAAGATTGTTTCCTAGCCTAATATGTTAGGAGTGTGCCACAAAGACTAATATGCTCGTTCGTCGCCTATGCCATAGAAACTAGAGAGTTGGACTCGACTTTGACATTAAGACATCAATTCCCATTTTCCACTTCCATACATAGTTATTAAACCTGGACCAATGGGAATTAAACGAGCTCTTAGATCACTGCTCTAGTGGTTGGACCGTTGGTTTGGCTAGTCCAACCACAACGGATAGTAATTACTACCAATACTAGATGAGACCCTGCGCATTGCTGCATGAGTTTGTATGATAATAGTATAAATAACGTGCAATATAGCTAGACGACGTAAGCTTATAGAATTTGTATTTCTGATCGATCATTGAAAAAGGCTATAAACCACTTAAGTTGATGTGGTTTATGATAATTTAAATAGCATATAAATTGATAATCCAAAAGTAAAAGTAAGATGATGTGACTTCATGAGAGAAAAAATGAGGGAAATGATTTGGGCTATAGATTTAAAGGCTAGAAACAACTTACGTGATGTGGTTTAATGAGAGAAGATAAAAACATTAACTAAGTGGGGATAAAGTATATAAGATATTGTAGAAAATGATGGAGATATATATGTTGAAATATTATATAAATTATGTGGGATGATGAGTTAATATGCTTGTCTTTTAAAGCTTTAGAATATAATATAATATAGATGATATAGCATGTTTGCATAAGGATTAAGATGTAATAATTGCTAATGGATGATGATTTGGCATCTCTGCATGTTGAACTTTACGATGTAGTGGATTGTAACTTTATAGATAGTATAGATATGTTCATTGTCAAACACAACCAATTGGATGGTAGGGTGGTTAAGGTGTGCTCCTTCCAGCCTATCAAATAAAGGTAGGACCTCACCCCTGCGCCCTTCTCTTTGGGATTTTTGCTGATGAGGCGGGCCTTGATAGATGAATTGGGCTTTGTTTCGGCCCATAAAAAGCGTTGTTTGTTTCTCATCTGGTCCAATCAGTCTTGTTTAATGTTCGGTTCATTCAGTCCAAAGTGGTTCGCTTGCAGTTCAGTCTTTAGAGCCAACCAAATCGGGCTGTGGTTTTTCCTAGTCGAACCCCCAACTAAGCTTCCACACCTAGCTATTGCTAAGCCATATGTGACATATCCTTGCCTTGAGCGCCTCCATATGGATAGGGCCTTCGAGGAGGTCACGCTACACAAACAAAAGCTAGATCAAGACTTTGTGCGAAAGCGGCTAGTGCAGAGTCCAACAATGGAGGGTCATGTCCAACTTGTTTGAGGAACTGAGTGACAAAGAGAAGTGAGGAAGTAGAAAAACAAAGGAGTCTGATTTGCATTTCTAATTTAGGAAAAGGAAAATATAGGTACTTAATATAGGGGATATCATACCTACTTTTCAAATATAGGCGTAAATGATGAATTTCAATGATAACTAGAGCAAATCAAATATTTTCATTGGCTTCCCTAAATGAAGTAGAGTACCTCCCAAGACTCCACCATCATTTTCTATTTGTTGTATCTTGCATCCTTAGCTTCCTTGCCTCAAGCACTCAACATGTCGGTCATCTTTAAGAGCTTGTGCTAGAAAAACTGTCTCAACTCGCTCATTGGACACATTTAAGTCACTAACTCTCTCAAAGCAGAGCTAGAACATGCATTTGTGCTAACACATAGTGGAGCCAAACCATAGAGGAGTTCACGTCTTGCTTGAAGGAAAAAATAGGAATGCTACAGTACAAGATCCCATCCCTGCTGTTTGAATGGGATCCCCTCGTTCACATCTCGCATGGCGTCAAACTCCTGCCTTGTGTTGTTGTTGGCACCACCATCTCGAAGCTCCGTCCCCTCCACAGCTCGAGCTCATCGTTGTTAACCACTTTGGTCAGGATTTGGCACTGACGAACCAGACTTGAATAGACCTGTGCGCACGCCATGGCTGCTTGGTCGACCAGTGAGTTGCGTTGCCGCCTCAAAGCTCCACTCTGCCTGGGCCACCGCACATCCAGAAGGTGGCTGAAGCCCCTCACATCACGCCTTCTCTGTTGCCCGTTCTCGACGGATCTACAACCCCAAACTTTTTGGCTACCGAATTTGACACATCCCAAACTCAAGGATGCCAGATCTCGTCGTTGCCCGTCTAGTCTAGACTTGGCTCCGACGATCTAGGCTTGGCTGGATTTGACGATGGCGACTACAGGTGGGTGGAGAGACACTGCCGCCAGATAGGAGGATACCACTGGGTTGAAGAGCCGATCTCTCCCTTTCTCAGGGTAATGACACTACACCATAACATACATAGCTTTAGTACCCAGATGGTACCATACCGACTCGAAACGAGGATATCATACAATAGCAACCTATAAGGAAAAATAATTATTTTACTTTGTTTTGTATTTTAGAAAAAAGAAGGGTACCTCAATGCTCCGAATAGACTAACCTTAACTACTCTGAAGATGGGGGTAAATGATGGATTTTCCAACGATAGGACAAATCAAGATTTCGATTTACAACCCCAAATGAACGGGAGGTCCCCCAAGACTCCATTTGTTGGTATTAGCCCACGATCCACCCAAAACCGCGTCGACATGGATCGCAAGCGGCCGCGCCCTCCCCCGCCGTCGCCGCCGGCCGCCGCCGCCTCCTCCTCCTCCTCGGTGCTCGACGACGGGGACCTCCTCCGCGAGATCCTCCTCCGCCTCGGCCACCCCACCTTCCTCGTCCGCGCCGCGCTCGTCTGCAGGCGCTGGCTCCGCCACGCCTCCGACCCGGCCTTCCTCCGCCGCTTCGCCGGCCTCCACCCGCCCCGCCTCCTCGGCTTCTACGTCGACAGCGCCAGCCTCCCGCGCCCGCGGTTCGTGCCCCTCCCTCAGCCCCCCGAGCTCGCCGCCGTCGTCCGCCGCGCTAGCTTCGACCTGGGCACCGCCGATTTCCATTTCCACCTGGGCACGGGGATCTACTACTGCCGGAACGGCCGCCTTCTCGTGTGCCACAGGGGCGGCGGCGAATCCACGTTCCAGCTTCGCCGCCCGCTGCATCCGGCCAGCAACGGGGCGGTGATCTCGACCTTCCGTACGCCGCCTCGTCCTCTCCCGCCCAACGAGCGCCACACCCGGTATATACTCCTCCCCGAGGACGGTGGCGAAGGCGTGGCGTGCACTGTGGTGACCTTGGTGAGCAACGAGCGGGAGGTCTTCGCGAAGGTGGAGAAGATCCTGCAAGCTGGGGTCTGGGACGTTGCCCAAACCTCGGCGCCCATTGAGCTACCGGCGCATTGGAGGAGATCATTGAGCCGCGGTTTTCTTGTCAACGGCAAGCTGTATATGTTGGGCACAACGGGGTACATTCTTGGATTGGAATTGGTGTCCATGAGCTTGTTCTTCATCGAGGTTCCCGATGCCGTGCGAGATGACTGCCCTGAAAGCTTTCAGCTGAGCGTTAAACTGACACAAACAGAGAAATCTGGGCTTTATCTGATCCATGTGGAGGGGTTTAAGATCCATGTTTGGCTTCACGGAACAGATGGAAACAGCACTGGCAATTGGAATCTAGTAAATTCTATTTGTTTGCGCGAGGTGTTTGGTCATCTTGTGAAGCCTAGTTGGGAGTCAGGGGATTCACGCATAAGTCTGCCTGGGTCTGGGGACAATGCTGAGTTTGTGTTCTTGGAGGTGGATGGCGAGGTCTTTTGCATGGATATTATCAGCAGGACAGTGGAGAAGGTGTATGAGATGGCAATGAAGGATGATTTTCTGTTTGAGATATACCCCTTCATGATGGTTTGGCCACCAATCTTTCCAGCACTGGTCAAAACACATGATCCAGAGTGATTCCATAAGGTTTCCCCCTAGATGATCTGCATGATCAAGTGATGATATATGATGATCTGCTACTTCTGTAGTGAGGTAATTGTACAAAATAAAATTGATGAAAAGTTTGATATCCAAGTTGATTTACCTCATGATTGCCCATATTGTTTAAACCAAAGATCTTTTTCTTAATGCCATAATCATAAGTCACATATCTTTTCTAAAAAACGTAATCCTGGCCTATGCTGCTGTTTCAATGATGATAGGCAAAATTTGCATCCTCAAGCACCAGTAGAACAATCGATGTGAAGTTAAAATCCCATTTATGTAGCTAATGGGAACAATGCACTAATATGGAATTAACCTATATAGATGCCCATTCTTGAGGGACTTTAGCTAGAAATGACAGTTAATTTGTCAGATCTTGATGCTTTACTGTCTGATACAATCACCACAACAAAAAATATTTTGGCATTAGCGTATCTAAATCCACTAGAGAAACTGACTCGTATTTTTGTTAGTCATCATTGTCATGACTTTGTTACAAGGAAAAAAATCCCTCTCATGCTTATGGTGGAGATATTATAAATTAACCGGAGCAGGACTGCTGGAGAACTAGACAACAGCATGTACATATCTGTATTTCAAGACATCTTACTTGCTTATTTTGAGAAGTCAATAGGATAAATGCATATTTTTGGTAAACACAGGATCTAGATGAGTGTTATCTTCTTGTTGGGCATAAACCAGCATTTTTTTATCTGAATAGATTGGAACCGGTGAACTGTCATGAGAATCTCTTTGTTCAGAAATAAATCTGGACAGTAAACATTTCCCCATGGCTCAAGAAGGTGGTGGCGCTAGTCGGGTGGCCGGGTGGCTCCTAGGCGGTGCCTAGGTCAGCAACTAGTCAAATCCAAGAAATTAGCAAGCATGTTACATAAAAATCATACTATGTAACACTAAAATAGCAACAAAACACCACCCAAAGTAGTTCAGCTACCTAATGCACCATCTAATGCCTAATCGTGCTACCCGGTGCCTAGCGCCTAATGGGCACCTAGCTGTCTGTCTTATGAAGTTTCAGTTTGCTCCTAAATCTTGGAAGTTATCAGAGTATTCAGAATGTAATATGCCTGGATTACTAAAGAATTTAAGACATTGTGCAAAACCAATTCGCATTGAACCGCATACTTAATATTTTAAAATTTTCCAAGTTCTAAGATCCCTGAGTATGCGTGCACCAAGGCCAAGGCACAGCTCTAGGTTTCTATACTACTTAAAATGTTAGTAGTGGTGGTGTCCATTCCCACATCACTCCTACCACTGACATGTGGGCCCCACAATCTATACTATTACACCACCTTTCAATGAGTCCTCCTGTTTCACTATTGGCTCTCCTCATCCATACTACTTAAAATGTTAGTAGTGGTGGTGTCCATTCCCATATCACCCTACCACTGACATGTGGGCCCCACAATGTATACTATTACACCATCTTTCAATGAGTCCTCTCGTGTTTCACTATTGGCTCTCCGAGTCTTCTCAAATTTCAAAATCACCTACTTGTTCAATAAGGAAAATCATAGTATTACTTGGACTAAATAAGTGCTTATTAATTGATTTAGTAAGGTAGAAACTCAATTTGTTTTCCGTTGCAACGCACGGGCTCTAGGCTAGTATTTCCTAAATTCCATATACCATTTGTAAATAAAGTTAAGAATTGACAACAAAGAGTTCACGTAAAGCACATGCAATTGACATGTTTAGCAATCAATTTGTATTTATGCTTATTGCACAAAAATGATCCCTGAACATTTGCACTGGACTCGAATTGGTCCACCAACTACTAAAATGTCCACAGTAGTCCTCAAAGTTCCAAATTTGGCTCGTTTTATCCCATTACTGATTTGACAGGGCACCATGGCACTCTTGAGTTAGTGTGGTCGCTGTTTTCCTGAATCGCACATAGCAAGAAGACTGAATTGCTACTCCAAGCAATTTAATCACAATCATCAACACTGATTATTCCAAAATTTCTATAGATGTTCACTATCCATCGAATAAATTGCTTGGAGAGCAATTGGACTTCTAACAGTGCCTGAGCAAGACAACTCACTGTACAGGGTCAGCACTATGGTGTCACAGCAGCTCAGTATACGGGCTGAAACAAGCCTGTTAATTTATGCTCTGGAGGCTCACATTTTTCCGCTTCATATTTGAGGAGGTAATTTTGATCTCATGAAATTCAGGGACCAAATGGTGCTTCTTATGTGTATGCATTGATTACTATTGAGTGTTGACACCTGCAGCTTAAATTTATCTTATATCTTGATTCAGTCTGGAGTAAAGTGGATTCTAGCCCTCTTCTTGGATTATGACTTTTATAATGCCATATTACTGATTACAGGATTTAAAGCATTTTTTCATTCAAAAAGGTTACCATTTTACGATACACAACACTACCTTGTTATGTGGCATTTCTTTTTTATGTTTATAATATGCGGTTATATACTAACAGAAGTAATATCACCCAAGTATTTTTAAGGTTACATGTTGACAATATAATATTTGAAGGAAATTTAACAGTGTTTGGTGCCAGCAGGTTTGACTCTTTAACTTTCTTCAATTATTTTTAAGGTTCTTGATTATACTGCTGCATTATTTAGCTATGCACGTTTTTTGCTACATCTTCCTTGGCTGCAGACTCTTGCTGTTATCATACAACTAGCTAAACGCCCGTGATTTGGTACGGATAAAAGAAAATGTATTAATGTGTTAACCATCTTTTTGCTATAGGGAATATTCATCTTACTCTAATTTTTATGTGGCTATACATTTAGATTTGAAGGAAATTTAACAGTGTTTGGTGCCAGCAGGTTTGACTCTTTAACTTTCTTCAATTATTTTTAAGGTTCTTGATTATACTGCTGCATTATTTAGCTATGCACGTTTTTTGCTACATCTTCCTTGGCTGCAGACTCTTGCTGTTATCATACAACTAGCTAAACGCCCGTGATTTGGTACGGATAAAAGAAAATGTATTAATGTGTTAACCATCTTTTTGCTATAGGGAATATTCATCTTACTCTAATTTTTATGTGGCTATACATTTAGATTTGATCTTTTTTAATATTAAGAAGTTCAGGGGTTAGCTTGCAAAATTTACAATAGGATTAGGTGGGGTTAATCTGCCACCACCACTACCTTCTTTTAAAGGAGTATAGATTTGTTTGTACTTGATGATTCAATGTTCTTAACTAGAAAGTGTCTTCAAGAATCTGTATAATTTATTTTCTTTGAAACAAAAGACTTGATGAACTTATGACCGTCCATAATACCAAAGCTTTTCATTTAACCTCGATAATTGTCATTTGTTTCAGTATCCGAGTCTCCAATGAGCTGGTTCTGGTCTTCCAAGAGCTGCCATGTTCGATGTCATTGTTGCCGTCGTCGAGTCGCTGATGATTGGGCTGCTATGCATGGCTGTTGTGTTGGTTCTCAGAAATCACTTCTCCATCATATTCACCAGCAATGTGAAGCTGTGGCGGGTCGGCGCTAAGAATGCAGGGCTTCCTGGTTTGACCATGGAGGTCAACAGTGTGCAGCCTGTGGTTTCAGGTAAATCTAATGTTTACAATTTCAGCCCAAAGATTCCAGTCTATAGGTGGATCTTCACATGACAGGAGATGCCTCTGCCCAAAAAACCCAAATTTGTTTGAATTTGTAAAAAGTTCAAATTCAGCGAAAATCTGTTCAAAATCTAAAATTTTCAGTTTGCAAAGTTACATTTCCCCCCTTAAAATTTCTGAATTTCGGTGGCATTTGAAAATTGTGAATCCTGGTATAGTCTGCACTTACACATGGAAAAGCAGATATCTCGGATATGGAAATAAAACAGAGAGCTTAGTTTTTATTTTGTCACAATTTCAGTTTTTATTTTTCTTTGGATACAAAAATGAAAAACAGATAGCTCGGATATGGAAATAAAACAGATAGCTCAGTTAGTCCTGGAAGTGACTCAAACACTCTCATAATACCTTCACAACTAGCTAGTCATTAAATCAAAATGTCTCAGGAATACATGGATACTTTTAGGCAAAAAAAATTGCTACCGGGCACTTTGTTACTTTTATCTAGGACACGCAAAATCACGTCACTGCCACCAGGCATTACATTGCAAAGCATTCATACTATGGTTTTAGACAAATTAAATGTAAATTACTTTGTCATCGAACTTTTTTCAGTTTTGTTAAGTGAATGGTGATGGCTAATACCATACTCTGTTACTAATGTGTTTCTACTTGCCTAGTTTTTTATCAATGGGTTTGTGGGCACCTAAATCTGAACCTCTCTCATCTTCATTCTGCCATTTGCAGGCCGCACAAACTTCAACCCGCGTGCAAAAGTGGCGAGGCACAGATGAAGCAATCAAGCCTCTTAGTGGAATTTTTTTTGTGGGAAAAATTAGTACTGGAAATTATACCCTTCTGTCCCTGTACCTGGAAAAATATCACCTGGGAGGCATTGATTGACACGGCTTAGCTAAAGGGTACTTGTGCCTCTGATGATAGTACTACGAGTAAAATGAGGCAATCAACAGATAGAATGTGAGAAGTGAAGGATTGGTTTGTAGCAACTATGGTTTAGGAAAACACGCTAGAGATAGCGCAACTACATTTGGTGAACATTCTCTTTGAACCAATATTGTTCAATCCTATGTTTTTTCTTTGGTGGGTACTGCAATTTATGCACTACTATAAAGGTTTAACACTAAAAACTTTATGCCGCTGCTGTTTATTCTAATTTAATTTAAATCTGACCATTGTGACCAATTTAATTAAGGTAGTAAACTTAGTGATAAGTTCAAGTGAGCTATTTGGGTTAACTAGAAATTTTGAAACTTTGTACTACTAATTCTTATTCTGAACATTGCTTAGATATACCAACTTTTCATGTTTGATTTATGAATGCAAATGCAACACAAAGCATAGACAATCCAAAACAATTTACGCTACAAGGGGGAAAAAACTTGCCACTGCTCACATGTTTTGAAATTATACAAAATTGTGGGGATAAATACATATATTCCCAAGAACCTTTTATCACCAGATGCGTCCACGTTAACTAGATGCGTCCACTTCCTTCCCCCACGCCGCCCAATGTGCTTAACCTGCATCACCTTGGGCAAGATGCCCATGTCCATCTTGTCCAACCCAGTCGGCACGGAGAAATCCCGCCGGTAGATTTCGCATGCTCCGGCCGTCTGCGTTGCGTCGTCGGCGTCTTCTTGGAAGAAGCAACCTTTGTGGTAGTATCTCTGCATGAACCTCATCTGCTTCTTGATCTTCATCTTCTTCTTGGGACGATCAGCAACCGGGTTCTCGTCTTTCATAATCGACTTGTCGTCGATGCCGCTCTCTTCCCTGCTCCTCTTGATCCTTGCCATCTCCCGGCGCTGCCACGACTCGTGCTCCTCGGCTTGGTCCACCTCGTCGTCGGTGTCGACGCCGTTGATGGCTTCTTCGTCGTCTGAAGCTGTGTTGGCGGCGAGGGAGCTCGTCTTTGATGATCTCCTGGAGCAGGATCTGCCTCGTCTGAGCCTTCCTGTCCTCGAGCCTCTTCTTGTGCAGCTCCAACTCAAGCCGTCGCCGTCGCTGCCGTTAGCCGGATGGTGTCACGCTGTGACTTCGGGACGAACAGGGGCACGGCCATGTAGACGACGGCCATCTGCTCGCCGTCGGAGTCCGATTCCGTCTCGCCGGACTCAGTCTCAGATACCTCCTCCTGATGCTGGTGGTGAAGAAGAAGTTGCTGCTCCTCATGCTGCCTCAGGAGCAGCGCCCTCTCCCTTATCCTCGTTCTGCGTTCCTCCCGGGCATCATCATCTTCTTCTTCCTCGATCGCAACCGCCGGCGCCGACACAATCTCGGGAGTCTGCCGTACACCGCGGCGGCGGTACGGCGACCTCAGCCCATCCTCCACGTGCTTCTCGTCAAGCGTTGAGACCAGACGTGCCTCCTCGTCGACGTCAACAGCGACGGCGGCGGTGGCCCAGTTCGGCCCTCCCTGGCCAGTAGCGGCTCACGCCGGTCTTGCCGCGCGCCGCCATCGATTCCTGCCGCTTTTGAGCCAACGTGCCAACACGCCGGCCCGGCGGCCGGCAGTCCGGCACCGGCCAGTGCAAGAGCTGCAGCGGCCGCGACGTCCTTGATCGCTTTGAGGTACTCTCGCGCCGTGCTCGTGCCCGCCACGTCCAGTACGCTCATCACATCGCCGGGCGCTAGGTTGGACGGACGCCGCGCATGACATCGAACGGCTTCTATTCTCGTTGTCACGCGCGGCGACGACGTCGGCGCTATTGTTTTCAAGCCACTGCTTTAGCACTCTAGTGTGTGTTGGGTTGACAGTCTCTGGGCTCTGTCTCCGCAGCTACTGCTTCCTGAGACGCGGCGCGCACGGTGCGTTGCACGAGGCCCCCTACTCCACGGCGTTGCTAGCTCGCCGGGCCAGGCGGGAGCGGCGGCGGGTGCGGCCTGATGACGACGACGACGATGACGATCGAGAAGGCGCACCTGCACGGTCTCTTTGCGGGAGCGGACGTCGAACAGGTGGTGCTCGATCTCGCGCACGGTGCGCACTGCGCCGCCTCCGTGTACGACGGGAAGTTAGTTGTACACAGAGAGGCAGAGCGACGCCATGCACGCCACGCCACTGTTCGATCAGCGATTCTGCGTCGTGCTGCCTCGCCTCTCCTCCAGGCACGAAAACGGTGTTACCCATTAGCACCAGTACTACCGGCTCATATGTGCCGGCTTATTTAAAAGCAACACCAATTACCGTTTTTCATCTTTATAAAAAAAATATAAATAAAAACCGGTACCTATAGTGTAGGTGTCGGTTTTTTAAAAAAATTGATACATATATTTATATTATAGATATAGATGTCGATTCTTTAAAAAACCAAGTATTGTTTTTTTAAAAAAACTGATACTTACAATAAACTATAGGCACCCGAGCCGATGCCGGCCCCATGCCCCCACCCTTATCTGATCCCCTTGCCCACCACATCCCCTCCACCGCATACGAGACCGCATCCCCTCCTCTCTCACTCTCTCTCTCGATCGCATCCCCTCGTCCTCTCATCTCCTCTCCCCTTCACCCCTAGATCTGGTGGCATCGGCGGCAGTGGTGGTGGAGAAGGCTCATCGGCCCCCTCTCTCTCCTGGTGGCCCTCCCTCCTCTTCGTTCGCCTCCCCCCTTCTCCTCCTCGACATCCGGCAGCAGTGGTGTGAAGGAGGCTCATCGCCCCCTCTCTTTCCTAGGGGCTCTCCCTCTTCCTCTCCGTCCGCCCTTCCCCCTTCTCCTCCAGATCCGGTGATGGCAGCGGCGGTGGAGAAGGCTGGCGTGGAGGTCGGGCGAGGTGACAATGGCGGCAGCGGTGGTGGTGGAGGCTCGCTGGCCCCCTCTCTCTCCCGGTGGTCCACTCTCCTCTCTGTCTACCTCCCCCTTCTCCTCCTCAACATCCGGCAGCGGCGCGAAGGCCGGGCGAGGTGGCTGTGGCGGCGGTGGCAGTGGTTTGGAGGAGGCTCGTCGGCACCCTCTCTCTCTCGGGGGGCCTTTCCTCTTCCTCTCTATCTGCTCTCCCTCCTCCTCCAGATCTGGTGAATGTCAGCGTGGGTGAGGTGGCGGTCGTCGGATCCGGCAACGGCGGCTCCATCGGCTCTTTTTTTTATTGAATGCTATAGGTGCCGGTTCTGAAACCGGCACCTATGCCCGGGAGCATAGGTGCCGACAAATTAGTGCCGACTGGGAAACCGGCATCTGTTGCCAGTTCCCAACCGACATCTATGGGAGTTTGTGTACTAGTGCACATGGTTAATTAAGTATTATCTAAAAAACTTGAGGATGGATTAATATGATTTTCTAAAGCAACTTTCTTATAAAAACTTTTAAAAACACATACCAGTTAGCAGTTTGGGAAGTGTACACGTTAAAAACGAGGGAGTAGAAGTTGAGAAAGTGAGGGAAAGAACACAACCTAAGTACTCCCTATGTTTCATATTATAAGTCGTTTGACTTTTTTCTTTGTCAAACCTCTTTAAATTTGGTCAAGTTTATAGAAAAATATACTAACATTTTCAATACAAAACAAACATATTAACAAAATATATTTAATGTTCAATTTAATTAGACTAATTTTGTGTCGTAAATATTGCTATTTTTTCTATAAACTTGATCAAATCTAAAAAAAACTTTAACTATGAAAAAAGTCAAACAACTTATAATAAACAAAGGGAGTAAGTAGTTCTCCATCTGATATGAATGGACATGTCTCGTTTTCAGTCACCTAAAAATACACCAAATTTTTAGTTAGTATTTTGGATGACCAAAATTGCATCAAGATTTCTGCATGACCAGTAAACCTTATCATCACCCTTCCTTTCCCACTTCCCACGCCCAACCACGTGCCACTCTCCTCGCCCAACAGTGTCGGTCCTCCTACCCAACTAACCACGTTGACCCCAACCTCGTCGACTGGTGGGAAGACGTCAAAGGCATCGGCGAGGTCCACTAGACAGCCTCCCCACTGTGGGCCCCTAGTTTTGTACACCAGGAAGCTCATCTGTTTAAAGTACCATTTCCTATATCAGTAGGTGATACACACATGGCAAAGTTACAAATCACATAGCTAACATCGTTATAAAGGTTTTACAATACATTAATAATTAAAGGGTTGCCCAAGTGAAACCCAAATAGACCAAGCATGGTCGAATAAATTACCAAATACCAAAATAAGTAGATGAGGTAGCGGAATCGAAATGACGACGGTCCATCTTATTCCACAGGCAACGACTGGTGAACCTAGGTCCCTACTTCACCGTCTTCGACACCTCCCCGTCAACATAGCACACATACAGTCAGCTCCAACACCTTCTTCTAAAAGAGTTAATTAAGCAAGGGTGAGTACCAACTGTACTTAGAAAGCTTGTTAGTATTTCTTACGTTCACAGATAAATTCGTAAGTGCACAAATACCGCTGTAACATTTCACCCATGAGTATTCCCAAGGGTATCGTATTTATATTTTCGCAGGAAAGGTAGCGGTGTAAAGACATAGTTTATACATCATTAATCAATATATAATTAACTCACCATAGTCTAAACAGGGGTTAGGATAAATATGATTAAGGGGTAGTGTGACACACAAAGGAGATTCACCTCTAATTAATTAGCATAGTGAAAAAGAACATATGAGAACTACGATACAACTGTACTTATATATTACTCATGTTTTGTATATACTTAACACATACATGCTTACAAAGCTAGAACTTAGTTCTAAGCACTCAAGTACTACTGAGAGACCACTCTTTGCTGGTCTTCCAGCGTGGTTATAGCATTTATGCACTCCTACGTCATACCTGAACATGGAGGAATACAAAGGACGAACATAACTGTCACCACCTGTCGCCTACCTCACTTTCCATGGGGCACACCCGTATCCAACAACATTTATCTAACCTAAGCACCATGCTTATGCTAGTAAATAATATTACTAACTTCCCCGGGACTCCCACCCTTTGGATGGACAAGTTAGACATATCAGAATCTCTGAGAAGACTATAGGACCAAAGATACTCTAAGCCTATTTTCACTAATACTATAAAGAGAATTGCTCCTTGATGGTGTGTGTTTTAAGTGAGGGAATGAGTTCCTTAAATAGGCTGCTTATGACGGTTAGAGAGGTCGGTAACTCCCACAACCATCATTGGGAGCCAACTAGGAAGCCACACGTGGAGGGTGGAGATGAGGGGTGACGATGTCGGTTCGGTCGAACCAAGCTTGGTTCGACCCTCGGCACTGCCTCTCTCCACCGCTTTTCACCAGGGACTGACAGGTGGGCCCTATGATGGTTCCCGGTGGTTTGGCTCCACTTTAGGTCAGTTTGAGCTGACTCGTGGGCCCCTCAATCCATGTGCTCACACATGATTCTTCTTCACTTTGATGATTATTCTCTGCATACATGTTAATTCTACAAGTATATTGGAACTACATTATTTATCATTGATATATGTGTAAGAAATGCTAGTTCTCCCTTTATTTATTATGGTAGTTGGCAGTCAAAAATGGTACTTAATGACCGTTGTCAGGGTTACGGATAAGACATACCTCCTATCCTTGGGGTCATGGAGTATACAAATACGGCATACCCTTAGTATACGGGAAGGTTGCCTTTACATTATTGAATTCGGCTAATAAACAAGGAAATTGTATCCCAAATAAAAGGTGTTAGAGTCCTATTTGGGAAAGATACGATCTCTATGATCTCGTAGGCCAAAAGTATTCTCCAAGTTCTACTTGAAAGCCAAGACAGTCTGCGGTATAAATACAAGGCCCCCCAGAGGGTACGGGATCAATGAATCATAGCGCAAGCCACCACCATAGCAGAGGCAATCAGGAGGACTTAAAGACAACTTGCCTGTGGTCTCTCGTCGAGTCGTTCTCGATAGGGATCTCGTTGGTACTTGATACTTTCTGTTGTTCTCTATTGTAATCTCTGTGGTTCTCGTCGTAATTCCATATAAACTGGAGTAGGGCTATTACCTTACGAGGGGCCTGAACCAGTATAATCCTTGTCTTCTGTATGCTTGATGTCGTTTCATCTAGATCCTTACTCCAATGAACTCCAATACCCTCAGAATACGGTATATGGATATAACTAGTCGACAACCGTCAACAAAGCCACTACTACAGAATGCATTTAGTGCACATAGGAATTCAAGGATGGCTTGGTTTATTTGCATAAAGCTAGATTTCACAATTCATTTCACAAGCCTATGACTTAGTAGTTTTAACTGAAAACAACATTAAGTTGAAGTTGTCGTTATTCAACGAGGGTTCATCCACCTTCCCCAAGCCTCGCTTGGTCCGGTTTACCCTCGCATCCAGTTTTCCATATTCTCCATCATTCTGACCTTCCCGCATGTCGGGCAAGGTCACACATTCCCTCCCAATCCTATTCTAAACAAGAAAACTTATGAGGCTAGCCAAGAGTAGTACAAGTCCTGGCACTCATTAACTATGAGCACGGGTATTCTAATAGATTTGCTTAGTCACACTACAGTGGATGTACGCTTTAATTCCCGTACTCCATGACGCACCCAACACATGAGACTTGTCACAGCCCGGTTTGTCGTTCACCCTCGCATTTCAGCACCCGCTCCAAGGACTATGGATCCCCATTGCATCCCAGCACCCAACCCTACCTCGAGCCGGTGGTGAGAAGAGTCCTGGCATTTTCGAGGTACTTGGGGGTTACATAATACATATAAATATACTTAGGTGCATTTTAGGTTTTCGTCATGACATTCCATTGATCCAACACATCTTCACTCACATCTGTAACAACTGCAGAACTACCATAACAGGTGCCGCCTCACTTGGGTTACCTAATCTACTAAGTCTATACCCATTTGAGAAATGTGGTCGTACTCGGTTCATTTCTTGCATAGCTTCTTGACTTGGTCCTTAACTGACCAGGGTCAACGGCTAGCCGTTTCATAGAATCACCCATATTCTCTCTGTGTCGTCCCAGTCGAAATTATTTTTGTTTTATTCAGTTTTTGGTTTTTGCAAAGGTTTTGACTTGCGGGTGGTGCTCATGTTTCCACCCGTCTTCCGACAATCACTCACACCGAGTGATCACGGCATTCACATCCATCCCATACATGGAGTGTATATTTGTCTCAACAAGCAATGCTAAGCAGTGTCAATAATTGATCACGCATAAGCAATAGACTCAGGCAACAAGGATATATGGGTAACAATTTCAAAGATGGCTTACCAACAAGTTTAGGAACGCATTTTCATAAGTAGCATGTAATTTTATTTGTAATCAACATATTTATAAAAATAGGAACAATACGCTCAAGGAGGGAAGCGTAATAACTTGCCTTGCTCAGTGAACAGCTCCTCGTCGACTGTTGCGGCTTCTTCTTCTTCTTCACAGACGTATCCTGCTCAGTAAATGACGGCTTAACGGTCGGCTTTTCTATTCTAATGCAAAGGAGCAAAATCCTGGAGAAAGGGCAAAAATGCAAAACCAATGTTATTGGGTAGTTCTTGATTTTAGAAGAATATTAGTGAAAGTTTCATTGAAATCTGATTTAAGATGAGAGAGTTATGGCCTTTCAAAGATTCAAATTTGAATTAAATTAATTTAAATGAAAAACCTCACTGTTCTGCTATTTATTCAAAATTGTGAATTATTTTTGTATTGAAAAATATTGTGTATCATTGACATGTGGGGCCAACAGCTTTTATTTAGCAAAACGATTATCTTTGTGAAGGAAAAAGGGAGTCAATAACAGGTGGGATCATGGTCAACCGTTGACCTGGTCAAATTGACCATTAAAATGGCCTTGGGCCCACGTGTCAATGGCATGTTTTAATTTGTGTTCTATTAACAAATGTGGCCCACATGTCATACTAATAGGTCCATTACTTCAATAACTTAATCTCCTTCATTAATTTGAAAACAAAATCATTTCTAGGTGGGGCCCGCTGTCAGCCTCTCCCATTCCCTTCTTCTTTCTTCCTCTCTACTCTCTTTGCTCCTCTCTTTCTCTCACACGGGCACGGGCAACTGACGCTAGGGCTGGTGCCCGCACGAGCTTGGCCGGCCGAAGCTAGGTGCGGCGGAGGAGGGAAGGGCCCAGGGAACCCTGGATATCCTTGGACGGCGGCGCAGCGGCTGTGACGGTGTGTGGAGGCAGAGGCGGCGGTGGTTTTGGGCGGAGCAGCGATGCCGGGGCCGGTGATGGGATCTAGGGGCTCTTAGGGGTACTACCGAGTGTTGCCTGGTGGAGCAGCACAACGAGGGACGACGGCGGCAAAATGACGGTCGTAAAGGAATGGGTTGGGGACGGATGAGCTCGTTGTTCGTCCATGCTCTTTGCGGCAGAATGAAGATGAGGTTCGCTTGCGGTTCGTCCATAGGCGCCGGTTCTTGCTTGCTCTGGTTCAGCTTGGCAACGAGCACATGCCAGGTGCTCGACGCGAGACAGGAGGTGTGGAGGCGAGGTACACGCAGATGGGGGGCAACAAGGAGGTGAGGCGATCCTGGCGACACGATTTACAGGCGTGGCTGGCCTCGCGGGCACTGCTACGCATCAATGCCGCACAGTGGCGGCGATGTGGCTGACCCCAGGCGCAAGTGAGCGCCAGTACCGCGCGGAAAAGATGGAGGGGAGAGGGTCTCGGGATGTTGATCGAGGACGGCACGACGTCTGTGTGGTTCGTCGTGTACCTCACGGCACACGGGCGGAGCATGGGAGCAGCGCATGCGAGTTGGGCACGGTGCGACACGCGCGTGCGTGGCCTGAGCGGTGCATGGCACTGTGCGGTGTGGCGCGCGATGCGGTGCGTTGGCGTCCGTGCCGCGACTATCTTGTCATAGCGTCGCTTCGCACAGGCACCGTGCGCAGCACGGCGTACGGGAGGAGCAGGGGAGGCGACGGTGGCTTGGCCGCGCGGTTCAGCGGCTAGGGTTTGGGGCGGGGCTCGACGAAAACGGCAACGGAGAGGCACGGCGGGTGGTGTGGAAACTGGCGGCGAGCTCGTCGATGGCACGAGCGGCTTGGACTCCGGCAAATTGTGGCGTCGGGTGAACGGCAGTGGCCGGGCATGGTTGAGAAGGAAAAGGGATCGAGCTGGGGTGCTGTCCGGCTCAGCGCAGCAGCTCGATGGCTCGCCAGGCTGGCTCAGGCATGTGGGCTGCCGGCTTGGGCCGACCTGGTGGGCTGGACTAGAAGGAGTGAAAGAAAAAGGAAAAGGAAGGAGTGGAGGGACTCCAATTAGACTTTAGGTTTTACGAAGAGAATTAGGGTTTTGGGTCTAGATGGGCTGGGCTAGGCCCACCAGGGAGAGCAATTAGACTTTTAAGAAAAGGCTTTTTAAAATTAATTTCTTAAAGAATTTGGCTTCACAAAGAGGATTTTAGAAAATAAATTATTAGTTTCCTTTATTTGCAAAATATTTCCTTAAAGGATATTAATTCATAAAAAGGGTCTTTAGGAAAATAATTAGCATTTGCTTCTATTTGCTATATTTTCTTAATTGATATTATTTCATAATCATGGTTCTTTAATATAAATTATTTTAAATCCACAATTGGATTTAGGAATTGAATTAAATTCCTTTTTTTCATTATTTTGGCACTAGCATGATAGGAAAAATGAAAAGAAAATCCAATAAATTCCAACATGAGGAATTTTGAAAAATATTTTTGATTGTTTCATTTTTTTCCCATATTTTAAACTCAAAATTTTTAGGGTGTTACAACACTACCCCTTAAAAATAATCGCGTCCTCAAGATTGCTTACGGGTTAGAAAAAGAGGTGGGATAACTTCCTTCTAGGACAAGCTACAGTGGATTCAAACTTATAAGGGGGAGGGGGCCAGCTTCTCTCGTTTACATGCCCTTTTTGAGGAGGACATGGTGCGATGAGTGGAAAGGAAAGTGGAGGCGATGTACCTTGGTGAGGAGAGGAATGGAGCGGAGGTCTGACTTTGGAGATGGCAACGACGGCGATGAGTAGGGCGATGGCAGCCGCGGTGCGGAGCAAGGTGCTGCTGGCGGGGGCGTACTTTAGCGGCGGTCGCGGCCAGCGTTTGCGGAGCCCGAGGTGCAATGACGAGTTCCTCCATCGGTGCAGGTGGCAGGCAGTGCGGTTGACGATGGGGGCGTTGCATCGGTGGTGCCAGGACGCTCTGGCCAAGGGGGAGCCCTCTTGGCAGGCATGGCTACTCTTTTGCGCTGGATGTGGGCGGGTGTGCGGTTCGTTGGTGCATCCAGCTACACCATCTTAACCTAGGTGGAGTACCTGGTAGTCCTTCTCTGAGAACGGTAGTGTGATTTGACAGAGGATGACCACTCCGATTACCTATGTGAGGCGGTTTGTCTCCTCATTATATTGGTACCCATCGTCTTCCTTTCTTTCATGGGAGCAATGCTAGAGTAGGTAGTTGATGCTATGTGTTGGAGAAACGGGAACGGGGGTCCCCCTTCCTCCTTGTTCTTAGAATAACGCTTACTACTTCATTGTTTGTTATGTCAGGTGAGGTGGTTGACAGGCTGCTGTCTCGGCTTGTAGCTAGCTAGATGTGGGCTCGAGACCCGTGACGAGTTGAGGCCCCGGGGCCACCTTACCGTGTAAGGGCACACGCTTCTCTCATTTAGAAGAGTGTGGAGACCTACAAAATCTATGTCTATGAGCAGGCGGGACGGGAAGCCCGAGGCCCACTCCAAGCTAGGACCTGGGGCTCCCTCAACCCTAATGGTCACACGCCCTCGTGGAGAGAGGAGTGTGGAGACATACAAGATCTACGTCTATAAATGAAGGTGGCGAGGAGCCCGAGGCCTGCTCCAGGCTGGGGCCTAGGGCTCCCTCATCCCTGACGGCACACGCCCTCGCGGAGAGAGGAGTATGGAGACATACAAGATCTACATCTATAAAAGGATGGGGCGAGGAGCCTAGGGCCTACGCTAGGCTGGGGCCCGGGGCTCCCTCACCCCTGACGGACACACGCCCTCACGGAGAGAGGAGTGTGGAGACATACAAGATGTACATATATAAAAGGATGGGGCAAGGAGCCTAGGGCCCGTCCTAGGCTGGGACCCGGGGCTCCTTCACCCCTCATGGTCGCGTGCACCTCACGGTTTGAGAAGTGTGGACGAGGAGCCCGGTGCCTGCCCTAGGCTGGGACTGGGGGCTCCTTCACCCCTCATGGCCGCATGCCCTCATGGAGAAAGGAGTACAGAGACATACAAGATTTACATCTGCAAAGTAACTAGTCGCAGAGCCACCATCTTGGGACCCGAGGTGCTCGTATCAACACATGCACCCTTAGCAGCGCTCCCTAAGTGACAACTATCTTAAACTTCTTCATCACCAATATCTTCGAGAAGCTCTTCCAATACAACGAGACTTCCTGTTGGAAGGCGTGGAGCCGTGTCCGAGCCACGAGGTAAGTAGGGGACCCGGATACCGCGCATGCCACGGGGAGATCTTGGCCTTAGCGGCAAGGCGAGGTCTTGACCTTGGCGTTGTCCTCGAAGCGCAGCGATGTGGGCCTGGCTAACGGTCAATACGGAATGGTCCCGGCGGTCTGATCAAGGCCGCGTCCCCTGTCGACTGTCGAGCGGTACCTACGAAATCACCAACCGAAGCTGCTACCTGGTGGCATGCAACCAGGAGGTGTCAAGGCATGAGGGAAACATCAACGGTGAGTCACTTGGAGTAACAGGGACAGAGCCATGTGTTGGACATGCCCAACGACACCCAGCTGTGCCTCTCAGCCAAATAGGTGGTGGTGGCACCTTCCTGACCTGGCTTGGGCCCACCAAGCCAAAGGACCAACACATGGCTGAAAAGGCAAGGCCTAGCTATCCCGGCCGCTCTTGCCGGGGTGCCCGGGGCAGTTCAAGAGCAATAACTGGTGGCAAAACTCAAAAGAAAAGAGGATGAGATAGGAATAAGATGGAGGACAGCCTTCTTTGGGGTGGCAAAAACTTTGTACACCTCTCCTTGAACTATGAAAGGAAGGGGATTTGTCTCTTAAGAGTGGGACGACCCGACTTACCCCAACAATCAGCCTAGAGTGTCGATCCAGGTGTACATGGGCGAGAGGTCTCCTTAGGTTTAGATCAAGTAGTCCTGGTGGTACCCTTGTGTTTGAGTGATTCGAAACACAGAAGTAAGGTATTACACCCTGGGGTGGCCTGAACATGTATACTTCTTTGCGTTCACCTGTACTTGATTTCAGTCTCGACTCCCCACGAAAACAAACTCTGCCTCGTCTAGCCCCCTGGTCAAATCTTCACAGGGGGGATTTGCTCTCCCCCATTGTCGGAGGACCGCTCCTCCGACAGCTGGCGCGCTAGGTAGGGGGCGTGATCGTAGGTGACTTTGTCACAGTCATCTATGACATCTTCTTTGACACTCTTTCCTGCCATTTTCCATGGCAGAGGGACATCGACGTATGGATTCGAACGACAAGGACGTCGATCCTCATATGGAGAGGATACAGGCGGTGGACTTCGTGCCCGCGTCCCCGGTGCTGACGGACGAGATCCCCATTGACCCAGCACCGGTGGCGGCCGCCAATGGCTCGCTTCCCACGCCTACCGCAATGCCCACGACGGCTTCAAGCTGTGTGGACCGGGTGTGTCGCCTCGTTCAAGCGGCCTCCGCCCCGAACCCTCAACAGGACATGGGCAGAGGCCCCATCGGGACATTGGACTCGATATCATCGCGACAAGAAAGAGCACGTCACGTGTCGATGGGGCGTCGCTCGGACTTCTCTCGCATGTCTCCCAATGGGGCTCTAGTAGCTGCTGAGGCGCTTTTGCATTGTTCCCCCAACTTGGCGAAAGGCGGCGACCGCCAGCAACGCTGGTTGGACAAGGTGACCGAACTTGTTGGTATAGCCAACGAGTCGCTGCCACCCAAGCCCCCTCGGGCTCACGGGTCACGACCCATGCCACCTCTAGTACCGCATGGATGTCGGACCAAGCTCGTCTGCCACCCAGGGCTAGAACACCGCACAATGCAACCGTGGCCTGGGTGGCGAACGAGGATCTCCACGCCCATTTGAGCAGGGTGTGGATAGGCGAGGATGCCCAGGATGTGCTCGTGTGCCGCTGAGAGCGGCGCAGGTACGCGAAAGGTGGCTCAGGAGCCCAGGCATCGTCCAGTGCCACACAGCTTAGGTTGCCCCAAGCAAACCACGTCCCATTGCCTTCTACGAAGACGCCATACGGCTCAGGCTGCTTGTCACTATCCGCAAGCCTCCAACAGGTAGATTGGCCGCCGAATTTCCGGCCCAGCTCGCTCGAGAAGTACAATGAGTCCATCGACCCTACTGAGTACTTTTACATATATAGCACGGCCATCTAGGCAACAGATGGTAACAAGAGAGTAATGTCAAACTATTTCCTTGTGGCCCTCACTGCCCAGGCTCGGTCTTGGATGATGAACCTCCCCGAGCGCTTTGTGCACTCTGTGGAGGACTTGTGTCGCCAATTCGTGGCGAATTTCCAGGGCACATTTCCGCGTCTTGGGACTAAGGCGGACCTGCATGCAGTACGACAGTGTAAGGACGAGACCTCACGACAATACTTGCAGTAATTCAGCCAGGTCCGAAACACCATACCCCACATCACCCATTATGCGGTGATCCATGCATTTTGCTCTGGAGTGCGGGATAAGTGCATGCTGGAGAAAATGGGGACGCGGGCAATCCATACCGCGGCTGAGCTCTTCAGCCTCGCAGATCGTTGTGCTTAGAAGGAGGAGGCCCAAGTTTGGAACAAGCCGCGCCCCGAACTGACTCAGCATGGTGACGATGAGCTCGACAACGTTGTTGAGGGTACCTCTGGTTTCGCCTCAAGGCGGAATCAGAGGAAGAAGAGGCGGGAGAAGGAGGCCGTTGAGAACTATGTTCTGGTAGCCGGCCAGAAGCCCGCTGGAGAGGCAGGCGGAGACAAGAGGTAGAAGGCTACCCCAACTGCCCCTCCCCCCGACGGGAGGAAAAGGTAGGTGGTGCTTGGTCCACAACTCCAGCACGCACGACTTGGCCGAATGTTGCGCTGTCCAAAACCTGGCCTTGCGTGTGCAAAAGTTCCAGCAGGAACAGCAACAGGCCAAGGTCGCCACCCCGAGCAAGAGGACGTCAATGATCAAAGGTTCCAAGAACCTGAGAATGTCGTTGCCACTCTTGATGGTGGTGCCTGAACCCACGCCTCGCGTCGTAGCTTCAAGGCTATGAGGTATGAGCTGCTGGTGGTAGTCCCGGGCCCCAAGGTCCCCCGGAAGCTAAAATGGTCTGGGGTTCCGATCATGTTCGGCCCCGAGGACCACCCAACCCGGGTTCCCGGGGAAGGCTAGCTAGGACTGGTTTTATCCCCGACCATCCGCAACGTCAAGGTGGGTCGTGTCCTTGTCGACGGGGTGCGGCCCTTAACATGATATCCCCCGAGGCCTTTGACAAAATTAAGGCCCTGGGGA
This sequence comes from Oryza officinalis, assembly GCA_008326285.1. Classification (NCBI taxonomy): domain Eukaryota; kingdom Viridiplantae; phylum Streptophyta; class Magnoliopsida; order Poales; family Poaceae; genus Oryza; species Oryza officinalis. Next base: position 20,297,660 of record BDMV01000002.1, on the reverse strand, counting down.
TCAAGTTAACCCCTTCGCTTCCCATCATTAGGATTACGGAGGGATTCACCTATCCACTAGGACAAGTGAAATTCCCCATGAACTTCGGGGATCGGGGCAATTTTCCCACTGAGCGTGTTGTCTTCAATGTATGCAAGTGCAATATCCCCTACAACGCCGTCTTGGGGCACCCAGCGCTCCTCAAGTTCATGGCGGCTATGCATTATGTGTATTTGTCCATGAAGATCCCGGAGCCCTCAGGCTCGATCACCTTGGCCTATGCGGAGCAGCGAGCGGTGACCATGGTCCCATTGAGCCCCGGGGTTGTGGACGCTGCCGGCCCTTCGACCCCCTCTGTTGTCAAGCCACGCATCGCCGCGAGCGACGCTGACACCATCAAGGAGGTGCCACTCGGCGACGACATGTCTAAGACCGTCAAGATTGGTGGTTCTTAGGATCCTAAATAGGAAAGCGAGCTCATCGAGGTTGGGCTAAACATCGAGGCTTATGTTGATGACTTGGTGATCAAATCAAGGGACAAGTCTGCCTTGCTCAATGACTTGGCAGAAAAGTTTAGCAATCTTCGAATGACAAGAATGAAGCTGAACCTCACCAAGTATGTGTTCGGCATACCGGCTGGCAAGCTTCTTGGGTTCTTAGTGTCCAATCGGGGCATTGAGGTAAATCCTAAAATAATCAAAGCCATCTATCAGATGTGGCCCTCAACACGCCTCAAAGAAGTGCAAAAGTTGGCTAGGTGCGTCGCCGCACTCGTCCGCTTCATATCGTGGCTTTGGGAATGGGCGTTGCCCCTCTTCAAGCTCCTTAAAAAGACTAGGGGTTTCACTTGGATAAAAGAAGCGAAAGAAGCTTTTTGCCATCTCAAAAAGTATCTTCCATCCCCGCCTGTTCTTGAGCCCCTGCCCCTGGCAAGTCGTTACTATTATATATAGCGATAACACCCCAAGTGGTGAGTGCAGCCCTTATTGTTGAGCGGCCATTGCTAGAAAACTCAATTCTCAAGAAAGGAGCTGTTGTGCCTGGGACTGATGCGGACTCGAGTCTCGGGTCCAGCGAGGTGCCGGCCCACGACGACTTGACCGAGCGCAACCCCGGATCCCCGTGACCTGAGGAACCGCAGCTCAGGGAACCTCAACCCGGAACCCATATCCTGGGGAACCCCTGGGGCAAACAGGCGCGTGCGGTCCCCCGGGACCGTGCCCTGAGTATAGGAAAGGCCCCTCCATGGAGGTCAAGCCAAACGTTGGGCGCACTCGATAGCACCCGGTTTACTTCATTAGTGAGGTCTTGAGGGATGCCAAATCAAGGTACCCACAACCACAAAAGATGCTTTACGCAGTTCTCATTGCATCCAGGAAACTACGACACTACTTCCAGTCTCATAGGGTGTCTGTAGTCACTTCGTTTCCCCTTAGTTAGATCTTGCATAACTGAGAGGGCATGGGTCGGATAGCGAAATGGGCTATGAAGCTTGCAGAATTTGATCTCCACTTCGAGGTGTGTCACTCGATCAAAAGCCAAGCCCTAGCGGATTTGTTGCTGAGTGGGTGCCGGTGCCCGATGTGGATGATGTGCTTCACACAACTCCCTTGGGGCTTGGGCCACCGGCCGACACGCCATCTCGATGGTGCATGAACTTCAACGGCTCTTTCACTTATAATGGGGCTGGAGCTGGTGTTGTTCTAACATCGCCCACTGGCGACGAGCCACGATACATCATATAGTTGGATTTTCGGGCCACCAACAATATGGCTGAATATGAGGGCCTGCTCGCCAGGCTCTGGGCGGCAAGTGCCCTCGGTCTCCGTCGGTTGTTGGTGTGGGGCGATTCCCTGCTTGTCGTGAATCAAGTATCTAAGGAATACCAATGCGCGGACCCACAAATGACAGCATATGTGGACAAGGTGCGGAAGTTCGAGCGCCGTTTTGATCGCTTTGAACTACATCACGTTCCTCGCCTTGACAACAAGCTTGCCAACGAGCTGTCGAGGATAGCGTCCTCCCAGGCCCCTTTTCCCCCGGGAGTGTTTCAAGAAAATCACCTCCAACCCATCCGCAAGCATGCCTGGGCCTCTTAGCGAAGCTACCTCAAACTCGCATGATATGTGCCCTAGGCCCAATGACCAAGCCGGTCCTCGGGCCCCGATGTGCCCCAGGCCCAACAGCCAAGCCAGCCCCTAGACCCCCCCCTAAACTGCTCGGAGTCGAGGCCGAAAAACTTTCTTGGATGGAAGAAATCCAGGAATATCTGCTCTGATCCCACCTACCTGAAGATGATGCGGAAGCGAAAAGGGTTGCGTGCATGGCTAAGCATTACGTCATGGTAGAAAGGGACCTCTACCAACCTGCCGCCAACAGTGTGCTTCTCAAATGCATTGGTCGCGAGGCCAGTGTTGAGATCCTCTCTGACATACATGAAGGAGAGTGTGGCAACCACTCCACATCCTACACCCTTGTTGGAAAGGCTTTCTGATAGGGTTTTTATTGGTCGACTGCGTTGCAAGACGTTGTAACCTTGGTAAAACGTTGTCAGGCATGCCAATTTCATGCCAAGCAAGTGCATCAGCCGACCCAAGCACTTCAAGTCATCCCGCTTTCCAGGCCTTTTGCGGTCTGGGGGCTGGACATCCTTGGGCCCTTTCCCCGAGCGGTTGGTGCTTACAAACATTTCTTTGTAGCCATCAACAAGTTCACCAAATAGCCGAAAGCCTTCCCGATCAAAAAAATCGACAAGAATTCAACACTCAAGTTCATCAGAGGAATCACGAGTTGGTTCGGGATTCCTAATCGCATCATAACCGACAATGGCACATAGTTCACGAACAATTTGTTTGGGGACTACTGCAAGGACATTAGAATCAAACTGTGTTTTGTCTCACCCGCCCACCCCGGGAGCAATTGGCAGGTTGAAAGGGCGAATGCAGAAATCTTGAGGGGTCTCAAGACAAGATCGTACAACGAACATAAGAGATATGGCTCAGGGTGGATTGAGAAGGTCCCGGCGGTTCTATGAGCTAATCAAACCACTCCGAGCAAACCAACAGGGGAGACGCCATTCTTCCTTGTCTACGGGGCTGAAGCCGTCGTCCCATCTGAGCTAACACATGGCTCTCCTCGGGTAGCACGATATGGACGTGGCCCAGACAACGAACAACTTTTGCAGGACAATGTCGATTATCTGGAAGAATGGAGAAGACGGGCTTCGTTGTGGGCCGCAAGGTACCAGCAAAGTCAAAAACGCTACTTTCAGCGTAAGGTTCGCACCCGAACCCTCCAGGTTGGGGACTTGGTCCTCCGCCGCGTCGTTACACGAGCCGAAAAGAACAAGCTATCCCCACCATGGGAAGGCCCCCTCCAGGTGGTCGGTGTCCCGCAACCAGGGTCACTAAGAGTGGCTACCGAAGACAGAACCCCTCTTCGAAACCCGTGGAACAAAGAACATATGTGCAAGTTCTACCCATAGCTAAAAGTTGTAAGTGTGTTGTGCTCAGGCCAATGGTTGATTTTTCAAAAAATCAAAACCTTGGGCAAGGGCTACTGTCATGGCATATACCATCATGTACATTCATCAATAAAATTTTCACCTTCAAGTTAAGTGCTAAATTTTTACATTCTTTAGGTTTAATGCCAACTTAGTTTTTGTATCTACTTTTTTCTTGCGTCTTCGTTCTTCTCTGTGTGTTGTGATCTCTCTCATTCCCACAATAGCGAATATGGCCCTGGTTCTGGTTACTCCAAGTAAGATGCTAACAAACATGGGGGTCGGGTCCTAGAGTTGAGCCCTAGCTAAGAATTAAGCCCCGGCAGCTGTTGAAGCAATGGGACTCAGGACCTGCCCTTCCGAGGGCAACCGCGGCCCCAGGGCGGGCTACACAGCCGAACAACTTAACTATCAGCGCAAGGTTCTTTTTTGGGATCCAGTACTTGTCGTTTGTTATGTGCACTACTTGGAGTAAAGGGGGCAAGAGTTGTAGGAGGCTGTTGGAAGAATAGAGTGGCAGGGATTAGTAACATAGAAAGACGAAGCCATGTGAGTTTAACCATGTTTATTAATGAAGTTGCAGGAATCAAGGGATTAATGTGCCAAATACCCCCTGAGCGTGCTGAGTGGTGGCCAGTCCCTGGCAGCTATACCCTAGGGGTGGGGCCCTACAAGCACAGGAGTGGAAAGGTCGAACCTAGAGCCCAGGGTTGTGGTAGCCTTGTGCTATCCACTCAAGGGCCCGGGGACAGCATGCTTCAATGAAACCTAGACAGAGCCCAGGGTTGTGGTAGCCCCGTCCTATCCACTCAAGGGCCCAAGGACAACATGCTTCAATGAAACCCAGGCCCAGGGCGGAGCATTGCCGCCCAAGGGCCCAAGGATATGATACTTCAACATAACACAGGCCCGGAGTGGTACCTTGTCATCTGCTCAAAGGCCCGAGGACGGTCGCCTCTCAATTGTTGTAAATAAATAATATATATATATACATATATATATATATGTATATACATATGTATATATACATATATATATATATATATATACATATGTATATGTATATATACATATGTACATATGTACATATGTATATGTACATATGTATATATACATACACACACACACACACATACATATATATATATATATATAACATAGCAAAGGAGGAAAATTTCAGACTATATACAGCAAAAAAAAAGTTCTTTTACAAGCCCAGAAGAAGTTAGGAGGGAGCTCAATTAGGTGTCAGGAGTAGGAGTTTTCTCGTCGTTCTCTTCCTCTTCTTCCTCCCCCTCACCCTCCGATGTCGTGTAGTTGGCCTCCGGTTCCACGTATTCCCCGCGGTTCAAGAAGGTGGCCACGGCCGTGGCGGCGTCGTCCACGGCCTTCCATGCCTCAGTTTCAATACCTGAGGGCAAGCCTTGAAGTGCTGGGGCTAGGGAGAAGTCAGGATCGCGCGCTCGGAAGCTGGCAAGGACATGCTCCGCCACCACGGTTGCCAGTGCGCGGCCCTTGTCACGCTCGGAAATTTTCCCAAATTTCCAGACCATTTTGTGTATTAAGTCCCTGTCCAGGCATCAACCAGGGTACACAAAACGACAAATCAATAAACAGACCCAAATGTAAATAAAGCGATAAATACTTACAACAGAGGCACTTAGTCCTCACACCGAAAAGAAAACAGCAGCGGAAAGAGGCGATCCTAGCGGGGCTTCAGCTCCACTCCACAGACAAACTCAACTGGGGTCTGAGCCTTGGTCCTCTAACTTCATCTTCAACTCAGAAGTACTAAACTTCTGAAAAGGGGGAAAAAATAGCAAGATTGAGTACAACCACCGTACTCAACAAGCCACACCAATGATGAAGACGTGCACAGGGGAGACAAAGGGAGGCTTGTGGCTATTTGCAGAAAAGCGGTTGAAAACCTTTACACTTTAAAATAGTAAAACAGTTGTTTAATTAAGGCAATATTAATTCTCCACTGAACAACGCTACCCCACGTTGAACAGGCCCAACCAATCCACCTGAACTACACCAGTTCATTGAGACAAATTATTAAGGGTGAGACTAATCATGGTGAATCTGGTCAATCGCCCATAACCGCGGGCACGGCTATTCGAATAGTTTTACTCTGATCAGAGGTGCGCAACTGTACCCACAAGACACGATCCACCGTATGTCACCGTGCCATGCCTGACACGTTACCATGCGAGTGATCATGACAAGATCCTTCACATAACCCTCCCTAACCAATCGTTCCCACCACGGGTTTTGCCCCCACCTTTAAGTCCAAGGTAGGCAGCCCCCCCTCGTGCCACAGTGAATCCGATAGCCGATCAACGGGTAAGTCCCCCGCCGACCCAACTCCATCACGCCCACCCTAGTCTGGTACGTCAGCTAGAGACGGGTTATGCTATAGATCCAGCAGTTGCCCATTCTTGCTTGTGGTAAGCACTGTAAGTCTTCCAGGGTTTCCCATGAACAGGTCCTTAATTGCCATGGGCGCGACAAGCAAAACCATGCACCCACAGCCCACCATTAAGTCATATTTTAGTTAGATAATTATGACCAATAAAATATGGTCAGATGTTTCGAGCTCACAGCTCAGCTAGAAGCTAAAAGTAAAGGTATAATTATCCCATCAAATGAGCTAGTGGTAATTAAACATGGCTAAGCATACATAATTCTAGCAAAGTCAACATAAGTGACTTACGCTAGTCAAATTATCACCCACAGTTAACAAAGGACGGTTAACAAGTAAACATGGCACAAGCGAACAGATAGGTAAACCCTATTCCCATGTGATTAGCAAAACATGCACTTTATTTGCAAACGTAAAACATTTCACAAAATAGGTACAACATGCTCAAGGGGGAATGTGTGACTTGCCTTGCTTCTTCAAACAAACTTCCGAAACGGCGGAATCTACACGCTGGCACGTAAAATGAGGAAAAACTCTAATAAAAACCAAGTAAACAGTACATAAAAAGTAAACAAACATGTAAAGCTCTATTTTATATGAATTTTGCAATTTGAATGGCTCAATTTAGAGTTCGTATGAATTAGATATGAATTTTAGAAGTTTTGAGCATCTAAATGAATTTCTGGAAATTAAATCGATTTATTGCGCAATTATTAATTAATTTTACAAAGGAAAGGACTACGCTGACATCATCAAAGGGAATCGGCGTCGGAACGGCGGGTCCCACGTGTCAACGGGTCAAGGGCGGCTGATCCACGGTGGACCAAGTCCACGCACGCACAGGTGCGGACGCACCACGTGGCGCTGACGTGGCGGCCACGGCGGATGGACGGGAGAAGGTAGCGCCGACGTGGACGCCAACGTGGCGAAGCCGCGGGCGGCCATGTGGTCTAGGTGTGGACCGGATTAAACAAAGGGGGCCCACGCATCGGCGACATAAAAGTCGGCGAACCGGGGAGGAAAAGGAGGTAAAATGGACTTTGCAGGGGAAAGGGAAAAAAAATAGGCTGAGGGAGGTAAACTGGACTTCCTCGGGAAAAGTTAAAAGGGCCGATGAGAGACAATGGGCTCCACTGGAAAATGGGCTGAGGGCTGAGGGACATAAAGTAGACTTTTGTGTGGAGAAAGAATAATAGGCCGGCGGCCCAATAGAGGAGAAAGGGCGAGGAGGGAGCAAACATGGACTTCTCGCGATGGGCGGCGCCAATCGGACCGACGGCCCAAGAAAGGATGAGGGACGTGAAACAGACTTTTCGCGAGAAGGTGGGCCAATCGGCCCAACAGCCGCTGGGCCGGAGGAAGTGGTGGGCCGGCCCGGGGCGGCCTCTACGGCCGGGCGGGCGGCTAGGGTTCGGCCAACCCTAGGCCGACCCGGCCATGGCACGGTGGCGGCGGCCGGACCGAGCCACGGCGAGGCGGCGGCGCGGCCACCGGTGGGAATGGCCGGCGAGCGGCGACAGCGGTGGCGCTGTGGCGGCGGCGGCGTGCGACGGCGGCGCACGGGCAGGGCGGCGCACCGGGGGAGAAAGAAAGAAAGGGAGAGAGAGAGGGGCTCACCGGGCGGCAACGGCGATGGAGGCCAGCCGGAGGCGCGACCGGGAAGCAACGGCGCGGCCACGGCCGGATGTCGCGGCCGCGGCCGATGGGCGGCCAGCGCACGCGGGCGGCGGCGCGAGGCAGCGATCTAGCGGCGGCCGGGCGGACGAGCACAGCGGCGGCCGGGAGGGAAAAGGGGGCGACGGCGGCGCACGGGCGGCGGAAGCGGCGGCGTCGCGGCGGCGCTAGGGTTAGGGTTTGGGGGCGGCGGCGGCGTGGGGAGGCGGCGCGCTCGCGGAAAGAGGGGAAAAGAGAGAGAGCGGCCGGGGCGGGGTTTTATAGGCGCGGGGTGGAGGATCGTGGCCGGGGACGGCCGAAAATCGCGGCGGAGTGGGGGTGTGGCGGCGACGGAAAATGCGGCGGGGTGGTTGCCGGCTTGACTGGCCGGAGGAATGAGGAGGGAGGCGATTCAGACTTGCGGGCATGAGTGCGGCTACGGGCCGAGCTGGGCCGGAGGGAGAAAAAGGAGGGAAAGAGGAAGGAGTGGCCCGTGGGCCGCGCGGGATGGAGAGGGAAGGAGGCCGCGTGGGCCGGGAGGAGAGAGGACTTTGGGCCGAAAGAGGCCCAAGTGAGGGAAGGAGATTTAAGTTGTTTTTTCCATTTAATAAATTTGTTAAATGAACTTTGTGACTTTAAAATTATTTCTTGAGCTCCAAAAATTCACGAAAAATTTTGGAGAGTATTTTAGGGCACGGCGAATATTACAAAAATATTTCCGGCCATGATTTTTAAAGGAAAATTCAATTTTCCTCACAATTTCACTTGATTAAATTGCTTTAAAATTTTTATTTAATTTCTGAAAAATGTATTATTAGGCAATTTTTAATCCCAATCGAAAATCGGGACGTGACAGCCCTCCTGTGATGCCTGCTCGTGCACGCGACGGGAAAGCTGCTCTAGCAAGACGGTAATGCGGCAGACCTCCCCACACCCCATGTCAGGGCATCGCCCATTAGGTCCTGGACATTCGCGGCTAGGAGGTGGTAGCGGAGGGGAATCTTACGGAGGCAGACAACAGCGTCCTCAAGCTCTGGCACCCACCATTTCGCTGACATGCCGGCGATGGTCGAGGGATTGGCGTAGCCATTCCGCCTGCGCCTTTAACTGAGCTAGGTTGGTGATGAGAGGGTCGCCAAACCCTGTGACATCGGGGCTCGCGGTCATGTCTACGACATCGGCCTAGGCCCCGGGGTCGCGAAGGCACAAAGCGGCGCCCCAAGACCTGGCCTCGAGGTCCGCGGCCCTCTTCCGGGAGGCCTCGGCTTCTTCCTCCATTGCGGAGAGGGCCTGCTCTCGAGATACGGTCGCAACGTCCCGCTCCTCCACTAGGGACTCCCGTGTAAGGACCCCATCCTCCTTGATCTCCAGCTCTGACCACCACAATTGCAACTGCTCCATGAGGGAATAGTAGTCTTCCACCTTCTCGATGAGGTCCGCCTCCCAGCATGCAAGGGACTGCTCAGTGCGGAAAGTCTCGTACATCCGCTCTTGTGCAAAGGTCACCATCCTCAAGGCGGCTTCCTCCCTCACGGCGACCACTTGCACCCGCGCGCGTTTAAGGCTTCCTCAAGATTGATGAGTTCAGCCTTACGGGTCTTAGCTTGTAGTTCTTCGTGCTTGCAACATCTGCTCCTGTGTCGAGATCTGAGCTCCGCGCGCATCCAAAGCCTCGGAGCGAGCTCGCGGCACGAAGAGACCCTCCTCGGCCGCCATCTTCTCCTACTCCTGGGCTGTAGCCAGCTCTGTCATAAGGGCCTGGGAAGCGGCCATCTCCGTGTCGACCCAGTGTCATTCGGCAGCGAGGTGCCCCTCAGCAGCTAGCTACGCTTCTTGCTCCTGGGCCTGGACAGCGGAGGTAACCGCCGACGCTACTGCCCCAACTATGAGTTAGGTTATGTGTCACACCCTGAAGTTTTCCCAAAACGTAAAAATCGAGTTTAATAATTTATCGGAGAAATTGTTTAATTAATCTGGAGAAAAATCCAATTAATTAATGCATTAAAGAAGTGGAAATGGCAAGGTGGAATTTTTCTTGAGTTCCCCATGTCAAAATACATTAACAGGATTTTTAGTGGAATTTTCAGAGCCCTGGAAATAATTTTAAACCAATTAAAATCAATTTCGGAATTTTTTAATCCCAGGAAAATCCCTTTTCTTTCTTTTTCTTTTTCTTTTTCTTTTTCCTCTTCTTCTTCCTTCTTGGGCCGTCGGCCCAGCCCAGCCGCCCGGCCTCTCTTTTCCTCGCGCCGGCCTCCTCCTCCTCCCCCCCTGTGGGCCGGCCGCAGGCCGAGGCCCGTTAGCGCGCGGCCCCTGCCGATCCCGTTCGGCCTCCCCCGGCCCGGACCACCGACAGGTGGGCCCCACCTGTCGGGGTCATCCCCTTCCTCCGGCCGCCCGCGCCCGCAACTGCCGGCCGCCGTCTCCGCCCACTCCCCCGCGCCCCGCGTGCCCCGCGCACGTGCGCGCCCACGCGCGCCCCTCCCGCCCCACTCCGCCCGCAGCCGCCGCGTGAGAGGGGCGGGATCCGTTTTTCCCGGCCGCCTCTCTCTCTCCTCTCTCTCTCCCCCACTCCGGCTGGAATTCGGGCCGTTCCCGGCCACGTCCGCCCATCCCGCTCCTACAAAAACCACCCCCGCGTCCTCCTCTCCCTTTTTCCCCATTTCCGCCGCCGCTCCCGTGCCTCCTAGCGCCCGCGCCACCACCGACCCCGTGCGCCGCCGCCTCCGCCGTCTCCGGCCGCCGCTCCCCACCGCTTGCGCCGTCCCCGAGCCGCGCCGACGCGTCCGCGCGTTCGCCGCGTTCTCCCGCACCCCGTCCGCCTTTTTGCGCCGCCGGCTCGCGTCTCCTGCGCCGCCCGCGCCGCCGTCTTCTCCGCCTCCGGCCGAGCCCGGTGAGCACCTCCCCTTTTTCCCTCTCTTTTCCCTCTCCCTCTCCCGGCCGCGTCGTTTTTCCCCGCGTGCGCGCCGCCTTCGCCGCTCTCCGCCACCCTTGCGCCGCCGCCTCCGGCCACCGGTCGCGCCGTCGGCCGCCGCGCGCCATGGCCGAGCCGCCCGAGCTCGGGGCCGTGCCGCCCCGGCTGCCCGCCTCCCGTGCGCCTCAGCCGTTAGATCGGCCACTTGGGCCGATCTCGGCCGTCCCCCTCCGTCCCGCGTGGCCGCCCACGTGGCTGCCCCGTGGCTGCCGCGTCGGCGCCACGTGTGCGCTACGTGGTGCACCGCCGCCGCCACGGTCCCGTGCACCGAGTCCACGGTGGACCGGCCGCCGCCGCCGCTGATGCCAGCCCTGGGATTAATTGCGCAATAAATTAATTAAGGATTTTTCTGTTTTAGTAAAAACACAGATAACTTCAAAAATTCATAACTAATTCATCCGAGCTCCGTTTAAGTCCATTCAAATTTCATTAAATTCATAAAAATGCAGAGAATCCATTAAAAATACTTTTGTGCTTTGTTTCAGTAAACTTATAGCGTGTATTGTTGTTTGCTTTGTTTGTCGCGTAGATTCCGAAACCTCCGACGCGCCCGTTTATTTCGAGATCGTCGCAGAGGTAGCCTCAGCTCAGGAGCAAGGCAAGTCATGTTTCACATTGATCATATTGTACATATATTTACAAATGTCATATTTTTCCGTAAACACTGCATTATTTCGCAATGTCATTTCATGTGGGATTATACCTATGGTGCTCAGCCTATTATATTGATAATCATGTACCTTTGATAGCTTGGGGTAATTAATTCATTGTTCGCTGATTTTAGGAGTGCTTAGCCATGCTTAGCTAATCTAGCTCACTAAAGGGGATCACCTTGAATAATTAATTAATGTAGTCCCTATGGTGACACTTTGGTTTAGGAGCCACCATGGTAATAATATTTAACTAAAATATGCTAATGGTGGGCTGTGGGTGCATGGTTTTGATGGAAGCACCCATGGCAATTAAGGACTGGTTCGCGGGAAACCCTGGAAGAAATACCGTGCGTTCCACAAGCCAGTGTGGGCAACGGCTGGACTTGTAGTGTAGCTGTCTCTGGCTGACGTACCAGAATAGGGTGGGCGTGATGGAGTTGGGTCGGCGGGGGACATACCCATTGATCGGCTGCCGGATTCACCGTGGCACGAGAGGGGGCTGCCTACCTTGGACATAAAGGTGGGGGCGAAACCTGTGGTGTGGTACGGTTGGTTAGAGGGGGTTATGCGAAGGGTCCTGTCATAGTCTCTATTCGGGTACTTTCCAGTATCACGACGCATGGTTGACATGATGTTGAGGTTGTGTCTTGTGGGTACAGATGTACACCTCTGATCAGAGTAGAACTATTCGAATAGCCGTGCCCGCGGTTATGGGCGATCAACCAGATTCACCGTGATTAGTCTCACCTTCTTAATAACTGGAATTATTGGAACTGGTTTAGTTCAGGTGGTTGGTTTGGGCTTGTCGCAATGTGGATATAGCGTTGGACAGTGATGGTTTAATATTGTTCAATTAATTCAACATTTTACAACTACTTTCAACTATTGTTTTAAATGCTTACTTTATGCAAATAAACCCCTGTCTTTCTTTGGAATATCTTGCATCATGCCTCCTTTTCCGGCATGACTTGTTGAGTACCGTGGGTAGTACTCAGCCTTGCTTAATTTTTCCCCACACCAGAAGAGGAGTATGCGTTCGATGGAGGTTTCTCAGAGGAGTAGGTTTCGTCCGCCGTCAAGGATGCCTGTGGAATGGTGCCAGCCCGCTGCAAGAGTCCCGTTCTAGTTTAGTTGGTCTTTTCGTCTTTCCGCTGCATTTCTGTAAGACTTTTACTGTGTTTGTAAGACGTGGATCTGTATGTCAACATTGTCGTCTGTGTACCCTGGCTGGTCCTGGACAGGGGTTTTAATACACATTCAGTTCCGGAAATTCTGGTACTGAATTTTCGGGCGTGACATTATGGCACTCTCCATAGCCCTCTCCCGTGCCGAAAGGAAGGTGTAGCAGTCATGGAGATTGGCCCACTCCTATCGTCCCGCATGGCACAGCATTTTGGCAATGGCCTTCGCATCTTGTAGAAGGCCAAAGCATTCGGCCCCTCCTACGCGACATCTGGTGAAGGGGATTGGGTGTTGAGAGCCAGAGCCCGGGATGTCTCAGGCCCTGAGGCCTCGGGGCGTAGGAACGTTTGGGCCGTGAGTGAGGCCTCGGGGCAGGGGCGCCCCCTGGGGCCTGGCTCGGCTTCCCGATTTTGGAAGCTGGGGGCTCCACATCAGCTCTTGCTGCTGGGATGGTCACGGTGATGGCCAGGGGCTTCGTTACCAAGGCCTGATCATGTGATTCTGAGGCAACCGGGCTTGGGTCCACTATCGCCACAACCTCAGCGGTGTCTGCAGTCACGGTCACCGCGTCTTCCACCGTTAGAGTTGACCCCGTGTTGAGTCTGGTGGCCGCCTTGGCAATCTCTATGGCGTCAATGGTGACAGCCGTTGAATCTTCTATCGGCGGGGTCGTTCCCACTTCGAGTTCGACGACCGCTGCCACCTCTTCTCGCCCTACCCCTGGCACCGGTTCACCCTCGTTGTCGGGGCAAGCATGGTCCACCGACATTGGCTCCTCCATCATTTGTTGCGTTGGTTCTCCCTGTGTTTCGCGGGTGGGAGTGGTATCTACGGCAGTGGAAGGTGTGTCGCCTATGGGTTGGGCCACCGGGACGGTCATAAGTGCTGGTTGGTCCCTATGCCTGACCGAGAAATCCAAAGGAAAGTTATAGTCAAAGCAGATGACAAATCTAAAGCAAAAAGGATGCGAGCACGGAATTTATGAGTTACATGGCCGGGGGCATGGAATATGCCCACTTAATCGGGGCAAAAGGATCGTTCCCTAGGCCCAAAGATGCACCTCCCTTTCGAAGAGAGCACTTCTTGGCGGGCCTGTCTCCTGAGGCCGGGTCGCCTCGGGACGCCCTCCTTTTCTTCAGCATAATAGCCCCCATTGCGCTCAAGGAAACATCCCTTGGGGTTTCTTCCCTCGGGGCACTGGCGGCGTCTAGGGCAGTGGCTGGCGGTAACATAAAGCTTGCCAGCAGTGTGTCGCGGGTAGCAACGAAGATACGCAACTCGGAGAGGCCCACCATCAAGGCATCGGCCCCCAGATCTTCATCGTCGTCGCTATTCTGGGAGAGAATCAACATCTGCCTCCTCCTCTTGGAGCTTGGGGCCACGAACGAGGACAAGGGCCTTTTCCCCTCCGGCTGAGTCAGAGGCCTCATGGGAGCGGGAAGGGAGCCCGGTCCGATTCATCCTCCTCCTCCTCCAAGGCAGCGTCGATGTCGGAATTGATGGCGTCGGCCACAGTATCGAGTACCTTGGGGCCGCCCCTCTTCTCCATAATGCCCACTGCGTTGAACTCAGGGAGGAGCTTTTGGATTTGAACACGGTTAGGGTCCTCGCAGAGTGGAAGGACCCCTTGAGGAAGGTCGATGATGGCTCCTACCATGTCCTTCAATGACGATGACACAAAAACCTTGATTCCGCCCGCCGACAGATCAGTGGGCTGAATTCTAGTGGCATCCCCGTGGCCAGTGTAGAGACAACAGGCATGGCTCCACTGGTTGAGAGGAGCCAACCTTCTCTTATGTTACTCGACCGCTACCATGTACGCTATCACGCCGGCCTTGATCAACTAGGAGATCCTGGCGAAGACGGGTGCCAGGCGGGGGTCCAGGGACGACATCCATGTCTAGGACGTTTGCTTTTGGGCAACCTACGTGGGGAGAAGGAGCCGGTCATGGGCGTCGACGCCGATGTAAACCCACTTCTGGTGCCACTCGCCCCACTTATCTTTCTTTGGCACCTACAGAAACTCTTGGCCGACGCGGTGGCAGAAGTAGACGCAGCCCATCAGCAATGCGTTGTTCTTGGACACATACCACTCGGTGAAAAACCAGCGAAACAAGTCCACCGATGGCCTCACCCTCACGAACATCTCGCAAAAATGCATGAAGATGCCTAGTCATTATGGCGTTGGGGGTGAGATGCAGCATCTGCAGGTCGTACAAATCCAAGATGCAGAAGAAAAAAATCAGAGAAGGAGGGAACCAGGCTCCCGACGGCGTAGGCAATGCAATGCACTGCCTCCCGAGCATTGGTGGGCCTAGTATGGCTCTCCCCTTCCTTCACGGCTACCTCTGCTCGACCATGGATTGGAGCCGGCATCAATTCCTTTGTCACCGCCAGCATGTAGTCGCGGGTGATTAGGGACGGTGGGAGAACAATACTCTCCAAATGAACGGCGGTGCAGTTGGAGCACGGCATGGTTGGCGGTGGAGAAAACGGCGAAGAAGAAGCAAGAATCGGCGGTGGTGAATTCAAGAATGGAGGAGTCAATGGCGAGTTTGGGATGCGAAAAGCGGACTGGAGTGTGGAAGGAGATTATTTAGCTCTCGCTCCGCCAGTTCGGTTTCGCGGTTGTAACGCCTCAATTACAGGAGAGGGAGTGGGAAGTTATGGCTACGTGTGAACGTGGCCGAATGCCATGAAAACCGCGCCTAGCACACGAAAGGACATGGAGGGCGTTGTTGCCTATCTGGTCGTACCCAGCCACAGCAAGCTTCTGGCCCGGCTTGGGGTTGAGGGCTACTGTTGGAGAAATGGGAACAGGGTCCCCCTTCCTCCGTGTTTGTACAATAACGCTTACCACTTTATTGTTTGTTATGTCAGGTGAGGTGGTTGCGAGCTTTTTTAATTTTAAAAATAGACCCTTCCAAATCTTATTTCCAGAATCTAAACCTTTTGGCCATGCTAGCCCAATTGGCGTGGCAAAACAATACTGACATGCCACGCACAACAGGTGTGACAGTTATGTCCTGCCACGCCAGCCAGGGTGACAAGGCCAAATAACGTTGTCACGCCAGCCAGACCGACGTGACCAAATAATGCTGTCACGCTAGCCAGACCAACATGATAGTGTTGTTTTCCCACACCAGTCTAGTTGGCATGGCCAAAAGGTTCAGATTTTAAAAATAAGTTTTGAAAGAGTTTATTTTTAAAATTAAAAATTAAAAAAGTTCAAAAAGTAAAAAAGTTTGGTGGTTGCCAGACTGTCGTCTTGGCTTGTAGCTGGCCAGATGTGGGCTCAGGACCCACGACGAGCTGAGGCCCCGGGGCCACCTTGCCGCGTAAGGGCGCAAACTTCTCTCGTTTAAAGGAGTGTGGAGACCTACAAAATCTATGTCTATGAGCAAGTAGGATGGGGAGCCTGGGGCCTGCTCCAAGCTAGGACCAGGGGGCTCCCTCACCCCTGATGGTCACACGCCATCGTAGAGAGAGGAGTGTGGAGACATACAAGATCTACATCTATAAAAGAAGAGGGTGCGGAGCCCGGGGCCTACTCCAGGCTAGGGCCCAGGGCTCCCTCATCCCTAACGGCCACACGCCCTCGCGGAGAGAGGAGTGTGGAGACATACAAGATCTACATCTATAAAAAGACGGGGTGAGGAGCCTGGGGCCTGCTCTAGGCTGGGGCCCGAGGCTCCCTCACCCATGACGGCCACACGCCCTCGCGGAGAGAGGAGTGTGGAGACATACAAAATGTACATATATAAAAAGACGAGGCGAGGAGCCTGGGGCCTGCCCTAGGCTGGGACCCAAGGCTCCTTCACCACTCATGGTCTCACGCACCTCACAGTTTGTGGAGTGTGGAGACCTACAAGATTTCCATCTATAAAAGGTCGGGACGAGGAGCTCGGGGCCTGCCCTAGTCTGGGACCGGGGGCTCCTTCACCCCTCATGGCCGCACGCTCTCGCGGAGAAAGGAGTGTGGAGTCATACAACATTTTCATCTGCGGGGTAACTAGGCGTGGACCCGCCATCTTGGGACCCGAGGTGCTCGTATGAACACATGCAACCTTAGTGGCGCTCCCGAAGTGACAACTATCTTAAACTTCCTGACCTGGGCCCACCAAGACAAAGGACCAACACATAGCCAGAAAGGCAAGGCCCAGCTATCCCGGCTGTCGAGGCGCCCAGGGCAGTTCAAGAGCAATAACTACTGGCAAAACACAAAAAGAAAGAGGAGGGGATAGGGACAAGACTGAGGACAGCTTTCTTTGTGGTAGCAATAACTTTGTACACCTCTCTTTGAACTATAAAAGGAAGGGGATTTGTCTCTTAGAGTGGGGCGGCCCGACTTACCCCGACAGTCAGGCTGGAGTGTCGATCCAGGTGTATGTGGGCAAGAGGTCTCCTTAGGTCTAGATCAAGTAGTCCTGGTGGTACCCTTGCGTTCGAGTGATTCAAAACACAGAAGTAGGGTATTACACCCCGAGGTGGCTCGAACTTGTATACTTCTTTGCGTTCATCTGTGCTTGATTTCAGTCTCGACTCCCCACAAAAACGAACTTCGCCTCGTCTAGCCCCCGGTCAAATCTTCATAGTGGGGATCTGCTCACCCCTGTTGTCAGAGGACCACTCCTCCAACACTATGGTTGTTAGATCTTGGCATGTATCCTTTATGCACTAACCTTCATGGTCTCTGCCCTCAATCTTTTGCCTTTTGTCCTAGGAGTATGGTAGCCTTTGGTTTGTACTTGTGTCCGATTCGTATTGTCCGTTGATGGGATGTGCCTTCTTGGTTAGAAAAGAAGTGGGGTAACTCTACTTCAGAAATTTCTCTCGCTCTCGAGTGAAAGGATAAAGTAGGATTTTCTCAAAACATAACTCTTCAAAAGGAGGTTTCAAAGTTTCTCGATGAAACAAAAGGATATGATGCACCGGATTCCAAATGCAAGGGGGTATGGATTCGAGAAACGTACCGATCACGACGCCTTGACCATCTTGGACTTCTTAAGCGTGAACTTGGTTCACACATCCTCTGGTGATGGATGGCAGTGCCCTCATCTTCACCGGAGACTATAGAGGCGCACACAATGCAGCAGGTGTAGTTGTGCCATGAGCAAGCATTATGCCGATTGGAAAAGGAACTAGTGTTATGTTCCATGGCTAGGGACACTCACGAGCAAAATGTCATGTGACTCCAAAATTGTAGCAGTTGAGATTGGTTCCTCCTGGTGTGGGGAGAATGGGACCCGGAGTATGATTTCCCGTGGCTGGGCGCGCTGCAAATGCTGCGAGAGTGACAACAGCCACTAGAATGCGAGTGGGTGCCATGTACACTAGCTTCCAAATTGATCTTGTGGCATTGCTAGTCCTGACTTCCATTTGTTGCTTGTTCTTCAAAGCAGCAAACTTGTGCTTCCTGTTGGTCTCTACTGTCGTGTTGTCAACTTCTACCCTGAGGGCTATGTTGATCACGCTCTGAAAGCTGGTATGATCTTGAATGAGAAAGGGGCATAATGTGCCAACTGAGTGAACTTGTTTGGGTATTCCTATACATTCATGTTACCCTACTTGAGTGCTCTAAACTCAACTCTCTTCATCTTCATGATTGCTTTGGGCATAAAGTTTCACGAGAGACTTCTGTGAATTCTACAACATCTTCCTCTAGAGACGCCTTATAGGATTCCCACCGATCGCTAGCTGGACCATTTAGCTAACTTGTGGCAAACCAGACCTTGTCTTCATCCCTGGCACGAATGAGATCCATCTTTCTCTCAATCATTTGCACCCAGTCTTCGGCTTCGAGTGGTTCTTTAGCTTCGAAGAACACCGATGGCTTGGTCCTCATGAACTCTCCATAGCCGGACCGGCTATGGTTGGCTTGAGTTGCTTGGGTACCATGGACAGCTGCACCAGCCTGAGTAGTTGGTCCACCTTGAGTGCTTGCAGCCATCATCTGTATCATGTTCTGCAGCAGCTAGTTCTGGGTAGCCATTATTTCGGCTATCGTGGCATGGTCAACAGGAGGCGGAGGGGTGGTGTTTGTTCTCCGTCTTGGGCAGCATAGGATCTAGAAGCTCGGGTGTTCACCATCTATGAGAGGAGGATAAGAATTTGAGCTTAGGAGGGTAGGCTATTCATTGGGGAGTTTTAATCGTTCAAGTGATGTGTAGCATGCACTTTGTTTAACATAAGGGAGATAAGCAACTAGCACACAACAACAACCCAAAAGCAGGCTACTACACAGCAAGAAGGCATTACACAAATGATAGGACGCTGCTACGCTTATTGCGAAAACTTACAATAAGAGACAGCTCATGCACAATTCAATGTCTACAACACACATCTAGTGGTCAGTATTTAGATTAGTTGCTAGTTCGGGTGGCCCTAGTATACCATCTATCTCTTTAACCTTAACCCTTATAGTCCGTATAGGATTAGTTGAAAATCGGGGAAGGATCAAGATTTGTTAAAAGAAATTTTCAATAGCCCTTGAGAAGCGAGAGAAGAGGCTAGGGTTTTATCAAAATAGCTTTTGCAAATATTGTGCCGCAATTAGCAAATCGTAGGTTTCAGGGGTAGACGGAAGGGTCCTTAGGTCCTGCAGTCGTCTAGCTCTGATACCAACCCTGTGGGCCCCTGGTTTTGTACACCAGGAACCTCATGTGTATACAGTACCATTCCCTATATCAGTAGATGGTACACACATGGCAAAGTTATATATCACATAGCTGACATCGTTATAAAGGTTTTACATACATTAATAATACAAAGGTTGCCCGAGTGGGACCCAAAGAGACCAAGCATGGTCGAATACATTACCAAATACCAAAAGAAATAGACGAGGTAGCGGAAGCGAAGCAGCGGCGGTCCATCTTATTCCACAAGCAGCGACTGGTGAACCTAGGTCCCCACTCCACCGTCTTCGGCACCTCCTCGTTAGCATAGCACGCATACGGGTCGGCTCCAACACCTTCTTCTAAAAGAGTTAATTAAGATAGGTGAGTACCAACCGTACTTAGCAAGCCACTACTACATAATGCATTTAGTGCACACAGGAGTTTAAGGACGGCTTGCTTTATTTGCATAAAGCTAGATTTCACAATTCATTTCACAAACCTATGAGTTAGCAGTTTTAACTAAAAACAACGTTTAGTTGAAGTTGTCGTTATTCAACAAGGGTTCATCAACCTTCCCTAAGCCTTGCTTGGTCCGGTTTACCCTCGCATCTAGTTTTCCATATTCTCCATCATTCCGACCTTCCCGCACGTTGAGCAAGGTCACACATTCCCTCCCAATCCTATTCTAAGCAAGATTAAAACTCATGAGGCTAGTCAAGAGCAGTATAAGTCGCAGCGCTCATTAACTGCGATCACGACTATTCGAATAGATTTGTTTACTCACACTGCAATGGATGTACGCTTTTAATCCACACTCCGTGACGCACCCAACACATGAGACTAGTCACAACCCGGTTTTTCAGTCACCCTCGCATCGCGGCACCCACTCCAAGGACTATATATCCCCATTGCACCCCAACACCCAACCCTACCTCAAGCCGGTAGTGAGAGAAGTCTTGGTGTTTCCAAGGTACTAGGGGTTACATAATACATATAAATATACTTAGGTGTATTTTAGGTTTTTGTCATGACATTCCATTGATCCAACACATCTTCACTCACATCTGTAACAACTACAGAACTACCATGACAGGTGTCGTCCCACTTGGGTTATCTAGTCCACCAGGTCTATACCCATTCGAGAAATGTGGTCGTAGCTTCTTGACTCGGTCCTTAACTAACCAAGGTCGGTGGCTAGCCGTTTCCTAGAACCACCCATATTCTATCTGGGCCGCCCCAGTCGAAATTATTTTGTTTTATTCAGTTTTTGGTTTTCATAAAGGTTTTGACTTGCGAGTGGCGCTCATGCTCCACCCGTCTTCCGATAATCACTCACACCGAGTAATCACTGCATTCACATCCATCCCACACATGGAGTATATATTCGTCTAAACAAGCAATGGTAAGCAATGTCAATAATTGACCACGCATAAGTAATAGACTCAGGCAACAAGGATATATGGTTAGTTCTTGATTTTAGAAGAATTTTGATAGAAGTTTTATCTAAATCTGATTTAAAATGAGAGAGTTATGGCCTTTCAAAGATTCAAATTTGAATTAAATTAATTTAATTGAAAAACCTCACTGTTCTGTTATTTATTCAAATTTGATAATTATTTTTGTATTGGAAAATATTGTGTATCATTGACAAGTGGGGCTAGCAGCTTTTATTTAGCAAAACAATTATCTTTGTGAAGGAAAAAGGCTAAGTCAATAACAGGTGGGACCATGGTCAACCTTTGACCCAGTCAAATTGACCATTAAAATGGCCATGGGCCCATGTGTCAATAACATGTTTTTAATTGTGTTCTGGTAACAAATGTGGTCTACATGTCATACTAATAGGTCAATTACTTCAATAACTTAATCTCCTTCATTAATTTGAAAACAAAATCATTTCTAGGTGGGGCCCGCTATCAGTCTCTCCCACTCCCTTCTTCTTTCTTCCTGTCAACTCTCTTTGCTCCTTTCTCTCTCTCTCACGGGCATGGGCAACCAGCACTAGGGCTAGTGCCAATGCGAGCTTGGTCGGCCGGAGCTAGCTGCGGCCGAGGAGAGGAGGGCCCTGGGAACCCTGGCTATCCCTGGACGGTGGTGCAGCGGCTATGACGGTGTGTGGAGGCGGAGGCGGTAGCGGTTTTGGGCGGAGCAGCGATGCCGGGGCCGACGGCAGGATCTAGGGGCTCTTAGGGGTATTACCGAGTGTTGCCTGGTGGCTAACAGGGGCTAGGAGCGGCGGCAAGGGTGGGGGCTCAAAGTGGCCATGGGAGCGGCGGCCGACGCTTGTTGTCCGGCGAAATTCGTTGGTGCCGAGGTGCAATCAGCCAGTTCGTGCCTCCGGGGAGCATCATCGCCGCAAGGGGGATCGATTCCCCCGCTTGCCGTGGCCAAGGATGGCTGCTGCAGGCTTGGTCGTCAGCGGCCTCCACATGAATGTGGCGGCACACACATGGCTTCGGCGGCGGGGCTCAATCGACGACGCACGAGTTGGGGACAACTAGGGATGAAAGGAGAACCTATCAGCGAGAGAACAGCACTCGAAATCGGTCACGAGCGGCAGAGCAACTCGCGTGGCTCGTCGCGGGGCCGAGCAAAGGCGGTCGTGCTTGGGCATGGGTGTGCACGGGTGGGAGCGCGATGTCGTGCCCAGAAATTTATGAACCAAAATTCCCAAGCAGAATGTGCATTAAACCCCTGTCCAAGACTGGCCAGAGTACACAAATGACAAAGTTGACATACAGTTCCACATCTTACAAAACATTATAAAAGTCTTACAAATGCATCGAAAAGGTAAAGCTAACTAAATTTAGGATAACTGATGGTAACAGCACGGCGAGTCCACTCCACAAGCATCCTTGACAGTAGCAACGAAGCTTACTCCTCCGAGTTACCCCCATTCGAGTAGTAGTCCAGTTCTGAGGTGGGAAATAAAGCAAAACTGAGTACTACCCATGGTACTCAGCAAGTCATACCAAAAGGAGGTATGATGCAAGGATTCCAAGGAGCCCAGGGGTTCTTTTGCATAAAGCAATTACAAAACAGTAGTTGAAGGCAGTAAAAACTGTTGAAGTAAATTAAGCAATATTAACCATCACTGCCCAATGCTAAACCACGTTGCGATAGGTCCAACCCACCACCTGAATGATACCAGTTCCATTAAGTCAAATTATTAATCATGAGACTAATCATGGTGAAACTGGTTGATCGCCCATAACCACGGGCATGACTATTCGAATAGTTTTACTCTGGCCAGAGGTGTATATCTGTACCCAAAAGACACAGCCCCACAACATGTTTTCGTGTGTCAGCATGCCACCACGACATACCAAAAAGAACTGTGACAGGACCCTTCGCATAACTCCCACTAACCAATTGCACCACGCTGACGTTTCGCCCCCACCCTTAAACAGGGGTGGGTAGCCCCCCATGCACGCCCAACCCTTAAACCGTTGAATCCAGCAACCGATCAACCCTTAAACCGAGACTGACCCAACTCCATCACGCCCACCCTCGCCTGGGTACATCAGAGAGGGAAGAGCTACACTACAAGCCCAACCGTTGCCCACGCTGGCTTGTGGTACGCACAGTAAGTCTCCAAGGGATTTCCCACGAACTGGTCCTTAATTGCCATGGGTGTATCTATCAAAACCCACAACCCACCATTAGGCATATTTTAGTTGAATTGATACCATGGTGATCCATGTCCAAAATCATCATCATTAAACCAAGATATAAGTGATATGTGATATTCCCATAGTGAGCTAGTCGATCTAAGCATGGCTAAGCATTTTCTAAACCAACATCTAGTCATATTAATTCCCAAGTTACCAATGATACAAGGCAATTAAGCTATGGCTGACTATAAAGGAAACCATCCCACATGACATTGTAAAATAATGCAATTTAAATAGAAAGCGAGATATTTGCAAAGTAGGTACAATATGCTCAATGGGAAATGCATGACCTGCCTTCCTCTAGTGATGCTTGAACCTCTGCAACCACTTCATAGTAGATGGGAGCTTCAGAACCGGTGAAATCTACGCGACAAACAAAGCACACAAGCAAAACAAGCTATCAGTCGACTGAAACAGGGAACAAAACAATTTCTAATAAATTATAGGCATTTTTATGGATTTATTTGCAATTTGAATGAACTTAAACGGAGCTCAGATGAATTTATTATGAATTTTAGAAGATTCATTATGTTTTTACTATTACCAAAAAACCACTTAACAATTTATTGCGCATTAAGGATGAAGCTAACGTCAGCGAGGGGCGAGGCTGGCACCGACAAGCAGGCCCCTCCCGTCAGTGACACAAGGGGTCGGTCCACCGTGGACCGGGAACACCGAGGCGGTCCACCGCCGGTCCATGGGGACGGATAGCCTAGATCGGCCGAAGGCCGATCGGACGGTGCGGAGCGGCACGACCGAGGCACGGGCGCGACACAACGTCGGCCCAACCGAACACGGCTCATGGTAGCACAGCCACCGGCAATGACAGTCGGCGACGCGGGAAGCGGCGATGGGCGGCACGGAGAACGGCGAAGTGCACAGGAGGCGGCGTGGACGCGGAGATGCGGCGGCGCACGCGGGAAAGGAGGGGAAAAAGAGGGGGATCTCACCTAAAAAGACGGCGGTCGGCGCAGAGAAGAAGACGGTGGCAGTGTCGATGACAGCGGCGACCCAGCGAGAGATGGGAAGGACGGGCACCGGCAGCACCTAAGCAAGGAAGGGAAGGGATTAGAGAGAGAAAAAGCGTTCACGGCGATGGGCACTACCGGTCGGAGGTGAGAGGGAAGGTAAAGCTCATTAGCGAACGGCGCGAGGTGGTTTCCAACATGGTTTCAGCGGCATGGAGCGACGGCCGAGGGGCGTCTTGACCCACGAATGCAGTGGCAGTGGCACGACTCAGCGGCGACCATAGCAGCGGCTAGCGGCGGCCAGAGTTGAGCGGTGAGCGGCAGCAATAGGCTAGGCGTTGCAAGAGCGATTAGGAGCGCGAGAAGGAGCGGTGGTTGCGAAAAGAGGGATAGGGGAGCTTGGGGGGATTTTATAAGTGTGGCTTGAGGGAGCGGCTCTCAACAAGGTGGGCGGTAATGGCAGTGGTCTGGGGGCAACGTAGGCACAAGGGGCATGCTGAGTGGGGTGTGGGCAGCGGTTGCGGGCGCGGGCAGTCCGGCGTAGGCGGGCGCACATGCAGGCGGGTGTGGGAATTGGGGGAGAGGGGCATCGGGCATGGGCGGAAACGGTTCTCCCCCTCCGATTTCACCAGCCGGAGGAACGAGACGGATCCAACAAGTGGGGCCCACCTATCAGCGTTCGAGAAGGAGGGGCGTGGGTGGTGCGGCTGGGCCACAGCCTGTGGCCGCCCAGCAAGGAGGCGCAGCGAACGAGCGCGGAAAGGCCGACAGGGAGAAGTTCGGCCGGAAGTAGCCCAACGGCCAAAGGAGAAAAAGAAAAGGATTTCGAATTTATTTAATTTCGATAATCAATTTTGAATTATTAAAATTATTTTTCTTGCTCTGAAAATTCCACTAAAAATTTAGTTAGTGTATTAAAGAATGGGGAACTCAAAAAACATCCTACCAAGCCAATTCCAATTATTAAATGAGATTATTAATAAGGGTTAGCTCTAGGTTACACTTAAACAATTTCTTTTAGCGATTTATTAACTGCATTAAGGCTATGAAAAAGGGAAACTTCAAGGCGTGACAAACCTAACCCCATAAACGGAATCTCGACCCCAAGATTCAGAGGCATTGGCGAAGAGGTGCGGATGGGCGACCTTTAACTCATCATCTCGTTCCCAAGTGGCCTCTTGCTCAGAATGGTGGCTCCACTGGACTCTACAGAATTTGGTCACCCAGTTTCTGGTTCTCTTTTCGTTGGTTTCAAGGATGTGAGTTGGCTTTTCCACATATGTCAACTCCACCTATAACTCGATGTGATCGGAACTTGCCTGTTCCTCAGGTACTCTCAAGCACTTCTTCAACTGAGAGACGTGGAGCACATCGTGGATACCAGCCATGTTGGAAGGAAATTCGAGTTGGTAAGCAACTTCTCCTCGACGTCCCAAAATCTTGTATGGTCCCATGAAGCGTGGTGCCAATTTTCCTTTGGTTTGGAAGTGGTGTACTCCCCGAAGCGCGGTGACATGGAGATACACATAGCCTCCTTCCTCGAAACTAAGATCTCTTCGGCGGTTATCTAAGTAACTCTTCTGTCGTGACTGAGCTACCCTCAACCTTTCTCTGACCATTCATACTTTCTCCTCTGCCTCTTTTAGCACATCTGTCCCAAACAACTGACGTTCCCCTATCTGATCCTAGAAGAGAGTTGTACGGCACTTTCTCCCATACAATGCCTCAAACGGTGCCATCTGCAAACTAGCCTGGTAACTATCGTTGTATGAGAACTCGGCATATGGCATATGGCAGGAGTCGACGGACCTGAATTAGACT
This sequence comes from Oryza officinalis, assembly GCA_008326285.1. NCBI lineage: Eukaryota > Viridiplantae > Streptophyta > Magnoliopsida > Poales > Poaceae > Oryza > Oryza officinalis. Next base: position 20,272,212 of record BDMV01000002.1, on the reverse strand, counting down.
TTAGGTTTTAAGAAGAGAATTAGGGTTTTGGGTCTGGATGGGTTGGGCTAGACCCACCAGGGACGTAAATTAGACTTTTTAAGAAAAAGCTTTTTAAAATTAATCTCTTAAAGAATTTAGCTTCACAAAGAAGGTTTTTAGAAAATACATTATTAGTTTCCTTTATTTGCAAAATATTTCCTTAAAGGATATTAATTCATAAAAAAGGTCTTTAGGAAAATAATTAGCATTTGCTTTTATTTGCAATATTTTCTTAATTGATATTATTTCATAATCATGGTTCTTTAATATAAATTATTCTGCATCCACAATTGGATTTAGGAATTGAATTAAATTCTTATTTTTTATTATTTTGTCACTGGCACGACAGGAAAAAGGAAAGGAAAATCTAATAAATTCCAACATGAAGGAATTTTGAAAAGGATTTTTGATTATTCTAATTTTTTGTTTCCATATTTTAAACTCGAAATTTTCAGGATGTTACACCCACACACACCATCCCTCTTTTCCTTCCTAAGCCGGCACCAGCGTCATTCCCCCGTGACGCCCTCTTCCCTGTCTAGCTGCTAGATCCGTTGTCGCCGATCACCGTTTCCTAACCCCACGACTTCCCTCGCCCCTATTGCCGGCCTCCATCCTCGCGGCTCGCCCTTGCCACCTATCCAGCCGCCGCCTAGAGCCATCCCTCTAGGTGTGGAAAACCCCCTCCCACCCCGACCCATCCTAAAACACTAAATTCAAACCTCACCACTATCGCTGCACCGTCATCGGAGAAGAGGAGCCCGTCATCGCTGTTGTTGGGAAATTGCCATTGTTGTCACTGGTGAGTCTTCCTCCTCTCTCTCCCGGCTTCTGCCTCCCTCCACCTGCTGGAGCTTGAAGATAACTCCCTAGCTGTTGGATTTCAGTTCAATGGTCAGGGTCCCAAATCTCAGTCACATGACAACTAGCAAATCTGAATATGCATTCTTTTCCAGTTACGGGGTACAGAGTCACTTCGACGGTTCGATTTGTTCGTGGATGGGCCTAATATATGGCCCCCCGGGGGGCCGGGGGGGGGGGGGGGGGGGGGGTCCTTGAATTAACTGGCATTGGCAATTTGATGCGGTGACCAAAAAAAAATATACGGCCGTCGGAGTGAGAGAACGGGATCGGTCGATCCAATGGTAGATCATTTACCATGTTTCAGCAGTTGGTTTTTTAAGTGGATGACACAGGAAAAAATAAAAATACAGGATGCGCAGATGATTGCATCGCGTCGTCCTTCCATGAACACGCAACTCAAATTTGATCTGCCAACATTGAAATGATTTTCGATTACAAAAATATATTAGCTTTCACTTTTGTATTCTTTTTCACGGATCCAATTTTACCTTCTATTCAAGTCATAGACAAAAAAAAAATTTATCCCGAGAAGACACGTACTAGATTAGACCTATCTGAGAAGATGGGCGTGGCCACAGGCATGTGTCCTATCAGGCCCATTACGGCCCATCACGAGGGGAGTATCTGAAGGGCCGGCTTAGGCTGATTAGTTATTAATTTATATTATTAGTAAAAGTTATAACCCACTAATCCTAAAACTTAACATACAAACATAACATACAAACATGTTACCTTATCATTCACTAACAATAATTACATACAAAACTTATGCATGCATATAATATTATTTACAATTCATTCATTGAATTTTACAAATCAACGTCCAATCATCTTTCTTCTCATTATATATATATATATGTATTGTGTGTAGACACACACATATACATATACATATATACATACATATATATATACACACATATATATATATATATATCATTTTTATAATACTTAACATATATTTATCTATATAATCAAAGTACAGAATATCATATTTTATCTACAATCTCATATAGAGTCTACTAAATTTATTTTTCTCTAAACATAGTTTTACAAATTAGTTTTATTTGTTATTAATAACTAATATAATTTTTACTTTTAATTCGATTATTAAATAAATATTAAAAATTAATTAGCAATTTTCGCAGAAAGCGTGAGAAATCAGTAATCTAAACGAGCATGTGCGTCGACGGAGTCGCAAGTTCGCAACACAGCAGCAGACTGAGCAGAGGCAGCAGCAGTTTCTCCTTCCTCCCTCCGCTCTCCCCGCCCGCATTAACCTCCACGAGCACACGCACTGTCCCTCCCCACCACCACCTCCCCCACACAAAAACTTCCACTCCCCCAACTCCCAAACCTCCTCTCCTCCCCCGCCACACCCACACACACTCTCGCTCTCAGCCACCATGGAGCCGCACTCCCCCTCTCCCCTTCCTCCACCTCCTGCCCCGCCGTCACCGCCGCCCGCGTTGCCGATGCCACCGCGGCATGATGACACCACGCTCACGCTGTCGCTGGCGCCGCCCACCGCTGCCTCTGCCGCTCGCCCGCTGCAGGTCATGGTCCCGGCCTCGCCGAGGCCGCTGCCGCGGGCCAAGTGCCCGTCGCCGACCGGGGACGCGCCGCCGTGCACCGAGTGCGGCAGGCGGTTCCTGTCGTGGAAGGCGCTGTTCGGCCACATGCGCTGCCACCCCGAGCGCCACTGGCGCGGGATCACGCCACCGGGCGGCGGCGGCGGCGGCGGCGCGGCGTCGTCGTCGTCTACCGCCAGCCAGTTCACGCTCAAGGAGCGCGAGGTCGCCGCCAGCCTCCTCGTGCTGGCCGGCGCTCACCCCGCCCGCGCCGGCGCCGGCAAGGGCAAGGGCAAGAAGGGTCTTGTCGCCCCCGCCCCCGCCCCCGCCCCGCCTCTGCCTCCGCCGCCGCTCCCCATCATTCCCCGGCAACCTGTGCCGACCACAGGTGCGCCGTCTGCCACCGTGGGTTCGCGAGCGGCCAGGCGCTGGGCGGCCACAAGCGGTGCCACTGGCCGGATCGTTCCTGCGCCGATCAGGCGATGCTCGTCGTTGCCACCGCCGGGAGCAGTACCACGTCGGCATCACCTCCGCCGGCGGCGGCGAACGCCACCACCGCGCTGGATCTCAACCTGCCGCCGCCACTGCCGCGGAAGAACCTCCAAGATGGCGGCTCGAACGAGACGCTGGATTTGAACCTAGGGTTGCAAAGTTAGGGCTTTGCATGCATATATCTCTCCAGTTTGGTAGGTTAATTTGTGTATGTGATGATGATGTGCATGTGTATATTGCTTTTGCTAGCTTTGTGTTGTTAATTCCATTGGGGGCATAAGCGCTCTCTGGAATGTCTCTACAAGTTCTTAGCTTTGGGTGTGCCTGGTTCAGAAAAGAGCTTTTCTAATCTTTCTGAGCATAGGTAATTTCTGTTTATCTGAACCATGTGATGTACTTAGCAACTGTGTATATGTGTATTTCTGTAAGTGAATGTGTATGTAACTATGTATAATAGTAATGTGTGAAAATAATAACATTGTGCAATGTGTTAGCAACTGTGTTATATATCTGTTTAATGTGCTAGCATTTATTTTGTATATATGTGATATTGTGCAAATGTTTAACGTTGCTTTGCGTTGTTCCATTCGAGGCATAAGTGCATGCTCTCTGGAGTGGAGCTCTCTACGTCCTTGGTCGGTTAATCCCTTCCAAAGAATATTTAAATGAAAATAATTTTACTCCTCAATAATTAATCCTCTCATTTTCCTCCTATGAAGAAGATCCCACATTTCTAGAGATTAACTGAATAAGCTTTATCATAATTGTTAAGACATAGACACAGCTGTAATGTGATGACAGGTGTCAAGGCGTTTGTTCGCCTTATGTTGCCTCTGCCTTACCAGCAAAACCAGTGGAGAAATAGAAAGAAGACGTGAACACAAGCGGAGAAAGGGAAAGCAGAAGGGGATAAGCTCATCTTGGAACCCTAGCTAGCTTGTGGTCACCTTCCTCCTTATAGCCAGCTTGCTATTGTAGATCCCACACCCTTGCCATTAGATCTAATTCTAGATCTAAGTTGCTCTTACTTGTTGCGGTTCTTATCTCTGGCAACGGTGGTGGAAGACAGCGAGGGGAAGAGAGGCATTGAGGTCTAATGGCCGCGTGTAGACCCCCGATTTTGGAAATCGAAAATCCTATGTGTTTATCCGTACCAATCCCTGGATCTGTAGTTGGTACACACATATATAGCCGAATCACAACATATCACAGATGAATTCAGGCTAAAGGGGTTAAGTGCTTACATTAGGACCAGGCAGGCCAACAACTATCAGAGAACAACAGCGGAAGACAAAGCAATACGAGGGCCCGGTTGACATGCCACAAGCAGTCGACTGGGGAACGAGACCTAGAACAAAACCACATTCCGATCATCTTGTTAGGTACGCAAACGTACTAACAAGGGCTTCTCTCCAAGCACTCTGGTAAAAGATATATATAGAGAGAGCAACAATGAGTACAAAAGCACTCAGCAAGCCACCACACAAAGAATGCATATGATAGAGGGTATTTCAAGAAATGGCTTCCGGTTCTTTTGCGTAAAACAAGTTTTGTAAATCTTTTCACAAACCTAAGACCTAGCATAGATTGATCAAGTTTTAATACCATAGTTCATTAATCAACGACGGTTCTGTCCACCATCCATTGTGATTCCACGGATAGCTTCCCGTCGTTGTGTCGTCATGGTTTTCTGGGGCCTACCCCTTATCGTTTCTCGAGAAGTTGAACCACCAGCACATAAAAGTCATTATGCATACCCAACCCAATCAGTTTAAGAATTTAGAGTCTAGCCAAGTGTAATACATGTCCCGGTGCTCAATAACTGCGAGCACGGCTATTCGAATAGATTTAGTTTACTCACACTGCAGTGGATGTATACTTTACCCGTACTCCGTGACTTGCCCAACACATGAGCCGAAGTCCCAACGAATGAGACGCATCACGGCAAAGCATTTCAATAACCTCACATTGGTAGTACCCACTCCATGAACTTGCATCCTCATGCACTCTAGGCATACACGGTTTCTAGCAATAAGAGGAGTTCTAGCGCTCCCGGAAGGGAAGACTCACACATGCATTAAGTTATAATTAAGTTTAGGTTTACACATGGCGGTTCTACCAGTGGCAACCCCACCGTAGGCCACGCCTCTCATACACATCAAGAAGACCACTATGCAGGGATACTGCCTCCGCTCAGCCATTTACTCCGTTAGGTCTATGCCCATTCGAGAAGTACGGTTGTACGGGGGTCGTTTCATGCTTAGCTTCATGGCTCAGTCCTTAACTGACCAGGGACGGCACTAGCCTTTACCGGACACCACCCAAGTCATCCAGTCGCCCCAGTCGAAAATAGTTGTTTAGTTTTGTTTTCCTTTCACAAATCATGTCATCAATGTCATGGCAATGTGGCGCTCATGTCTCCACATGCCGCATATCAATTACCTTCTCTAAGGTAATTGCCCAAGCATATAGCCTTTAATAAATATGAGAATGCATGAATCTAAATTAGTATTACTAATCATTTGTCATAAGTGACTAGGAACATCACACGCATTCATGGGTACAAGGGAATAAGGTAAACAATAGTCAAAGGTATGGCATAATAACAAGTAGGATATTCATCATTGCATGCAATTTTATTTGTAAACAAAGTAAGTTCGCAATTGGGATCAATATGTTCAAGGATTAGTGATGACTTGCCTGCTCAAGATAGTCCTTACTCTATAATCTTGATCAACCTTCTCCTCCTGGAAGCTACACACGTTGCCTCACGACTAATCGATACACCAATACTATAATACGTGAGAAAAACCAATATTCAACCAACGATCAAACATGCGCAAACAAATATAAATGTTGGAGTCGTACCTAGGGCTGCTCATATTACTCGCTTCTATCTAAATACAATGGTCATAGTATCAATGTCGGATCAATGAATCACTTCGATGAATTATTTGATTATTTTATCAATAGAGCCATTATTTTAATTATGGATAGATTTTACCCGACATTATAAAAGGTTAATAATTATCCAAGCTCTATAAGTTAGATTTGTGAGGTTGATAATACTAGAAGTGCATATTATAATTTTACAATGAATAATCCTAATTCACCGCTGGGCTACTATTATATGAGGTCAAGATTTATAATTAGTATTTTATCTATCTTAGATATTCTATCGCATAATTTACATTTTAGTGGGTACGACCAAATTATATATACCTTACAGAACAATATCACTTTTATTTATTAGCACATTTTTAAGTTAGTCATTTATCCAATCATTTGATATTAATTATTTTATAGATATTTTATTAAATAGTGAATTGTATACTATTAGAAAGTTCATGAATTTAGATGAATTTAGGTTTAAGTCTCACTCAAATCGGAGCTAAAATGAATAAGTTGTGCTAGTTTAAAGATTCAAATTTGAATTAATCCAAACTATTGTGGAGCGGCACTGTTCCATATTTATCAAAAATATTGCGTTCGACAATTCAAAAATGTTCACATAAAATGACTATTAATTTCTAATTTATTTATAATCTATGTCAGAACCTACCAATCATAGTGTTCGGGTTAATTACCTATAAATTCACCCTAATTCTAATATTATACTAACAATTCAAATCTTAACATTATACTACTATCCATTAAATTGATTGGGCCCAAAGGCACAGAGAGTGCACGATTTAATTATACCTTAATAATCTTATTTTAATAATCGAACGTGAGCGTCGAAATCCGATATCGATTCTATTATTTATGAAATAGACAAATTCCGATTTTAATCCATTTCCCTAAAATAATTGCGTTAACCGATTAAAGTATTAACTCATTTTAATTTACACGACTCCGAATAAATTAGATTCCTATTTAATAATAATTAACCCTAATACTTTTAATCCGAATGAGATACACAGCATAATTAATACTTAGGTTCCGATAATAATCAACCCTAATGAACGACCAAATAACCACAGTGAATAATTGAGTTGGTAAATAGATTAACGAGTGAAAAATTAATAGATAATTAGTAGACCAAATACCTAAATAAGTCACCGATTAAATAGATAACCACAATTTATTATTTATGGATTTTCAAAATAGACGACGACTAATCCTCCGATTAAATATATACGCGGATATGTATAACCTAATGAGTAAAGATCTAAATAATTAGCTAAATAATAACCCATTAAATAAATAACCAATTAAGTGAATAATCTCAATTTACTAAATAATCCTGATTTATTTTCTAGAAATTTAACCGACGATGGATTTACCGATTAACGTAAATAACCTAATAAATACCTAAATAGTTAAATGAATAACCCATTAAGCAATAACCCTAATTAAGTAACTATTCACAATTTATTTTCTAGGAGTTCCCAAAATAATCGACAATTAATTCTACCGATTTCCTAAATTTCCCTTTACTTTTACTTTTTTTTTCTTTTTCTTCTCTCTCTTTTCTCTCTTTATTTTCTTTTTCCTTCCCCTCTCTTTTCTTTTCTCCCTCCTGCTCCTTCTTCTTCCTTCTTCTCTCGGCTCTCTCCCTCTCTCGGGCTCTCACTCAGCAGACGGCTACCGAGCCAGGGCGGCGGCGTAGGGAAGGTGAGGGGGGAGGAAGGGGGAGGCTTACCCGGCGGCGGCGGCTCAAGACGGCGACAGCGTGGCGGCAGCAGGACGGTGACGACCGGCGCCGAGCGGTGGAGAAGTGGGGAAATTTGGGGGAGAAGGAGGGGGAGTGGGCCAGGGAGAAAAGGGGAGCCGGGGGGTCTATAGGGCCGGGGGGCGCGGGGAGGCGCACGGTCGACGCGTGGCGCAAGGGGCACAAAGGCGCAGCGGCGTGGCAAAGGGGAGGGGACGGCGCGTGGCGCGGGGCGCAAGGCGCGGCGATGGGACGGCGCGGCGACGGGACGCGGGGGCAGCGGGGCGCGGGGCTTGGCGCGGGAGCGAACGGCAGCGGCGCCGAGCGGCGATGGCAACGGCAACGGCTAGCAGCGGCGTGAGGCGTGAGGGCCCGGCTAGGCGCGGCGATGGGATGGGCTAGGGATCGGGTCGAGCACCTAGGGTGCAATGAACAGTGACGTTTTCTAATTTTTGCCGATTTTGAGTGATTTTCAATTTAAAATTCATCCAAAATTTTTGTAATTTCACCTAATTGAATATTGTTCAATATTTCCATTATTCCTAAACATTTCACTCCACATTTCCATGTTTTCATAATTTATTTTTATATACATTATATATATTTATATATGTATGTTTATATATTTATTTACCTAGGATTAGATATATATATATATATATAATTCCCATTTGAATTTATATGATTTTACCCTAAAGAATTGTCCCATATTTTATGCCACCAAGCTTTGTATTCATACACAATATATATATATATATATATATATATATATATATATATATGCATAAGTGTATATAATTATATATTTATATATAAAATATCCTATTTAAATTTATATTTTCCAAGTGAATGGATGACATTTAGGTAGAACATTTTCTTTACTACTAATTTTGCCTAAAACTTTAGTTTCAATATATGTCTCTAATTATTTATTTAGCCAATTTTCATTTTTAGGGTTTTTGGTTGGTCTAAAAATTAAGGAAAAAATGCAATTCAATTTGTATTCTCTCCTAAGCATTTTACTGAAAAATTTAGGCATTCAAATGTGAATTTGACCAAAATTTAATATTGTCCAATTTTTTTAATATTTTGCCTATGTTTATTTAAAATTTCCTATATTTAGGGATTTTGATATCTCTAAAACTAATTAAAATATTATAAGGTGACCTTTGTTAATGTAATAGCACATTGGTTGATTTATGGCAATGTATTTTACACGAACAGTTTTAATCTATATTATTTTATTTTATACCTAGGGTTTAGTTCATTTGAATGATTATCATTTCATGTGTACTTACATTTCATGAGGTATTCCAAAGGGCTTATCATTTCATGTGACACAGTCCAGATGACCGTCATTGCATGTAGTGTGTTTACGTCTAGGTACTCAGAGTTTAATCCTAGCATTCAAATGAGACCGAGCTATCGACATGGTTCAATAATCTAGCACTGGATCTGTAATTTATATTACATGAACTTAATAATTAACTTGTTCTATATTTGGCTTGTTATCGCATGCGCCAATAAATAATAATGTATTCTTGTAAATTGTTTTTATTTAGATGTGCATCTTTAATATTTTGGCAAACAATAGCAACCATAATATCCAGCATGATGCAAAAGTTTTAAAAAATTCAAAATTTTAGTGATTTTTATTATCGGGTATTTTCAGGGTGTTACACCGTGAGCCAGCGACAAAGATGGTCACCTATGATGGAGGTGGTCGGCGGCTGGCGGACAGAGATGACCATCTCAACATGTGTGCATGGAGCTCTCCTTCATCCATTAGCGATGCACGATGTGTTGATGCCACTTAGGGCACAGATATAGGGGTATTTAGTTGATGTTGGACTTTTGTAGACTAGTAGCCTGGCCTAGTGGGATTTTCTTCTTTTCTTTCTATTTTCTTTGCAAATCTCTCCCTTAATCATGCCTCAGCCACCTCATATTGTGTTGCCTCGCCTCGCGTGCTATAGAGCTGAAGCGTACCCACGTTGCCTTAAACGCCTTGGCGCCTTAACAACGCCTACATGTTTTTAGTGATAGTTAAAAGCTCAGAAGACTACATTCTAATCTTTGTGAACAATTTTATGTTCTTCTTAACCATCAATCTGATATATGCATTTGTATGTATGTGTATTTTTTAGTGCAAGTACCCATATTTATGTATGTGTATTTCTGAGTGGTGAATATGTATTTAGTCCTTTTGGTTGATAATACTTTTGTTTTAGACAAGTCTGGTGTCAGACTTTAAAATGTTTGACTATAAATAATTTCTAAAATGTCTCAAAAATATGAAGACCATATGTATATATAGGTTAGTCTTAGAAAATACTTTAATAAAATCATATATTTATATATATATTATAATAAAAAATAATAGCCAAAGTTGTTTTTTAAGACCGTGTCTTAGTCCAAAACTATAAATATTATCAACCCAGAGAGAATAACATATATGTGTGAAAAAAAATGTTCCATGCATTATGCAATTACGTTCGTTCCTTGTTTTTGTAAAACATCAATCCAGAGAGGTGACGAGTTAACACACAAGCAAGTTGAACCATATATACAGCCACAATATTAATTAATCCACAATATTACTCAGATAAAAGATCACAATTTGAACTGTAGCCTCAGCGTGTATATAGTCCTTAATCCAGTAAGTATGGAGTGGTACATATACATGTTTACGAAGGGGAAATGAACATGGAAAAGAAATAAAAGAAACTTATTCAGTCTACTGTACTGTACAAAAACTAAATTTCACAACGAATACCTAAGTTGATTTGTATCTGAGCAACTCAAGAAGCCATGTGGTTAACTGAGAACTGCGGACAAAAAGAATTATTGATTCACTCTTATCATGAAGATTCACCAACCTATTCAGCAAAAATTAGGCTTCTTACACTACCATTGATTTGGGAATGCTTCTCTGTAGTTCATATCTTCAGTATGTGAAACTTCTCTTATTGTCGCATCCCTAGCTCGAGTATTCAGAAGCCTCTCTGCAATTCTATCTTTGGAAGTAACTTTCTTCTTCAGCATCGATGCCAGTGTTGGTCCCTTTGTCTTACCTCGGCGTCCCCGTCGAGATACTGCTGGTGAAGGGAGGTCATAGGCTGCTGCTGAGTGCGAGGTTGAAGCAAGAGCTGCTTCCTGCAAAACATCTTGATTATGCTGACGAATTCTTGCACGTTGGGCTCTTTCCAGAGCTTTTTTGTCATCCCTATCTCTTTTCCGGACATTCTGCACTGCCTGTCTTGCCAACTGCTCCACTGTAATTTTACCAAGGTCTTGACCTACATCGCTGTCACTAATATCATTATTTATGTTTGCCGTTCTTGAAGGAGAGGACTCATAAATATATTCACCACCACTGCTTCCATCTGGCTTAATCATATTTTCTCTTGCATCAGAACTGCCTTCATTCTGCTCAATAGGACTTACTGCTGCATCATAACGGCCATCAGTCTGCCCAACTGGATTTCCTTCTGCATCACAATAGCCGCCATTCTGACCAATTGGATTTCCTTCGGCATCTCGTGGGACAATAGGCCCATGAAACGGGCATATCTTGAGATCTCTTCTCTGGCAAAGGCCTCCTTTCTTCAGAGGTGCAAGGCATGGTAGAATCTCAACTGGATCTTCTCTATATATTGAACTATGAACATTTAATTCTGCAATCTTTGCAGCAGGTATAACTGCATCATTATCCACCCTTCCCCAATGGCTCTCAAGCTCAAGTCCCCTTTGGTTTACAAGTGCATCCCTGTTCGAACCCCAACGATCCAAAACAGAGCTCCATGGCAGCACAGGGGCTTCAGCATGTAGCTTTGCCCTCTCTGGATCCAGCTCTTGAGGACTATTGCCAGCATTAGGTGCCTTGCCATCATCAGTATCCGTGCCACCTACTGGCTTCTTTCCCTTTCTAGTGTTCTTGCTGCTACTTGCAACGTCTGCACTGGTACCAACTCTACCAGGGCTAGGAACCTCAATATTCCCCTCAACCCAAAAGTCATCATCCTCTTCCTCCTGAACACCCTTCCGCCTATGGACATTGTCAAGATTAAGACCAAGCTCACTACACCGATTTCTCACCGCTTGTATTTCATTCTTAACATCAATGAATTCCTTCAAAGCAGAATCTCTGAAACGGTTATCTGCAAGATTGACCCTAACCAGCACAGATATCCATTCCTGAACTGTGACCAAATGCTTTGACACAAGGAGCCGATATGACTCCCTCAACGCATTAAAAACTGCTTCATTCTCCTGAGTCTCAGGAACCCACTCCCCAGCCATCAAAGAAGCCATCCTAATACTACGCATCGCCAAAGAGGCAATCTCCTGCTCCTCATCCTCATCATTTGCATAATTGTTAAATTTCTCACTCTCGATGCGAATGATATCCAACCCATTGCGGATCTCATCAATCGCGGAGCGGATTTCAGCCTTAATCACTGCCAGGCTTTGGCGCAACTGCTCAACCTTTGCAGTTAAGATCTCCTGCGTGCGAGCCTCCCGTGCAGCACGAGCCTCAACGGCGGCACGAAGGCCGGGGAACTGGACCCGGGCGGACTCCCTGAGGTACTCGACAGCGAGGCGGAGCTGGCGGTAGTGCGCGCCGAACAGGTGGTGCCAGCGCTCGAGCGCCTGGACGGCGGCCTTGCGGAGCAGGCTCGCGGAGGCGGCGGGCGGCGGGAGCGGGTGGGCGCGGCGGAAGCCGACGACGAGCGGGAGGAAGCCGTCCAGCACGTCGGCCAGCAGGGAGCGGAAGAGCTTCGAGCGCATGAAGAGCTCGTCGGTGATGGTGAACGCGAGCAGCCGCACCTGAGATTGGGCGAGTTAGGGTTTGGACGAAGGGGAATTCGGCGGGGATTAGGCAAGGAAATCAAATCAGGGAGGAGCTTACTCACGTGGGCGTGGGGCTTGGACATGAGGGAGAGGAGGATCCGGAAAGCGTCACGGATGGCGCCGTCGGAGGCGCGGGCGGCGGACTTGATGGCGCGGAGGAGGGCCGGGTCGACAGAGGGGGAGGTGGTGGAGGTGGCGCGGTCGATGAGGGACGCGATGGAGGACTCCGCCGAGGAGGTTGCGCCGCTCGAGGCCGGCTCCCCTTCCGGCGCCGGCGCCGGCGGAGGGCGGCTGGAGGAGGAGGAGGAGACGGCGGGGCGCGGCATCGCCGTCGATGGGTGGCGACGAGGCGGCAGGCAGAGGAAGCGTGGCGGTGCCGTGTTGCGATTTGTTGGGATGGCTGAAATTCGTCGGCTCTCTCTGACTTGTGGGGCCAGGACGATGGACCATGTGATCGTGTCGACGTGTCCAGGTCGGTTTGTTTTTAAGGCTGTGTTCTTTCTCAGCTGCCTAATTCATCTTTTCAAATTACTAAATGGTATATTTTTAAAAAATAATTCATCTTTTCAAATTACTGAATGGTATATTTTTAAAAAATATATAAAAAAGTTGCTTTAAAAATTATATTAATTTATTTTTTTAAAAAAATAGCTAAAACTTAATTAGTCATACGTTAATGCATACATCATTTTACGTGCCGAAGATAAGGATTTCCCAACCCTTCCTTCCGAACACAACCTAAGGCTCTGTTCGTTGGGGTGAGTTTCCAACTCATCTTACTCGTTTTCCGCGCGCACGCTTTTCAAACTGCTAAACGGTGTATTTTTTGCAAAAAGTTTCTATATGAAAGTTGCTTTAAAAAATCATATTAATCCATTTTTCAAAAAAAATTAGTAAATACTTAATTAATCATGTGCTAATGAGTCGCTTCGTTTTCCGTGCGAAGAGAATTTCTTCCCAACTCATACAAACAAACACACCCTAAGTCTAGTTTTAGGCTCGGCCGCTCGGTTTGGAAGAGCTAGCAAATGCACCTGCTGTCAAAATCTCAAGCTTTTCTACACAGTTTAAATTAGGGTTAATTGGATCCATGCCACTGCAAATATGTCAATTAAAAAAATGTCACTGTTATTCGTCATATCGAAGGCATGTCACTACTATTGTGTCTAAATTTGGTCGTGCCACTATATACCCTCGCGCGTGCTTTTTCAGGGTTTGAGCTTACCGTCTTTTCGTATGGACTGAAATGCCCCCCGCGTCGATGTGTTCTCACCCATTGTGGTCCGACTCGACCAATGCGCTTATCCATTCCCTACCTACCGAAACCCTAGATTCTCGACGACGGCGACGGGAGACAGCTGCGCAGGCGACAGCGACGGCGGGAGGAGCAGGCCACGACGATGAGGAGGAGTTGGTCACCGCCAATGGAGGGACGAGTGTGCAAGTCCCTACGCCTACGCCTCCCCTCTTCAGTAGCGGAGGCAATGGATCTAGGTGGATCCCCTCCACACGTTACTTCGAAATCGTGAGTATCTTCCCCTGAGACATCTTAGTCGAGCTAAAATATGCGATTATAGTTGTAGTACACCCTGCTATGTGCGATTTGAGTTATTGTTTTGTCATTCGTTGGTAGGCACTGGTTCTCAGTCAATGTTAGTGTTCAAGCCTATGCGATAGTATGGTCTGATGGTAGGAAAATCATCAATAAAGGCGCCACTAGGCAATGGGTTATCGATTCAGAGAGTTTTCCCTTTGATTTTCTAATGAAAAACTTAAGTGCTGAGTTTACTTGGGGCTCGAACCAATCTCCCTCAGTGTGGTATTTTCACAAAACTATTGGTAAGGATGTTAGGCTCATGGGGGACACCTGTCAGGTATTTTCGAGATGTATGCAACCGAGGGCAATTTCCACCTTATTGTAGCGGTTCTTGAGGAAAGCCTAGATGCTGCATCTTTGTCATATGTGTATGAGTCCATTGTTGTCATCCTTCCTGAGAACCCTACACAAAATGCTGGTTCTGGACAAGTTGCTACTAATGTTGGAGGTTCTGTAAGCCTGCAACAGTGGAAGCAGATGTTAGAGAGCCAGACATGTTTGACAATGAGGAATAATATGTTGGTGTTAATGATGAGCACTTGTATGTCCCTCCAAAACCTACACAACCATCTGAAATCCCTGGCCAATCTTCCTAGCCTTTTGCCACAGGGGTTGAAGGCCAATCTTCTCAGCCTGCTGCCACAGGTGTTAGAGCTCCTGAGGTAGAAGTTGCTGATGAAGATCCTTAGCTTTTTAGAGTCATACAAGATCCAGAGAATCCAAAAATTGAGAAGGATACATTGTTCCCTGACATAATATATTTCAGAAAAGCAATTAGGCATTATCCCATTAAGAAAGGTTTTGAGTTTGCTAATTTGAAGACAGATCCAACAAGGTTCATTGCTAAGTGTCGTTCTGAGGGTTGTCCTTAGCGCATTCATGCTTCAAGAATCCATGACAAGAAAGCAATTAAGATAAGATGTGTTTATATGAAATGATAACATCACTAACACAAGATAAAGTAATCTAGAACGGCTAAACTTTTCTTCTTTCAAATGCTTGTTCATCAACTTCAGTTCATTGTCCTTTGCATCAATGAGCTCAGACAACTTGGAATTTTGATGTTGAGCCTCTTTTAACTGTTGGCGAAGCATGTCGATTGTTTCTCCCAGATAATCACGCTAACCGGCCTAACAGTATGCAACCATGTCCTCAGCATACTCGTTCAATCACTCTTCCCAAATCCATAAGAAGCATGAACCCTCCTTTCACAAACACACACACAAACACATACATTTCAAGGGATCAATTGCACTTGCCCATTAACACAAGGGTTTAAGAATTCTTACCAATTTGCCGCACTAAAGCCATCACCGCTGGGGATTCCTTGTGGTGTTCGAAATGTGCATCGCGACGAGAACACCGGAAGTGCACTTCAATGTGGGGATGGAAGGAGCTAATGCCCCCAATCAACGAACACTACTATCGCTTCCGCTTGCCTATGTGAACTGATTTTGGCTCGGTGGATCCATCCTCCCGCCATACCCGTCACCGTCACCTGCACAACCGCCTCTCGCCGTAGCTGTCACCTGCGCAGCCGCCTCCCACCGCCGCCATCAAGAATCTAGGGTTTCGGTGGGTGGGGAATGGATGGGCGCGCTGGTCGAGCCAGACTACGATGGGTGAGAACACATCAACGCGATGCATTTCAGTCCATACAAAAATACGATACACTCAAACCCTGGAAAAGCACATGCGGGGGTATATAGTGGCATGGACCAAATTTAGACACAATAGTAGTGGCATGTTTTTGAATTGGCACATTTGCAGTGGCATGGATCTAATTAACTCTTTAAATTATCACTTAGATTTTTAGATTTTTAGGAGAATCCAAAAAAATAAGGGTTAATTTGATCCATGCCACTACAAATATGCCATATTAAAAAAATATCATTAATATTCGTGATATTGATTGGGTGTCACTGAACATTTTCTAAAATTGAAACTGTGCCACTGTGTCACACCCCGTCCCTGCGCCACTGTACAAATGGCACCGAGGAGGACGTGCCGCAGGAGAACGGCGAACCGTTTTCCCACGGAACCGCAAAACAGGTACCAGTCCCAGGATAATGATGCTGGTACCAGTGGTAACATGATGAATCAATGCAAGATTTAAATAAATACAATATACCTTTACGTTGCAGCTTCGGGTAATCCCTGAGTTGCAACCTCCAATCAGAGTAAGTAGCAGCGAAACTTAGCGGAGCTAGGGCACCAAAACCACCGGCAGTAGTTTGGGTTTAGGGACGAAACTTCAACCTTCATCTTCTTCCTGAACTTAAGCCAAGAGGGGAAAAACAACAACAATGGGGATTGAGTACTTTCGTACTCAGCAAGCCACTAGAAAATGTGTACATGCAAGCATCAAAGACAGGCTGAGTTTGTTTAGCAAATCATTTTTAAAACACTTTTCCTTTTAAAGGTCTAAGTGTAGGTTTTCAAAGTAACTTACCCTTCGGAGAGAGAGAGGCGTCTCACCACAATCCGTCCACGAGTTGCTTTGCAACGACTCGAGCGGAAAAGTCAAATTTTTGTATTCATAGCACTTCCTTCTTTATTAGCTTCTTTTCACTTTCAAAACATAAACCAACATTCTCTTCAACAATCATCCGTTAACCAAGTCTCAAGGTTAACAACTCCGGGTCCGGTCCTCTCGACCTGCCAACCCAAACTCGGCCATCTCGGCCCCTAAACAGGCCCTCTCGGCCCTATGGTGCCAGACGACACCCCAGGTCACACAGGCCTGTTCCCAACCACGAAGGCCGGTCGTCCGTCACAAAGAAGGACTCTGGTAACGGTTCCCATCCCACGAACCAATTTATTAAATGAGTTTTGAAAACAAATCTACGCTATGGGCATCACCTCACATTCGCCCTTGACCGTGAGCACGGCTGTTCGAACAGTTCAATTAAACCTCTGCAGAGACCGTACGCTTTTCCCACAAGACACGAAGCTTACACCGATACTGGCCGGTATCGGAAGTTCGTGACAAAGCCTTTCTCTAACCAAACCATAAATGTCCCGTGTCACATAGATGGGCGGAATCTCTCCACCAAGCATCAGGCCAACTTTCAAGCCCTCATCTACTCAGGCCCCACCGTATGGACCCCCGACACATCCCCACTACAGGAGATTGTCGTAAACTCCACCATACTGGTGCTCCTCACCTGCCAACATGCTAGACATCTATGTTTCAGCTAGTTACTCATCTAGGGGCATCCCATTCTACCCATGTGGTCGTACTGTGAGATGCTCGGATGTAAAACCCAAAGGAAACGGTCCTTATGCGCGACTACGAAACCAAACCACACAGGAGAGGATTCGCACCGCAAGTTTTCTCCCACAAAACCTTTTTGTTTTCAAAGTCACCGACTCCCCGAGTCGGGTTTTATAAACCTTTCACAACCCAAGTTTTTCCACATCGATAACCATATATAAACCTGACATAAACAAATGGTGCAAAAGGATACCTACGCCCAGAGAGCGTAAGTATTGAGGTACTGCTGTGGTGGAGCGACAAGGGTTAAGTTTAACATGGTCCTACGGAGAATAATGCAACTACATAGGTTGGTCCATCGGTTGTGTGCTCGTAGACCGATGGCCGATCAAAATAATTGTGTACGCTAAACATGCAAGTTTTCAATCAACACATTTTATAAACTAGGAGCAATATGATTGAAGAGTGGCTTGCCTTATTGTTGGTCTTCAAATCTTCGAGAAAATCCGCGTCAGCTGCACCTCCGAAACATCCACTACGCGCTCGAAAAGAGAAAAACATCCAAAACCCTATAAAGTAGATAATAACTATTATAAACTAATCATGCCATTGGATAGATCCCATTTTTAGAAAGATCGAGGAAGTTGAACGGAGTCAATTGGACTTACGGTTGGGGAGATACGGATTTTGGAAGATTACTGGATTTTCTGAAATGTGGAAGTGAACTTATTAAATTGGAAAGGAATATTCCCAAGAATATTCCTTGGCTGCGGTGTTAAGGGGGAGGAATCATGGACTTCATTTTGGGAAGGCTTGGGCCTTAGCCCAGAGATGAAAGAGGGATTCAATATAGACTTCCAGTTGAGGTGTAGAGGGATGCAAACTGAACTTTTATGGAGAAGGGGCTGGTGGATGGGTTTTGGCCCGAAGGATGAAACATGGACTTTTAGGGGTCCATTCTTGGGCTCGCCCGAGGAACAAAAGAGGTGTTTTACGGACTTGTGGATAGAGTATTAGGCCGGTTGGCCCAATGAAGTGGAGGGGCAAGATGTAGACTTCGTAGGGATTTTCATGGGGCTTAGCCCGATAACAAGAGGGAGGAAATGTAGACATTTTGGCGGACTTTATGGGCTTTGGCCCGACAAAGAAGAGGGACGTGATATAGACTTTTTCCGAGTCTTTGGGTCCGTAGGGAGAGAGTCAACCTAATGGGGCCCACCTTCTTTTCTTTTTTTTTCTTCTTTTTCTTTCCTTCTTTTCCCTTCTCCTTCTCTCTCCTTCTTATCTCTTTCTTCTCTCTCTCCTTCTTATCTCTTTCTCTGTGTTCTCCCCGGGAGAGAGGAGTCGGGTGGGAGGAGGTGACCGGCCGGTGGAGCGGTAGCGCCGGCGCAGGCAACGCGGCGCAGGCGGTGGCGCGGCGCGCGACGCGGCTGGCGCTGGCGCCTGCCGCCAGGGCGCGGCGGCGTGCGGCTGCAGCGTGGGCTGGCGGTCGGGTGGCGCGGGCGCGTGCTGCAGCCGGCTGGGCTGGCAGCTGCGGCTGGCCAGCGCGGCTGCGGTAAGGGCGGCAGTGCGCGGCGCGGTGGCTGGGAGCGGCGGCGGTCGGGCAGGAGGAGGCCGGGGTGACGGCGCGCGACACGGCCGGGTGGCGCGTGCTGCAGCGCTGCGGGCTCGGCCAGGGCGGCGCGGCGCGGCTGGTGCGCGGCAACGCGTGCGCCGGCCACGGCGCTCGGCCGGGAGGCGTGCGCGGCAGGGAGGAGGAAGGGGGTTGGTCGCAACGGATTCGGGACTTCGGCGACTCGGCTCCAGAGTGGTAAAAATGGAGTGGTGAATCGGCTGAGGAACTTCACGGTAAGTTTTCTCCGGTATTTATACTGTCAAGGTGATTCTGGAGGAAGGATTTGGCGATGAGAACGGCCATCGATGCACCTGTGCATGTTTCTCCTTCTACAGGTTCCCCTGGCGTTAGCTGCTGCCTGACTTGCTCGGCGAGCGACGCGGAGCGGTGCCTAACTCCAGCGGAGAAGACGGAGGCGATGCCAAACTCTCACTGTGTACTGGCAGGATGGTGCCTAACCGTCGGTTTTACAGGGAGCTTAGGAAAGTAAACGGGGGCAAAGAAATGTGTTTGAACGGGTGTTGGATGGACCTAATTAACTTGCCTGACTTAATGAAAATGTAAAGAACTACGGGTGCAGGAAAAGGACAGATAATCGCCGGGCGGTAGAATTCTAAAAATATTTCAGAATATTTGAATGGGAAGGAAATGACTGTTGATAAGTGCGCAGAAATATTGATTTTAATATGCGCACGTATAGGAAATATTGGTCCAGTGGTCGATGTCTAAAAATAAATATTTTTAGACTTTCTGGATGGAAAGGAGATTATTTGACGACACGGTTGAAATTTTAACCGTACGAATTTTTGGAAAGGTTAAGGAGTGAAATTCGAACTGCAAAATTCGAATAATGGAAATTAATTTTGGGAGATGAGATCACGATCAAGATTCTGGGTTCACAAGGGAACGGATCAATTGAGATCTTTGGCACAAAAATCCTAAACACACTCAAAGAACCAAATTTTTGAAACTAGGATTTTTAATAAAATAGATTATTTTTGTTTTCTTTTCGCCGGGACGAAAATCGGGGCGTTACACACCGCCGGCCGTCATGTTTTCCATCATATCCATTTCTTTCTTCCTTCTCTTCTTTTTTCTTCTCGTCCTCAGAGAGCTCCAGGGAGGCCGGTTGCTCCCACTGCTCCCCGACGAACCGCCTCCGCACCCGTTGCTCCTCCCTTGCTACCGTGCTCAACGAGGATGGGGCCGCACGCGCTCCTCGGTGTCACGCCCAGAGATTCGCTAACCCGAATTTCGAGCAGAATGTGCATTCATTCCCTGTCCAGGACCGGCCAGGGTACACAAACGACAAAGTCGACATACAGATCCACGTCTTACAAACACCATAAAAATATCTTACATAAATGCAGCGAAAAGAGATAAACAAGCTATTCTAGACAACTAGACGCTCGCAGCGTGGCAACACTATTCCACGGGCATCCTTGACAGCAACCACAAGCCTACTCCTCTGAATAGCTTCCATCGGACACGTACTCCAACTCTGGTGTGGGGAAAATAGAGCAAGACTGAGTACTACCCACTGTACTCAACAAGTCATACCGGAAAGGGGGTAACGATGCAAGTAAAAGCAAAGGAGGCTGGAGGGGTTTGTTTGCATGAAAACGCATTTAAAGACAATAGTTGAATGCGATAAAGCAGTTGAGTTAATTAAGCAAAATTGAACTATCACTGCCCAACGCTACACCACGTTGCGATAGGCCCAAACCACCACCTGAACTACACCAGTTCCATTAAGTCGGGTTATTAGAAGTATGACTAATCACAGTGAATCTAATTGATCGCCCATAACCGCGGGCACGACTATTCGAATAGTTTTACTCTGATCAGAGGTGTACAACTGTACCCACAAGACACAGCCCCACGACACGTTGCCGTGTGCCGACATACCAACACGGTGCACCAGAAAGGAACTGCGACAGGATCCTTCACACAACCCTCCCTAACCAAGCGCACCACACCACAGGTTTCGCCTCCACCTTTAAACCAAGGCAGGCAGCCCCCTCTCGTGCCTAGGTGAATCCGGAAGCCGATCAACGAGTAAACCCCTGCCGACCCAACTCCATCACGCCCACCCTTGCCTGGATGCGTCGGCTAGGAAAAGCCACACTACAAGTCCAGCCGTTGCCCATGTTGGCTTGTGGAAAGTACGGTAATTCTTTCAGGGTTTCCCGTGAACCAGTCCTTAATTGTCATGAGCACGACTATCAAAACCATGTGCTCACAACCCACCATTAATCAGGTTTTAGTTGGACCAATTAATTAATCATTCATGATTAACCATCGCGAGCTACCATTAAATATCCATCATTAAGTAATAGTGAAGCATTAGTTATCCCAATAGTGTGCTAATGTTTTTAAGCAGAGCTAAGCATGTTCTAACCTAGCGACTACTCAAATTATTTTCCAAGCTACCAAAGGAACAGGATATTTGAAACGTAAGGCTGAGTACAATAGGTAATTAAGCTCATAAATAACATTATACAACAATGCAATATTTAGAGAAAAATAAAACATTCGCAATTTAGGTACAATATGTTCAAGTGAATAAGCATGACTTGCCTTGCTCTTGCGCTGGATCAACCTCTGCAACGACCTCGAAGTACACGCGAGAGTCAGAAATACCGGAATCTAAACGAAAAATAAAACACACAAGCAAACAAGCTATAAGTCTACTGAAACAGAGAACAAAACCATATTTAATGGATTCTAGACATTTTTATGAATTTTTTGCAACTTGAATGGACTCAAACGGAGTCCGGATGAATTAGTTATGAATTTTAGAAGATTAACTATGTTTTTACTATAAACAAAAAAGTCCTTATTTAATTTATTGCACAATTATCCCTAGGGCTGACGTCAGCGGAGGAGGGGCGGCGGCACCGACAAGTGGGCTCCACCTGTCGGTGGCACGGGGCCCCGGTCCATGGTGGACCGAGTCCACTGGCCGGCGGGCGAGTGGCGCACCACGTGGCGCCGACGCGGCGGCCATGCAGCGACCACGGCGCGGCCATGGCACGGCCATGGCACGGCGGCGCGCGCGACGGCCGGCACAGGCGGCAGCCGGGCGCGGCGGCGTGGGCGCGTGCGGGCGGCGGGGGCAGCGGCCGGGCGCGGGCGGCCGGCTGGGAAGGGGACGGCCCGACAGGTGGGCCCCACCTGTCGGCGGCCCGGGAAGGGGAGGGAGGCAAAACGGACTTGAGTGATGGGCCACAGCCTTGGGCTGGCCCGGGAAGGAGGAATGGCACGCACGGCGTGGCTTGGGGCCGATGCGGGAGGGAAAGGGCACGCGCGGGCCGAGCCGAGCGAGGTGGGCCGATGGCCTGAAGAAAGGAAAAAGAAAAAGAAAAAGGAAAAAAAGATTTTCTAGGGATTTAATTATTGCGGTGAAGGTTTTTAATTGATTAAAATTATTTCTAGGGCTCTGAAAATTCCACTAAAAATACTGTTAATGTATTTTAATATGGGGAACTCAAGAAAAATTCCACCATGCCAATTCCACTTATTTACACACATTTTTAAATTAGGGTTTTTTCTAGGTTAAATAGGAAAATTTCTTTTAAGCGATTTATTTAAAGACTGTAACGCTAGAAGGGGAAAACTCCGCGGTGTGACACTCGGCCACACGCAAGGCGAGGAGGATAGTGATGGTGACGAGCATGGCCTGGTGGAGCGCAATGGGGACGAACGTCGAGGAGAGCACGACGGCGGCATTGGGGAGGAGTAGCATGAAGGAGATGACGTCGAGCAAGAAGCGAAGGTGGGAGGGGAAGAGGAGGGAGACCTAGCAGCCGAGGAGGAAGACGAAGAGTGAGGAGAAACCGAGGTAGGCGTGGAGGCAAGGCGTGCAATGAAGGTAGAAGAGGAGTGCAAGGAGGAAGGTGGCGGTTGTGACTATGATGACAAAGGTCATGGCGGTGACGAGGGCGGTGGGGATGTCGTCTCCTCTGCCGCCTGCGCCGTCGCTGCCGTCGCCGGTGGAGAAGGCGACAGTGAAGGGGAAGGAGGAGAAGGGGAAAGAGAGGAGGGAGGTGAGAAGGACGACGAGGAGCATGCAGGTAGAGATGGGGGTGACGATGCGGGTGATGTCCTCCCTAAGGGAATCGAGCACGGTGGTGGTGGCGGTGGCGACGGAGGAGGTGGTGGTCTCGCGGGGGACGATGGTAGCCACTGAGCTTCATGTCGCCTTCGCTGTCCCTCCCAGATCTGTCACTGCCACTCTTTTCACCGGGGAAGATGTGGACAGAAAGGAGAAAGAGAGAATAGGGGAGAGTGAAGGAAGAAGATGGAACTGACATGTAGGTCTCACGTGTAACGGTATTTTGGTCTATATGATGACAGAAAATATGACGGCGATGACATGGTTCTAATTTTACAAAATTCTATTGGCACCCAGTCGATATCGTGAATAATAATGATATTTTTTTAGTATGATATATTTGTAATGGCATGAATCAAATTAACCCAAACTAGAAGTTAGAAGTTGGTATATTTCCACAAATCTGAATTCTCACCAGTAGATTCTCATAATTTTAACCTTTGATAATAGCTAGTACCTCTACATGTAAAAATAAAATCGCTACAACTTTTCATAAATGTTGATGTGGTTGAATATGATTTTCATAACTTCTACCATCTGTTCCTTTATAATTGTCGCCATTGATCGATATTGTTCCAATTTGACCACTTATAACTCTAAAAATGATTAGATTTTAATAAGCGAAAGATCAATGCTTATCTTTAGTATTTAATACTTTTCGATGCTATGGTATCTATTTAAGTAAATTTTTTTGAAAGAAGACAAATGATCAAAGTTTAAATACAAGAACAAAAGGATTAACAAATTAATTAAAAGTTTGAGAACTGTCTTAGTATATGTAAGCACTGCTCTTTAACCTTTAATCTCGTGATGAAGTGATTGATGTTGATTATTTTAAAGAATAAAATATAGGAACAGTACAGCAACTTATAAGCTAAGCTTAGGCTGCGTTCGGCAGAAAAAAAAATAAATTCACTCGTTTTCCTCGTGCACGTTTTCCGAATTGCTAAATGGTATGTGTTTTGCAAAATATTTTTATAGAAAAATGCTTTAAAAAATCATATTAATTTATTTTTTGAGTTTAAAGTAATTAATACTCTAATCATGTACTAATGGTTTAAGCTTATTTTGCATATCTTCTCGCTCTTTTACTTTCCCCTCATTTCCAACACACCCAAAGCCTGGTGCGACAATCACAAAATTAGGGATGTATTTTTAGTGAGTGTATATGTACGCATGTAGTGGTGTGTTCTAGGTAATAGAAAATAATATTTAGGGGGTGTTCACTTTATTGCCAAATTAAATCTTATCAAAATTTAGCAATTGTAAATTTAGTTAGGCTAACAAAGTTAACAATATTTTACCATTGCAAACTTACCTAAATCTACTTTAAAAAAGAGATTACCACGTAATAGATAGTGCCATGCTAGTAAAATGGACAGACAAATTAAATACTCTCTCCCACCAATTGCTTACCTCCTCAAAACGGATGGCTATTATCCTTGTCGTGCATACAAGGATTCTCAACTTGGCAAAAGCTAGAACGTGACAAAGCCAATAAAGAGGAAAGCTGGGTTACGATGTGATGCTACTGGCTAAAATAGTTTCGAGCCAATGAGAAAAAATGGAGTGGACTTCTCTGCTACGGATGGTTCCATTTCATGGATGCCTCAAAGGAGTAGTCCTATGAAACAGATTAAAGTCTAGAAGAATTCATGTGGGCCATCTATGATGCAGAAATGGAAGCTTCTACTATTTTCAGAAAAGTAACATTGAAGAAAATCACATGACGTTGCTTTATGACAGAAAACTCTAGTTAGATTTAACTGTGGTTATTTTAGATTAGTGATACTCAAATTTAGTTCACAGCTAAAGATCTAACCAATAGCTTTTAATCAATTTAGTGAATTTAGCACTGGTCTCCATCTTCCCGACCGAGTGTTAGATGTGCACTTACAAAACTATAACATAACTATTTTGGAGCTAAGGATACGACCCCCCTTTAAAACCCTATTTGATATGTATGAAAATATAGAAACATTTTGCCTTTGAAATGGAGGATTGAATCTTATCCCTTACTTTGTAAATTCCTACCAAATGATGTCGATGTTCTATATCAACAATAATAAAAAAAAGTGTCATACGAGATCTAAAAGTGGATGAATATAGAGACAAGAATTTAGACAGGTTCAAACCCTCTCGACGAGAAGTAATACCCTATTCTTGTTTAGGAATTGTATCCACCGAATGTTATATTGATCTAACGATTTTGTTGTGTTATGTCCTTAGGGCTCCTTATCCTTCTTATATAGGCTGAGGGGTAAGGGTGTAAGTAGGGAACTCGGTCATACTTGACTTAAGTTTCCTTCTACTCACTCTGTTTCATATTATTCGTTTTAACTTTTTTTTAGTTAAACTTTTTTAAGTTTGGTTAAGTTTATAGAAAAATATATGAGTATTTTTAACATAAAACAAACATATTATCAAAATATATTCAATGTTAGATTTAATGAAACTAATTTGGTGTTTTAAATGTTGCTAAATTTTTCTATAAACTTGATAGTCAAACTTAACGAAGTTTGACTAGAAAAAAAAATTAAAACGACTTATAATAAACACAGAGGGCGTACATTACAAGAGAAGAGACCTAGTCGGACTCTAGAATCTTGCCTTAACCGGCAAGGAAACACTAAATGCTAAGTTTCATATGATTACAAATATCATGACTATAGCCCACCTTTTATTAGCAGTCGAACATACATATTATGTGGGTATCCAGTACCCATAATCTTCACAAATGACCAATCATATAAATCATATAGAGATTTTGAAGAAGAGTTAATAAAAGGTCCAACCTGTTGTAAAATTTCCGTCGATTCTATCTCACATCTAATTCGTGTGTTTTTGTTACGGTCTTATTTAAACGATCATTCATATATTTTCTTTACTAGCTATGTGGGGCCCATTTTGTGAGGTCCAAATATCAGTGAGAGGTGGCAAGGCAGACTCACCACCACCACAAGAAACCTTTAAACGAGTAACAATATTTTATAATCCTCTATTTTGCATTTATATTTTTATCAAAATCTTATATCTTTTCTATTTTTTATTTTTCAGCACTGTGTTTGCAATAGCCTTTAATTTGATCCTTTTATAAAGACAATACTTCCTGCCAAATTCACGGCAGGAAGGAGGGAGAAATGATTCCTTTTTTCAATACGCCATTGTTGATGTACACCCTACTACTCCTTAAAAAACAATCAATAATATAATACTCTCTCCGTTTTGTTTTGATTAATTAACGTTGGTTAGTTCAATTAGGCTGTGTTCGTTTTAGGAACTTTGAAAAAAATATTATCTCTGCACGGAAAACGGAGCGACTCATTAGCACATGATTAATTAAGTATTTACTAATTTTTTTTAAAAAATGGGTTAATATGATTTTTTAAAACAACTTTCGTATAGAAACTTTTTGTAAAAAACACACTATTTAGCAATTTGAAAAACGTACGCGCGAAAAAAATAAGACGTGAGTTGGGAAAGTTAGATAAAAAACTCACCCTTAACACACTAATGGTTGTCACTTTGGTCAATAGTGATAAGGAGAAGTATCATATAGCAAAGCTACAATACGTTTTTTCCCCTCTACTGTTCGATTGTTCGTTGGCGTTGCCGAAGCAGCCGCGGAAAAGGATAGGTACCGTGCCAACCATCCCATCCCAACAAGCAAAAGAAAAAAACTCGCTACTCTCCAGGGCGGACGGCGACCTCCCCCAAAAATCCACAGATATTTCTTCCTACGCATCTCCGGCTTCCTTCTCTTCCTCGCACGAAACCCCCACCTCCACTCCTCCCACCATGTCCGCCGCCGTCCGCTCCCGCGCCGCCGCCGTCGCGGTCACCGCCGCGCGTCGCATCCACGCGGGCCGCGCGGTTGCCGATGAGCAGGGCCAGAGCCCCGGGCTGCGCCGCCCCTGGGCGTACTTCCGCCGGCGCCAGCAGCAGCAGCAGACGTCGTTGCCGCGGGCTGTCGCGGCGCCTCCGTTACGGGATGTGGTCGCCGAGGGAGGGGCCGGCGGCGCGTCGGATGGTGGCGGGGAGCCGCCGGAGATCTGGCGGCAGCCCGGGGAGGCGCCGTCCGGCGGCGGCGCGCGCGGGGCGGAGGTGGGGAGGATCGATGTGGTTAGGGTTGCGGCGGGGGGTGGTGGTGGTGGTGGGGATGGGTCTGATGGGAACGAGGGGGGTGGTGGTGGTGGTGCGGGGTGGGGTGGCTCCAACTTGGGGCGACGGTTCCCCACTCCCAAGGAGATTTGCCGTGGGCTCGATAAGTTCGTCATCGGCCAGGAGCGCGCCAAGAAGGTGAAACTTTACATGAAAACTACCCGTATTTATGTTTTTCTGTGCTTTCCACTCGACTCTCTGAGTGGAGTCGTGTAATACAGTATGGATTAGGGATTCAGCCTCACTTGGTACTGCAAAAATGTTGATAGTATGGGTGGGCACTGAGTAGTGGTAGTTTGTTCCTAATGAGATTTCTCATTGTAGTTTTGTAGGCTAGAGGTTATGTCGTTGCTGCTTATAGCCTTATATATACTTATCTGATACTGGCACTTTTATGCTTTGACAACAGGTAAATCGAAACGATAAACTTGTTTTGTGTTTTGGCAGGTGCTGTCCGTAGCAGTTTATAACCACTATAAAAGGATACACTGCGAGTTACTCTCCAGCAGGTTGGCGTTGTGTAAATATCAGTTTTGCCAGACTTGCTGCTTCCTGCATATAGGTAGTGTCAGGTGGTAAATTGGATTCAAAATGTGGACTGTAGGTCTGCTGGAGATTGTAGTGAAACTGATTCTTGCACGAGTGATACTGATGGAGTGGAGCTTGAGAAAAGCAACATCCTTGTGATGGGTCCGACAGGCTCGGGTACATGCTCCGATCATTCAGTCTATTAGTGCTGTATGCTGCAATATTTGTAACACATAATGAAAAATTGTCTCAATGGAGAACTCATGTGCACCATAAAAATGTTCTTGTCTAAATGAATACTAGTATTTTTTATGATCAATAGTAGGTATGCATATTATTAATAATGATATTGTAGAAACACTACCGATCACGCCAAATTGCCAGGTGCCAGCACATGAGACCGCATTTGGAAACTTCTTAATATAGCAATAGTTGATGGTTGGTTTTTCATTTGAATTATCACTTTCTTTCTAATACAGACCATGCAATAGTATTACATCTATACTTTCTCTCTCTCTCTCTCTCATGCAGACCATTTTTTATTTGACGAATAAGATGATGGTAGATATTATTTATTTCTTATCAAATGAATGTTTTACTTATATGATTCTAAAATCTTTTCCCAAAGTCAGGGAAAACATTGCTGGCAAAAACCCTTGCAAGGTTTGTGAATGTGCCATTTGTTATATCTGATGCAACAACCCTCACTCAGGTTAGATGAATTATCTTAATTTATCAATTCATTAACTTTGCATTTTTCCTCTTCTCCTGATATAGCATCCAATTTTGTCCATTCCTGGCTTTACTGTAAGGGGGAGCAATATCATAAGATTTCCCAAAATTATGGTACCAGTTGGATCCATGTATATATGATATGTGCTTTATACTCTTTTATGTAATTATTGTATTGTAAACGTTTTTATTACTTTCTTGGGCACAAAGTGCTTAGTATACTCATAGCCGTACATGTGTTTTAAAGATTCTTTTTGCTGCAACATTACTTTTTGTTATGGGTGCTGTGTTCTTAGGTGGCATATTTTTCATAGAGTAGTTAATCATAGTCTGGAAATGCAATGCTTTTGTTGAGAGCGTCGTATAGCAGCTTGATTTAATAAGTGCTCATGCTGGTGCTCAGGAGTTCACCTTTTCGTTAACCATATTTTTCCAATTGTAGGCTGGATATGTTGGCGAGGATGTTGAATCTATCCTGTATAAGCTCCTAGCGGTATGGTTAATTTCTGTGTACTGACATCCTGGCCTATATAGTCTTTCCTTTTCACTTGCATGTTTTGTGATAGTTGCTTAGAGAACCTTATGATTTTTCTTCTACCATTAGCACAAGTGTCAAACCATTAGATATATAATTTATACTCTAGCTGAGTGCCTAAATATGTGAAGAATTGAAACAAAACTATAAAAAATCTTGAAAGCCACTATAACAATATGATATTTCAAAGTGGAGACAACCCATATTCGACACTCGAATTCGCCTCCAAGTCACAAGCTCTTATGGTACAAAAAGGGTGAAATGAGTTAAACAAGGTCGCCTTGACCCTGGGGGAAAATGCAAATTGTAAGATAGAAGTTTGGATATGGCTATTTTTTAACGTTGGCAGTTATGGTAATTGAGAGAAGTTGTAATGACACCATTGCCTGAAAATTCTAAATTTTGTGTTTTATTGACCATAGAACTGGATGTACTCAGATAAGATATTTATGTCCTTCTAGTTCTCCAAGAAAGATCTTGTGTGTGCTGTGACTTAGATAACAGACTGTTTCTATGTTAATTTGGTCATTGTTCCACATGCTCCCAACTCTAGGCATACCTGCATGTATGTTCACAACTGCAACTATCAAGATTGCGGTCTTAAGTCCAGCACATCATAAAATAACCTTTGCATAAGTAACTTAAGGAGATTTTTTACTTGAATTCATTTTGGCTTTATGATCTTGAGTGAAGATGTTTTTTGTTTTGGTTTAAGAGATCTAAGCATCTAGCTACTATCTATTCGGGCTTTCGTGTTGGACCTGGGTTCAAGACTTCTTTAATAAGGACAGATGATTCTAATTGGCTATTCTGCTAAATGATGTCTCTGTAGAGGAAGCTTA
This sequence comes from Oryza officinalis, assembly GCA_008326285.1. NCBI lineage: Eukaryota > Viridiplantae > Streptophyta > Magnoliopsida > Poales > Poaceae > Oryza > Oryza officinalis. Next base: position 20,242,412 of record BDMV01000002.1, on the reverse strand, counting down.
GATTTATTGTAAATGCTCTTTCTAGGAGATGATTAAGTGGTTCATTAAGCTTGTTACAGAATCTAGGACAGTGAGTTTGAAATTCCTTTCTACCAGTGCTGCTGCTAGCACTCTGTACCCTCTTCATTGATAGCACTTCTCCTGTTCCCTTTTGAATCCCCAGGCTGCTGATTTTGATGTAGCTGCTGCTCAGCAAGGGATTGTCTATATTGACGAAGTTGATAAAATAACAAAGAAGGTACTGATATTAGAGCTAGGGTCAATTCATCATATATTTATTGTTTGGATATTTGAAGTTACAGTGTTTTGCAGGCTGAAAGCATCAACCTTAGTAGAGATGTTTCAGGTGAAGGTGTTCAACAAGCACTGCTAAAAATGCTCGAGGGAACGGTGAGCTTGTCGTTCTTTGTTGTTATGCCCCAATTTATACTCAAGGAACAGTCCAGTTAGGATGTTTGATAGCTTGCTGATGCCAAATCTTATTTCAGATGGATTGCTAGCTTAGAATATGAATGGCATATTTTTACTTAACCCTGTGTGCAAAATTGTTTGTTACTACGCTTTGCTAGTAGTAGATGAGTTGGTCCAGGCTACATTTTACTACCTCCATTTTTATTTATTTGTCACTTTTGACCATGCATGCAAACCAATGTAAATCAACTTGTTCAAGGTAAAATGACAAAAAGGTCCCTACTTGAGTGGGATGTATAATCTAGAAGCTTCTAAATATATATGCCAACTAAATATCATTTTAGACCCACAATGGGCAAAATGGAAATAACCACATTGGTAAGTGTGTAGTGACAAGTGTTTTGAAACCTTAAAAAGTGACCAAAGTGACATGTAAATTAAAACTGAGGGAGTAGTTAATATGCTCTGTCTAGCTGCTAACATTTGTTGGTGGCTTCATAATGTTTTGTTATCTTGAACTATGTACTGCATATTTTTATTGATAACCTACTGCCTTTTGATTCTCCAGCATGTATGCATGGCTGCAAAACACATTAAGTTGTCCAATCCAAACCATTGAGGCAATAACTTATTGGCCTCTGATCATGTAAAATCTATTGCGAGTGCCAGTATCAATATATTTAATTTAAATGGAATAACCAGAAGTCTATTTAAGGGGTTTTCTTGCGCTTCTTTTTTAAAATTTTCATCGTTATCACTTACTCTAGCTAAGTTATTGTGCTAGTTTATGAGAATGTTGATCATACAATTCCGTAGTTCAACATGGATTAAGCCACAAAGATCAGCATACTTATTAGTCAATAAACTGTTCTTGGCCCCCTCATTGGCTGTGTCATAGAGTTCATAAAGCTGCTCTTTCCTTCAATTTGTGCTGATAGGCATAGATTAATCTCTTTGAAAATTTAAGTGTTTACCATGTTAGTTATTTATGGGATAGTACCCTTGATTTTTTTTAGTATTTTTAAAAATTGATGACGCATGATAAGGTTTTTAATTACTGATCTTCTTACAAGTGTTTTTATGCTGTCAAGATAGGTCGTTAGTGTTCCTGAGAAAGGGGCTAGAAGGCACCCGAGGGGCGACAATATCCAGGTATCCTATGAGCCAATTTTGTCATATTGCTTTCTGTTTCATATTTGTCTGACATCAGAGCAGCTCTGTTTTATTCCTTGCATCTAGTAGAAGATAGTGAACTCCCTGTGTTGAATTATCTGTTGTCTGGAAATAGACGATTTGTGTTTTGATACCTTGTGTGCTTGCTCTGCAATCTGTAGAAAAGATGCTTTGTTTTTATTAGTTTTCTTCACTTTACTACCATGAACATCTTTTCAAGCAACACTTTTGCCCTCCATGTTTAATGCAGTGCAATAGAATAATTGAAATTCCCATTGCCCCTTTTAACTGTGTCATGTTAACGAAAATATTTATTTACATACCTAACATAGTGTCAACCAGTTGGCTTTTGCACAACTTGAACCTTCATTTGTTCTTGTTAAACTATTTAATATGGTTTTATGTTTTATTTTGCAATGCAGATTGATACAAAAAACATTCTCTTCATTTGTGGTGGTGCTTTTGTTGATTTGGAGAAGACTATTTCAGAAAGGTCTCAAATATCCTGCATCATTTATGTTTTACATGAAAAGTCTTTCAAGTTTTCTTATTATAGGTTTCACCTGAATCTTTAATAGGAGACATGATTCTTCCATTGGTTTCCAAGCACCAATTCGTTCAAATATGCGGACTGGGGGTGTGATAAATGCTGAGATCACATCCTCATTACTCGAATCAGTGAGTGAACAAGTAGAAGATTGCATTTAGTTGGTTTTGTCATGCTTACATGCTAGAATCCTTTGAAATATTGAAGGTTCTTACTTCATCGAAATATATGCAGGTTGAAAGTGGTGATCTCATTGCATATGGATTGATCCCAGAATTTGTTGGTAGATTTCCCATTCTTGTTAGTCTCTCTTCCCTTAGTGAAGATCAACTTGTTGAGGTAACTTGCAATGCATGCATGTGCTGTGTCTCTTTAATTGTTCTTTCTGTCAAAGGGCACATGTTGCTTCAATATATTACTGTTCCAATCACAGACTGCCAATTTTTATTGGCTATCGTACTTTCTTCAAGGTTTCTGCGTACCTTTTAAGCATTTATCCAAGAAGAATTTTAGTAGTATGTTCAAATTGGTTCGTGGTGTCGTGCATATTATTTTATCAACTCTACCATAATTTTCGGGTAAGATGTGCCATCGTCTGCCACAAACAAAAATTAGCTTGCATGCTGCCATATTTTTCAGTTGATGAGGCATACTTCAGTTACTGGCCGGTTAGTTGTCTTTGTTTTATGGTTTTACCAAAATACAGTCACTGTATTTTTGCCTTGTGGCCGCAAAAGTTTTGCACATTGTCCATACAGGTTGATTTTGAAAAACACTGCCTAGATACTCACATTAGGCATTACTAGCTAAATGCCCATGCGTTGCAATGGAGTTTTTTAAAAATCACATCATACACTTTTAAAGCCTCAAAGGTGAAATGAAATATTTCCGTTGTATAATCATCAAATAATTAGTGTGCTAACCGCTGCGGACATAAATTATTCATATTCTTCAGTTATCATTACTGTAGATCTTTTTCTGATATGCTACTCACACATTATTTCATATATTATTTCTAAGTTTTTTTAATCATATAAATCTATGATTTTGAATGTGCTAACACAAAATTTTAACTACCTTTCATCTTAAAATATACTGTAACTACTTTTGTAGTTCCAGAGAGTAGTAGTATTATATTTATGTGATTACTCATTCGGTCATTCCTCCTACTACTATGGAATATGCTGAAGCAATGCATATTCACGGGCACAAATGCAATTATTATGTGTATGCCTCTTTGGTTGCCTCTGCAGCGAGTGTGGCTGTTCGGGAAAATTTTTTTATTGCTACCTTATCCTCTCACAGAAGTTACCGTCTCCACTCCTTCCATACTGTCTCTCCCTCCCAACTATCACACTCCATCCCAGCATCCCTTTCTTCCAACTTCGGAGGTGCATATGGGGAGTTGCGTAGCAAGGCTAAGGAAGCAGGAGCTCCGGCGGCAGAGCCACAGAGACAAGTTCAAATCTTACGGCACGCTTTTGATCCCGCATGGCAAGAGCTGTGGCAGCGCTGTGCTGGCAGAATCGCCGGAGCCCGAGCAGTTGCAAGTTGCAGCAACATGAGGAGCACATTTGGCGGCCTTGGGTAAGAAATCAAGCGAGCACCATTGCAACGCTGGAGCCTCGCCGCTAGAAGCCTCCACTCAGCGGCAGGCCCCGCCTTCAGGCCACCTCCGCCATGAGCACTGTGGCTACTGCCAGCAGGGACAGTCTGAGGCGTTGTTGCCACTGGATCTGGCCGGAAGGCGATGTACGAGGGGCGGCAGAGAGAGGTTGAGGGCATGGGTGGCTACATGGCTGTGATTCTGGGGGGAGTTGCCGCTGCTGGCGGCAGCGGCGACGGCCAGGGGATGTGGCGCACGGGATGAGGAAGTGGCGAGAGAGAGAAGGCTCAGCGGCTGCGGCGAGAAGTATGAGCAGCCTCCACGGGCTCTGCCTCCTTCGCGGGGGGGAGTTGCCGCTGGTGGCGGTGTCTTGGGGCTCCGTCAAAAATGGAGAAGCGGCGGCGGTGGAAAAATCCTTGCGATTTGCCGGAGGCCAGGGGCGGCGGCGCACGGGCTGAGGATGGAGAGGCGTGGCTGCAGCAAAAAGGTGAGAGACGGGAGAGGGGGGGGGGGGGTCGATCCGGACTTTGGGAGGCTCTGATTTTTCACCGCTTCACTGACTTTGTGGGCCCCCAATGTTAGTTGTAGGGAGGTGGGCAGAACGGACACCACCTATACTAATGTTTTAAGTAGTATAGATATAGATCTGTCTGTGAAGTGCGATATATAATAGAACTTAGCAACACTCAAGTGCTACTTCCTTATACTTTGTTAAGCATTCTAGGTCCTAGGTAGATGAATTAATTGATCTTTATTAACACATTTATTCGCTGCAGGTTCTTACAAAACCAAAGAATGCCCTAGGCAGGCAGTACACAAAGTTGTTTGAAATGAATGATGTAAGCGAGTATTTCTTACAAATTCTGGAACGTTGTTTAGAGTCATAATATTCTGAAGTATAACCATTTAGTAGTTGTTTTCACATCACATCATTGTGTTGTAGGTCAAGTTGCATTTTACTGAGAAGGCTTTACGGCTTATTGCCAAAAGAGCAATAGCAAAGAACACTGGAGCTCGAGGTTTAAGGTCCATATTAGAAAGTATATTGACTGAATCAATGTATGAGGTATATATTCGTATCTTTCTGCTTTCTGAATTTTGTCGATTGGGGTTTTATAGCATTTTAGGAATCTCAATTTGGAACAGCATTATGAACCTGGAATATTGGTTTTTTTTTGGTATTATTCAGTTCTAGTTTTTCAGATTCACTCCACCGTTGAATCTACAAAAATGAAAATGATACTCAGCCTGTTTTCGATTCAAGTCCAAACATAAGCACTGTACCAATGAAATCATGACTGGTTTAGAGACATACCCCAGAAAGGAACCAAAACCAATGGCCCAGATATCCAACCACTTGAATTTATTATAGGAAATTTAGCCATAATACCATATTATTTTCACAATCAAAATATCTTTCCATGCACTAAAATTCTTGGCTTGTCTTTCATGTGTTTCTAAACGTTAAATCTGAGTGGCAAACCTTTAAATTAGATGGAACATATTTTACTATGTAGGGAGTTAATTGTAGTACTCCCTCCGTCCCAAAATATAGCTACCTATGTTTTTTGGGACAGAGGGAGTAAATATCTTGTGCTCCGTATCAAGTTACATTTTTGGTTGTCAGTTTGTTCCATTACATTGTTTGAGTAGATGATTCTGTTTTCAGTTTTACTATGCCAAAAGTCATGTTGTTACTTGAATCATTCCAATGAACTTTTTTTTTTTGTAGATTCCAGAAACACGAACTGGAAAAGACAAAATAGACGCGGTTGTTGTTGACGAAGAATCTGTTGGATCTACGAATCAGCATGGTTTTGGAGCCAAGATTCTTTGTGGAGAAGGAGCATTGGACCTTTACCTGGATGAACATAATAAAGAATCAATGGTGAGCATCATCATCATTTTTTCCATACACACTGCTACTGTTAAATGGCTTTGGTCCAAATGTTACCTCAGAAGTCTTTCTTATGTGCACTTGACTGTTTAGGTTATTTAGATATGGGATGCAGCATTTCATGCTGCTCCTGTTATATTTCAATGGCTATACATGGGGTTGCAGACATGCTAATTCGGCAGTTTTTATTGGCTTGTTTATTTTGTGAATTCCCCTGCTGGCCTGTTCACTTCAGGATACCTAAAGATGACTTCTAGTTAAGGGTAGAAATATACATTGAAACATGTAAAAGAACCAATCAATCATTACATTCCCCTTGAGCCTTACACGCTAGTGGTGATGAACTTATTCTAGTAAATATTTAATACATCCTGTTTATCAGTTTTCTTCATCACTCCTGATTTTTCAGTAGAGACAATGATTGATATGTATATAGTAGTATATTTTTTGGGAGAACAAGCAAACAGTTGCATCATTTATCATGGTAGTGTCATATTGTTTATTAGTAAGACCAACCTTTGTATTTCTGGTTGGTCTCTCCATCTTCACTTGTTTGTACGCTCCTAAAAGATACTTGTTACGTTTCAGCTACGACGGTCGGAGAAGTTGGATGGAGAACCTGACATTGATACAGAAGCCCCTTCTAGAGTGGCCAGCATGTAGGGATTCCTGACAACGGTAATTATGTATATAACTTGTTATCGGCCATGTAACTGTAGCCAATTCAAATGTAAAGTCATCCTCATACATTCATCATGTATAAGGTCCATGTCGAGGGTGTAATTTTTCTTGGCGATCAAAACCTTCCCTTTCTGTGACATTTTTTAAAAAAAGGTAAAGGGGAATAGATTCTCATGGCCATGATGAAGTTCCAAGCCTCCTGTTCATTTCCTGGAAGGAACCTGTCGAGCGATGCATTATGATTACTGGCAATATATTGTCGTCCTGATCAGGTGCAGTTGCTAGTGTTACTGCATCTGTCAGGGAAGGTTAAGCAGCAAGCATGTTTTCAAAGTTCTCATCATTTTATGTCGAAAAAGTCCTGATCATTTGGAAAAAAGGAAAACCATTGAAAGAAACCGGCCGCTATACCTGGTCTGGTAATGACGACGGTACCGGTTTCTTGGTCTCTTTGTAAAGTTGCTAATAGCCGAATTTTTTTTCTAGTGGTAATCTCTTGTACAGTATGGTTGGTCGACGCCCGCCTGTTATTCTGGTAAACTTGTCGCCACGCTCAATCGACCAGGGCTCTCGTGCGTGAGCAATGTGCCAGTGACAGACAAAGAAGAGGAGAGAAAAGAGACTTTCGCTTGTTCTTGTTCTCCGCTCATACTAGTAGAATCCTGGTATCACCTGCACTCCAGCTCTCGGCACATACTCCTCCATCCATATTTATTCCTACAAATTGATCCCTTTTGGAACGAATAGTTGGATTCTTTTTTTTTTCGAGGGAAAAATAGTTGGATTCTTGAAGGACTGCGAAAGTATTTTTTTTCTTTTTTGCTACTCCAGAACTTAAAGACTGTCAAGGTTGCACGAGAATCGAATGCTGGTGCTGGTGGCTTTGAAAAATGAATGAGTGCCACATCCCACATGTAACAGCAGCAGCGCATTTGCAGCCAGCAGCATACGGTGGCAGCCTGCCACGCCATCCTCTTCCGGCTCTCCCCTCCCTCGTCAGTTTAAAATTTGAACTGCCACCTCGCATTCGCTGATTCGCATCATCATTCATCACGACCTTACCTCCTTGTTGTTTGTTTGGTTATAAAAATCGAATCCCTCCTCGCTAAAAAAGCGCACACAAAGAAAGCGTAATTACAAGCCACCCCCCCACCCAATCCCTCCGCACCACCATTACACCCGCAATCAAGCGCCCCCACCACCAAACCACACCGCAAACGCAAATCCAATTCCAAATCCCCATCCATTCCATCTCCCAATCGCCTCCGCTAATCGGAATCGCGGATCCCCCTCCGCCTCCTCGTCCGGCGGGCGGGGCTGAGCTGAGCTGAGCTGAGCGGGCGCGATTCGGTTCGATCTGGCCATGGACATGGCGAGCATCGAGTGCGTCTCCTACTCCGACAGCATGGATGACGACGACGACGACGGCGTCGGCGGCGTCTCCCACTTGCCCCGCCCCATCCTCGTCAAGCCCTCCTCCGCCGCCGCCGTCAACGTGGTCGTCGTCTCCGCGGGCGGCGGCGGCGGAGGGGGCGCGGGAGGAGGAGGAGGGGCGGGGGTGGTGGTCGGGGGCCCCGTCGTCCCGCCGGCGACGAGCGTGCACGAGCTGCTCGAGTGCCCCGTCTGCACCAACTCCATGTACCCGCCCATCCACCAGGTCCGCCATTCTTGGGTTCTTGCGTTTCTTTTTTGAGGATCTCCGCTTACCAAAAGGAATTGCGTGATCTGGTGCTGTGAAAGGCTGGATCTTCGTTGCGTGCCTGTGTGGGGTTCTTGGTCCTGGGGCTTCTTGGATATTGCCTTCCCTGCCACGGGACATGGCGTGCTTGCTGCATTTCAGGGGATAGGATGGTTGCTGCAGCGTGTTGATTTCAGCTTGCGATGCAGTCTACACAACGATAATAAATTACGGACTGAGAGGATTCAGCAATTTCGCATTTCAGGAGATAGAATTATTGTTCCGATAGACTAGGGACACCATTGCCTTCACCTCTAGTTAAGGCAATCGGTTTAATTGACCTCGTGTAGGTTACAGGCTTACAGCAAATCGAAACCAAATATCAACACCTAGCTAGTATCGCTTCTTTTTTCTTTTTGGGAGAGGAATCGAGTATCTCCTCTTGTGAATATATTCTTGTGTCTGGAATCAGCAGCATGTGCGGCAGAACATTTGGAGATGAGGATTGGCCTATCTTTGCCTTGTTACGTCACTTCGCGAATCCCACGAGTCTTTACTTTGACGCCCTCTTTTATGGTATTCGATGCTTGGTAGTGGAAAATGTCACTGGTATGCAAGGATGATCGCTACAACATATGCTAGTGAAGTGTTGGGTTGTATAGAACAGTTCATTTCTACCCTTATTTAGTGCATTCCTTTTTGTAGTCTCGGGGATGTGTTGTATGCATGCTTTTATGCCATTACACAAGTGGAAGGTAAGAGTTGGGACCTGGAAGATGTCATGTAGTTTAAGATGGTCAATTTATTCTTTTGTTACCTGTTATTTCGTTTTCTTTATCATTGTATTGCAACTTATTACCTTTTTTTTATTAAAATTTAAATTTACTTTGAAGTAGTTGTATTAACTGTTTGTTAAAAAGTATTGCCCAATGTATCAATCTTTTCCTGCATGCACTTTGGACTGTATTACTGCTTGATGGACTATTATGATGATGTCGTATGATGTGTCACATTTTTAAAACGAAGTGATGGCCTGTTAACTGACCTAAAGGTTACACTCTTTTTTATGTCAGGGATATGCCACATTATTGTTTGTTATAATACCAAAATTTCATATCTGGAGTTTGTTTGGGGATTTTGTTGTCTATTGTGAATTTGTGTTGCTAGTTAGGTCACTGGGAGCCTGAAGAATTACCAAGTACTCTTCTGGTGTTCCAGTTAGAGGTGCAGGTTAAGTATCTTTGTACTATAGAAGTCCTTCCTAACCTCAAACATAAAGGCATATCATTATTAATAACTTGTGCATGACCATGTAGTTTTGTCATAACATTTAATGCCGCGATCAGATTCAAGTGAGCAAACTGTGTTTGATGAATGATCTCAGTGAGTCGTTATCACAACATATAGAGCAGGCAATTAATGCGGACTACGCTGTTATTATGGCAGGAAGGGCTGAACTTTCCCAAAAGTATTACACACAGAAACCACAATAACAACCTTATTTTAAATCCTTCTTGTCAGAATTTTATAATATTTCATGAATCAGGAAGCTTTTAGACAAAAGTCCAAGCTGTACCATTTGTATGCAAGTTTTGTGTCTGTGATATCATCAAAATACATGGATGTTCCCCTCAAAAATAAAAAAAAACATGGATGTAGTACATGTTTCCTCTCTTTTTGGGTACTTTTTACTGTATCTTTCATCTTGTGTTGATTCAGTATGTTCAATTATAATTTGTTTGTTGACATTTAACTATTTTCCTCCAATTCTTGCTTTAGTAATATTCCCGGTAGAAATTTGTATTTGGCTATTTATAGCATGAAGCTTGAATTTTTCTATGTTCAGCATTTATAAGTCAGAATTGAATATAATTAATTGGTAATTGACTAATATTTTTGTCATATTACAGTGCCAAAATGGTCATACTCTGTGTTCAACCTGCAAAACCCGGGTGCACAACCGCTGCCCAACCTGTCGACAGGAGCTTGGTGATATTAGATGTCTAGCATTGGAGAAAGTGGCTGAATCGCTTGAGCTACCCTGCAAATATTACTCACTAGGCTGTCCAGAAATCTTTCCATACTACAGCAAACTCAAGCATGAATCACAGTGCAATTTCAGGCCATACAACTGCCCATATGCAGGCTCTGAATGCTCAGTTGTCGGGGATATTCCTTTCCTAGTTGCTCATCTGAGGGATGACCATAAAGTTGACATGCACTCAGGGTGCACGTTCAACCATCGCTATGTTAAGTCGAACCCCAGAGAGGTCGAAAATGCTACTTGGATGTTGACTGTAAGTGTTTACCTTTATTGTCTTGTATCACTTGCAGTCTCATTAACATATATATTGGTGATATTTGATGCTTATTTATCTTTTTAGGTCTTTCACTGCTTTGGGCAGTACTTCTGCTTGCATTTCGAGGCCTTCCAACTTGGAGTGGCGCCGGTTTATATGGCCTTCCTCCGTTTTATGGGCGATGAAAATGATGCCAGGAACTACAGTTATAGCCTTGAGGTTGGCGCGAATGGCCGGAAGATGATATGGGAGGGCACTCCCCGCAGCATAAGGGACAGCCACCGGAAGGTTAGGGACAGTCACGACGGCCTCATAATTCAGCGGAACATGGCTCTGTTCTTCTCAGGTGGAGAGAGGAAAGAGTTGAAATTGCGGGTCACCGGCCGAATCTGGAAGGAACAGCAGAATCCTGACTCGGGAGCCTGCATTCCAAACCTATTCAGCTGAACTGAAATAACAAGAGAGAAGGATTCGGATTCGGATTCGGTTTAGGTGTATATTGGGTGATGTGTGTGTGGTGCACCTGTGCCCCCTGTATTTCTATAATTTGTTTGTGTTGCTTCCACTCTTCTTCCACGTCGCCGTTGTGGCCTGCCCTAAATTAGTTAGGGCTGACGTGTGAGGACCATGAAAAAATACGGCTTGAGCTTTGTGGGTTCTGATTGATCACATGATAAGAAATTTCTCGATTGTTTTTTTGCCCTTGGTGCCCCATTTTGAGATGGGAGGCCATTACGCTCTTCTTGTAATTTGCAACCATTGATCAGAGCATTATCTTGGTGTGTATGTGTTCATCTATGACGAGATGGTGAAACTGTAAAATGTGAAAAGTCAATTACTTAATATCGTTTTTAAGATGATATGCACATGTTTTTTTCTCAAAACAAATTGATAGGGAATTGCAAACCTCAAACATCATGTTCAGAAAGCTCTAGATATATATTCTTAGTGAGACGACAAAGTGACTAAATACAACTCACTACCATGCAGCAAATATATATAGTAGTAGTGTTACTCTTGAACAAATAAAAGAGAGAACAGTTAACATTTATTTACGGTATTCTCCAGCCTCCTGAATCTTGTATGATGTTGATACCCTTGTGTACTCTCCGATCATGCTGAATGTTAGCCTTCACTAATCTGAATTCTTCAGAAATTTAATTTACAGCTAGAATAATCTCGTCAACTATTGTTACTGAATTCAAAAGTTACAATGATTAGGATGAGCTAGTTCAGTTCCAGGCTTCCAACATTGCATGATGTACATCATTTCTAGGCCTCTGAAGCTACCATTGTGCTGCGTTACTTCCAAAGATGCAAGTTGTATGAGTTAGCATGACTGCAGTGAACTCCATACACAAAACATATTAATCAATTGCCTAAGAAGTCCTACATCGATTAAAATGTTAATATGGTGAACTAACACAGTTACTCCAAATTACTAATCAACTGGTAAATTGAACCTTTTTTAAGTAAAAACTTGACGTGGCAGAACTAATCTGTATACGTGGGCAACTAATATTCCGAAATATAGCATGCGTACACGTACCTGAATCTCTACAAATCTTTTAGTAGATGCAGAGTGTGGTAGACGCTACACGCTTCTCTCGCTGTTGTATACAGCACACGCATTCATACATGTTCACCAGTCTGAGATAGCCAATTAATTAATCTTTTGAGTTTTGACCAAGGATCACGAACCAAATAAGACGATGATATCAAAAGCAGGGATCGGAAATTTCCGAAATTTCGAGAATTTCGCCTCCCTGGCAAGCAAATATTTGAAACAATTTTTTGAATTTTTTTAAATATTTGTGACTTTGATCATAATTTATTTAAACTCAGTAAAAATATGCTAAAATTTTAAAAATTTCGTTCGAAATATCCAATTTTTTTCTGAAATTTTGCAATTTCGGTGCCCACCGAAATTTTCATGCTTTTTGAAAGAGAAAACACTGATCAAAACAAATCAGAGATGGAGAAAGAGAGCAAATTTACCTCACTCCTGTTGTTCGCAAGGCGCCCGTGTAGAGTGCTCCTTTGCAAAAATAATATCAACAGACATCAGTATGACATTTAAAAATTTCGTTCGGAGTTATTAATAATTTCAATCATCTTTACACCGTACTATTAGCTTGTATTGAATATGATTAGAAAAGCAACTCAAGCACTAGCAGTGGCGGACGCAACATTAAAAGTAAGATGAGACGGAGATGCTCGCTTCATAACAACAATTAAACGTAACACATATCATATTTATACTATAATCGCATAAAAATATAATATAATCAATAGATTAAGACAACATAAACATTCAATATCGTACCTTTTATTTTAAAATAAAGCAATAATCTTTGCGTCATATATAATTCATCATACAATAAAACAGACAATAGTTAACGTGTCAATTTGCAATATAAGTCAATTCATAAAACATGACATATATCTTTAAAAATTAATAAATATATACGAAGACGTACCGCTACTAAATCACTTCAAGCGTTTCAACCGCAGCCTCAACAGGCTCGTCAAGCATTTCTTGCCGATGATACTTCTGTCACCGCTATTGGATTCGCTAGCCACGACGCTACACGGGGGTAGGGCAGACCAGCACCGACGGCCAGCAGCATGACGAGTGACGACGTCGGCGTGCGTGACGGCGTGGGTGCAGATGCAAACAGGAGCAGGTGAGCAGCCGTCCAGCCAAGACGCCGAGCACCACGCAACAAGCGACAACGACGGGACAGCTTCTGATCAGCTTCAGTGCTATGCGACGTCGGCGACTTAATTTGGCGGCGTGAACAGAAGACGAACCATCCGAGATGTCGCGGATCAAGGGAGATGATACGTCGCGTGCGGTGTGAACCTGTGAGGCCGTGAGTCAATTATAGAAGGATATGAGGTGTGAGGCGGCGTTGATCGTACCTGAGCCGACCGACCCACCTTGCCCAATGAATGATAGAGCCACAACCAAACAAATCATTGATTAGATCATGCAAGAACCAATAAACCATCACCATCAATTCGTCCTTTAACCACTCACCATGCATGCCTACGGGGGTGACACATATAACATTACAATATGCATATGTCGTCGAACTTTTCACTTTTCAGAATTATGCATGACTGTTGAAATGGCATATGTCAGAAAATGACAGCATGCACATATTCCCTAATAAATCATTTTAGCTTATTAAAAAATAAAAATTAATTTATAGGTAAAACTTTTATATACATGTTCCTATCGACTTAAAAGCTAATGCTAAAAAGAATTGCATTGAAAATATCTTCAAATCAACTTTAAAATTAAATTCGAAAATTTTAAATTTGACTTTGGCTTTGATTTATTAGGACAACCAATGTGACTCTGAATCTACATGCATGCAATCGAATTCTTGAAGACTTGAACTACTTTCCCAACTTAACTCAAACTGGAGAATAACGTGTGTATATAATGACGGCAGAAACAACAATCGAATTTATATATCTATATATAATTAAACTGCAGGCTTTGCCGGCGAACTTAGCTAGCACACCCTGCACATGTGGCCGGCACCAGGCCACCAACGTACAAGGTATTTTGAGTTTTCAAACGTGGAAAGCACTGATCAAGAAAGAAGCACGATATATATATGATGGTCGATCGAGTTTTGTCACCATGTATCTTAGACACGTAGGGGTGCGTTCGTTTCTTTCCTTTTTCACTCACTCGTTTTTTACGCGTATGTTTCTCAAAATATTAAAACAGTATATATATTTTTTAAATGTTAAAACGGTATATATATATATATATATATATAAAATTCTATAGGAAAAACTACATTCGTAGCTCCCCTTGCATATATAAATACTACAGCTAAAAACTCCAATTCCAACGTACACTACTACGAAAACAATCTTTCATGGCGTTTGGAAAAACTTTTCTCTGACGGCTACGAGGTGAAACCGCCAGCTCAAAAGATAGGGGGGTGAGGGGCTTCGGGCCGCCAGCGAAAACACATCTTCGCTGGCGGCCTCCTAAAGATGGCCGCCAGCGAAGATGTAATATCTTCTCTGGCGGTCATCTTAAGAACCCGCCAGAGAAAATATTACATCTTCGCTGGCGGTAAGGTGACGTGGCCCGCTAGCGAAGATTCCTACATCTTCGCTGGCGGCCCACTTAAGCCGCCACCACCCCTACATATTTTCTATGGCGGTTCAACTCAACCGACATATGTTGACCGCCAGGAAAAATACCATCACCTATATCATCAGTCCAGCTAGCAGCCATGGCATTTGAGCACGATTTTCTCTCTCTTGTGAATAAATACATAGGGGGGAAGGTTTTGATCTTTAATCTTTTGAAAGATCTACTGCACCAGAGGTTACATATACTTTCTCCTCCTCTATTTGTAAAGTTTTTTTTTCATTTTTATTGGTTGTTTGTTGAGATTTTGCATAGCAAAAAGTGTGACACGGGGGAAGAAAAGTATTTTTTATTTGTTATTTGGAGCTTAAAATGGGCAAACTTTGTAAGAAATATTGTGCATGATCGATGTTCCATATATATATATATCTAGTTTTGATATGTTTATTTGTAGCAGATCTATATATTATTAGTTAACTGCAGAGAACGCTGAGAAGAAGAGAAAAAGAGCTAGTTTTTTATTTTTTCTAGTTGTTTGTAGTTTGTAGATTTTTGGCTAGCTTTAATTATCTTGTCTAGATTATAGTGGTTATAAATATTAATTAGTATAATTTTAATGTGACATATTATCAAAAATATATAAAGTGACGAAGTTGTACATATTTTTTCGCAAATAATGCATAGATGGCGGACAGAGCATGGATGTATAGAGAGATACCAGTCCTCATACATTGAAGGAGTTGACATATTCATGAAAGCTGCTAAGAAGAATGCTGCATCTAAGAAGACGAAGGAAATTAGATGTCTATGCTTACATTGCAAGAATCAGAAAATTTGGATCGATCCATCTATAATCGAGCAACACTTGGTGATGCATGGATTTGTTGCACACTACACAAATTGGTCACATCATGGAGAGATTCCTAGCAAACAAGTTCCCAACTGGGTGATAGTACAGGATGAAGTGTTCAACTGGGACGAAGATTTCATGGTAGTAGCAGAAGAAGGAGAAGAGGAAGTAGAGCCCATTAATGTTGATGATGATGTTGGTGGCGATGATGGTCAGCACAGTATAGTTAATGATGTCGATGATGGTAATGTTTGTGTAGATGATGGTAATTTTGATTTGGAAGAGATGTTGCGTCATGCTAAACCTGAGGTTGTAGCTGGGTCCGCTCGTGGGTTGGAGAACTTCGAATCATTACAAAAGGCAACGAAGGTTCTTTTGTACAATGAGGCAAATGGTTGCATGAAGGATTTCACATTGTTGCGGACGGTGTTTGAACTTATGAGATTGAAGGCCAGAAATGGTTGGTCGGACAGTAGTTTCAACGATTTGTTGGTTCTGTTGAAGAAACTGTTTCCGCAACCCAACTCCCTGCCAACCAGCACCTATGAAGCGAAGAAGCTTATTTGCCCTTTATCTCTGGGTGTGCGAAAGATACACGCGTGTGTTAACCACTGCGTACTATTTCGTTAAGAGTACGAGGATTTGGACAGATGCCCAACGTGCAACACTAGTCGATACAAAACAAGCCGTAGCCAGTCCGACCATCAGGATGTTACCCAAGACGAGGTAGAAGACAACAACAAGAAGAAGATCCCCCAGTTAGTCATGTGGTACCTTCCGGTGAAAGATCGATTGAAGCGTTTGTTCTCGAACCCGAGGGATGCCGAACTGATGCGCTGGCATCATGAAAAGCGGAAAAAGGATGGGATGATTCGACATCCGGCAGATGCTCGACAGTGGAAGAAATTTGACAGAAAGTATCATGAGTTTGCAGAGGACCAAAGAAATGTAAGGTTTGTATTGAGCACCGATGGAATGAATCCATTTGGTGACTTGAGCAGTTCACACAGCACGTGGCCAGTACTCCTAACCATGTACAACCTCCCTACGTGGTTGTGTCAGAAAAGGAAGTATATTTTGTTGACCATCCTTGTATAGGGACCACGACAACCTGGTAATGACATGGATGTGTTTCTGGAGCCCTTGCTGGAGGATATGGCTGATCTGTGGAATCACGGGGTCCGGGTTTGGGACGAATTCATGCAGAATTACTTCACGCTTAATGCAATTATCTTTGTCACCATCAACGACTTGCCCGCACTGTTTTCCCTATCAGGACAGCTTAAGGGGAAGACATGCTGCGTTATTTGTGTTGACGGTACAGTGTACAGGTATCTTCAGGGATCGAAGAAGCTAGTGTACATGCGGCACCGATGTTACTTAAGAAAGAATCACCCGTACCGCTCCAAAGCAGAATATTTCGACAACACTGTTGAGGATGGTAATCCACCAGAACCATGAAAGGGTGATAAAGTGTTCACAATAACGAAAAAGCTCAAGGTTGTTTTTGGGAAGGCCAAAAAGAAGGAAACCAACAAGCGGAAGAGAAATGAGGCCATAGAGCCAACAAGCGCTAGCGAGCCATTCAAGAAGCACTCCATTTTCTTTAAGTACCTTCCGTACTGGCAAGATTTAGAGATACGTCATTCTATCGATGTCATGCACCTAGAGAAAAATATCTTCGATAGCACCATGGGTACTTTACTAGACATACCTAGCAAGACAAAGGATGGGCTGAAGTCCCGTAAGGACCTCGTGAATATGCAGATAAGGAAAGAGCTTCACCCTATAGATGCGGGTAACGGAAAAGTGTATCTACTGCCGGCCTGCTACACCTTGACAAATGAGGAGAAAAAGGCAATGTGCAAATGCCTACGTGGGGTGAGAGTGCCTACTGGTTTCTCCTCAAACATTAAGCGACTGGTATCCATGAAGGATTTGTCATTTTCAGGCTACAATTCCCATGATTGCCATGTAATGCTCACAGTATTCCTCGCTATCGCCATCAGAGCAATCGAACCATTACACGTTAAGGTGGTCATCACAAAGCTGTGTTACTTCTTCAATGCAATCTCATAGAGAGTAATTGATCCTGACGAGTTAGGTCCTCTTCGTACTTTCGCTATAGAGACTGTGTGCCAGCTTGAGAGGTGTTTCCCACCGTCATTTTTCAATATGATGGAACACCTCATAGTTCATATTGTGCCTCAGATTATTGTACTTGGTCCCTTGTACCTGCATCAGATGTGGTCATTCGAACGGTACATGTCCATTCTAAAAGGCTACGTACGAAACCGTGCCCACCCAGAGGGATCGATGATAGAGGGATATACTACCGAGGAAGTCATTGAGTGTTGCATTGATTACCTAAAAGAGGCGAAAGCAATTGGTTTACCGGTACCTCGACATGAAGGTAGATTATCTGGAAGAGGGACAAAAGGGCAGAAAAGAATCCACGACGATGATTACAAGAAACTGAAAGAAGCTCATTTCACTGTGCTGCAACAGCTCGCGATAGTGGAGCTGTACATAGATCAACACCTTAAGGAATTACAAGCAATGAATACAGGGCGTTCTGATGCATGGATCATGAAGCGACACAAGGCTGCCTTTACTGAATGGTTCAAGAACCTCGGCCTACCAGATGGTGATACTACGGAGGAAAAAACTATTAAGAGATTGGCTAACGGGCCATCAAGTGTTTACACCTCATGGCAAGCATATGATCTGAATGGGTATACATTTTATACCAAAGCGAAAGACCAGAGGAGTGCATGCCAAAACAGTGGCCTTCGAGTAGAGGCAATCGACACAACTAGACAAAAGAGCACATACTATGGATTCATAGAAGAAATCTGTGAACTGGACTATGGATCGAACATGCAGATTCCACTGTTCCGGTGCCAATGGGTGAAACACCCATCTGGCGTGGTTGTCGACAATTTTGGGCTGATAATCGTCGACCTCGTCAACGTAGGGCACAAGAATGACCCATGGGTACTTGCCGATCGGGCCGCTCAGGTTTTCTATGTGACTGATCCATCTCAGTTGAAGAAAGATATAGTTGTCTCGGGAAAACAAAAGATTTTGGGAGTTGATGATGTCCAAGATGTTGAGGCATATAATCAGTACGAGAACATGACACTCTTCACGGACTTTACAAACAACATTAAGGTCGCGGAAGCAATGATTGGTGATTCCCCGAAGCCATACATGAGGAATAAGGGAGTAGGGAAGAATGTCAAAGGTTAATCTACATATGTAATTATGGTGACTTAAGATGGATGATGAATTTTTATACGGATGATTACTGACTCTTTTTGTAATTAGTTCTGTGGATATTTTTATGTTTTAGTTGTGGAAAGAAATAAATATTGAAATGGGCCAAAAGTTTTTCCTGGCGGTCGAGGACACTTCCGGCCGCCAGCGAAAAAGGTTTTCGCTGGCGGCGAGGTAAGCCGGCCGCCAGCGAAAATGGTTTTCGCTAGCGGTCTACATAATCAGGCCACCAGCGGAAAAGGTTTTCGCTGGCGGCGAGGTAATCCGGCCGCCAGAGAAAATTTTTTCGCTAGCGGCCCGCCTAATATGGCCGCCAGCGAAAAAGGTTTTTGCTAGCGGCGAGGTAAGCCGGCCGCCAGCAAAAATTGGTTTCGCTATATATGGGCGCGCGGGAGTCTCAATTTTTCCTAAGTCCCGAAGGCGCGAAAACCCTAGAGCCGCTGCCAGGCTGCCGAAATTTTCAGTCGCCGCCGCCAGCAAAAACCTAGCGCTGCCGCCTCCTTTTCGCGCCAGGAGGCAGGTAGCCCTCACCGCCGCCGCCTCCTCCTCACCGCCGCCCGGCTGCCTCCTCACTGCCGTCGCCGGCCGCCTCCTCACCGCCCCCGGCCGCCTCCTCACTGCCACCGCCGGTCCTCACCGCCGCCGCCAGCCTCCTCACCGCCCCCGATAGCCTCCTCACCGTCGCCGCCGGTCGTCGGCTCATCGCCGCCGTGTCCTCACAGCCACCGCTGGTCGCGTCCTCACCGCCGCCGGCCGTGTCCTCACCGCCACCGATGGCCGCCTCCTCACAGCCGCCGGCGGCCGCCTCCTCACCGCCGATGGCCGCCTCCTCACAGCCGCCGGCGGCCACCTGCTCACCGCCGCTTGCCAGCTCCTCACAGCCGCCGGCGGCCGCCTCCTCACAACCGCCGCCAGCCTCCTCACCGCCGCCACCTCCTCTTCTTCCTCTGCTCGTCGCCTCATCCAGGTACCCCTGTCGCCGCCTCCTTTTTTTTCCGATGAATGGAATGGATGAATGAATGAATGGATCGATGAATGGATGGATGAATCGATGAATGGATAGATCGATGATTGATTGTATGTATAGATGTATAGATGTATAGATGAATGGATGGATTGATTGATTGTATGAATGGATGGATGAATCGATGAATGGATGGATTGATTGATTGTATGAATGGATGGATTCATCGATGAATCGATGAATAGATGATTGATTCTACATAGCTTGACATGCTGCTCCTTTGTAATTTTCAAATCTCTTCCTAATTCTTTTCTTCTCCCAACTTTGTAACTCCTCCATTCAATTTCTATGCAAGATAAATTAACATGGATTTTTCTGGTAGTGGACAAAAATACCTAGATTCCATTTTCTTTGGTTTCACACAAAAATTCTTTATATTTTATTGTCAGTAAAATAAACAAAGTCAGTTCAGCCGAAATTATTTTTCATTTTTAGGAGGTCAAGACTTACTAAATAAATTCTGGAAAAATTATATTAATTCATGATAAATAGATTAGTATTTGAATAAATTATATACCCTGTACACTTTTATGAAATAAAATGCACATCTGGGAAGTGTATCCGTTTTGCCAATCAAGGTTTTGTATTAATATATAATTTGACCGTTTTGACCTAATTGTTTAAGGTATCAGATGTACATATATAATACTACTATGCATAGACTCATTCTTGTTGTCGGCACAATGTGTAGGATCGAATCCCAAATACCAAGCCAACCAGAGGGGGGGTGAATGGTTGTAACACCAAAAAACCGAAAACTTTAAGCAGAAATTAAAGTTACCCTCTTTTCGATGTAGATCGCCGCCGCCGCCGCTGTCAAAACGCCGCTGCCGGTCTGACCGAGCCTAAGCCTCCGGTCTAACCGCCCAAGCACGCTGGTCTGATCGGTGTAGTGTCGCCGATTGGACCGCTGCCTCTCACCGGTTAGACCGCCCGTGGTACTTCGGTCTGACCGTCAAGATCCAGAACAACGCCGGTAGAAAAACACACGAAGATGTAGATCAAAACTCTTAACTTTATTGCATCAACAAGTGTTTACAAAGTGCAACCACAGCACTCCTCTCCACAATTTCGACTAATATCAAAACCCTAACTCAAAGTTCTAAAAGCTTGATCTAAACTCGATATAACTCCTACCGAGAGACAACACCCTGCCCCTCTATTTATACCCTCATCATGGCTACCCCTAGCCACGAATCCTACTCATACAAGAAGTCCTAATCCCATAGGAAACCTCTCATACAAGCAACAAACTCAACACTATCCAAATTTGGACTCCTACCAAATTTGACTCCGCTTTCCATACGCATACAACACCACGTGTACGCCATATGGAAACCTTTACCTCCACATGCATTGTTCTCTAGCCTGAGCATCCCGCGTGATATCCTTGACCGTCTGGACCTCAACTTCTCCCAAGCCTAGTCCCGATCCATCACCGGCTATACTCCCATGGCCTCAAGCAACACCTGCACATGAACAACAAAGAAACTCCATATCCGAGTGCAAGTTATCCCCAACTTGACTCACATTAGCATAACACCAGTATCCACACGTATAGAAACCATCTATAAGTCAAATCCACGAAGGAAACATCGAAATCCGAAACCGACAAGAAGTCGACTGCCTCTGCCAGTCAGACCACGTGACGGCCGGTCTGACCGCTCGCACACCTCCGGTCTGACCGGCCGCCTTAGCTCGGTCTGACCGGTACACAACCGTCAGCATAAACACTATTCAACATCTGAAAACATATCTCCGTATTTTCACAAACACTTACCTTTGACAATTGTTCATCACCAAGATCATCACATGATCCAACAATCTCCCCCTTGATGAACACATTGGCAACATCTTCAAAATGCAATTTAGTGTTTTTGAAAAACGAAAAACAAAAACGAATCAAAAAGCTCAGACGGCTCAAAAATCACAAACATGACGAAAAGAAAACTCTCCCCCTTTCAAGAAGCATGCATTTTGTATATTTCTCCCCCTTTGACAATGATTTCATCAAGAACATAAAAGAGAAATAATAACAAATGTAGCACAAATGCAATGATATCATGAATTACTCTTGTCATAACCAACATGAATTTTTTATTTTCTATTTTCTATTTTTTCATCGAGAGCTTTAAAGTATACCAAAAGCAATTCATGATCATGTTTTGCAAGACAAGGAGTTAAATTTATTAACTAGTTAACAAGCATGCATTATAGTATAAACATGAATCAAAGATATTACAATTAAGCTCAACTTAGCAATAAAGATTCATGATTTCAAACGATTTATAATGCAACATATTAACAAACATATAGGTTGAAAAATAAACATCTATACATATACACCTACTGCATTTATCACTCTTTCTCAAATAAGCTTTAGCACAAAACAATCAAGAGAATTTTTAACTTTTATTTGAGCTTCTTTTTGCTCATATTTTTTTCTCTCAATTATTCTGGGTACGTCCTTGTCGTCAAGACTGTTTCCAAGGATTCGGCACCCATTATTTTTGCTCACATCGAATACGTCCTTGTCGTCAAGACTGTTTTCAAGGATTTGATATTCATTTTTTTCTCTCATAAATATTTTTTTATTCTCTTGTACAATAAGCATTTAAAAGCTATTTGAGGAATAATAAATCAATAAAGCATATATATATAAACATTCATCATTCAATCAATATGCTAGCATCAATATTGCATATTTTTTTAATTCAAGTAAAAGAATTAGTATCATGCATCATCTCACTTAAAAGTAATATTTAAGCTTCATGAAAAGACTAAAATGCATACAAGCTAACATAGCAACAAATAAACCTCAATTATTTTGCTAGCATGCACAAGAATATACTAAAGATATAAGACAAAGCTCTCTTTTTATCATTATATTTATTTTCATATTTATAAACAAATGCATAAAAAATAAACATGAATGCATGAAAAAGCACAAACTCCCCCTCAAATTAACCTCCAATTTCCCTCGAAGAAAAATCAAGAAGAAATCAAAGATTTTGAAAAAGACATCCTATTGCCAATGATATCACCAAGGTTCTCATGAATTGACATATATTCATTTGAATTAACCAAAACTACTATATCACAAACTAGCACATGAAAAGCTAATAATTGAGAAAGTAGAACAAAATTATGTCAATCCAAAATTACCTTGATGTTACCTTGAAAAGCAACCGTCGTCTCAACGTTGAACACTCATGGGGAGTATGCCCAAAAAATACCTACGAACGAGAAAATGTTGAGGCCTCCGTGTTGGGATTAGAAATAAGAAATTTTGGAATCCAACACTGAGTCACACTACCAATAGAACTAGTAGGTACATATGTACGAACAAAATCAGAATCAGACTTACCTGAAAACTTACCTTGATGCTTCACAAAAATCCGATTTAAATTACGCGCTAAATAGCCCTGAGGTTGGTCTAACCGTCGCTGTCCCTGCGGTCTGATCGGACCTGGCTGCCAGTCTGACCGTCGGTACACTTGCGGTCTGACCGCTGGCCGTGGCCGGTCTGACCGACTGGTCAGTGGCGATCTAACCAAGCTCCTTGATCCAAAACCCGATTTTTGCCACCGTTGTTTAGCAAAAGCAATTTCTCTTTTTTTTCTGTTTATGAGCAAGTCTAAAACAAAAACCAACCAAATGTCCATCTTTTCCAAAAAAGAACAAGTATACTTCTCACGACAAGAAGTTTTTGAAGTAGATGGTTTTGCAAAAGACTTTTTCTCTTGAATCATTGAAGAAAGAGAAGCCAAAATTTCACCGGATTTAAAAATCGTTTTCTTTTGTTCGGGTTTTGTCAAAACATCACCTTTTTCAGTTATGCTCAAAACAGCAGGTTGGTGATTTGTAAAATAGGCATTAGTATTAAAACCTATACCACGATTGAAAGTGCTCACTTTTGATTGATCCAAAATCATGTTAAGTTTCTTTTTACCATCTGAAAACTTTTCCAAAGAACTTCTTAAATAAGAAACTTCTTTTTCCAAATTAACACAATTTTCATAATCAACCAAAACACCTTTATTTTTGCGACACTTAGAACAAGAAAGCACTTCATCTTGCTTTACAATATTTTCCATGTATTCAACACGTCCTAAAGCATCTTTCAATTTCATTTCATTCAAAAAGCACTTTGAGCAATTTTGAGAAATCAAAACATCCTTGTGTTGTTTAATCTTTTTCGCACACAAAACATTGAACAAAGAACTTGCACATAAAGCAGTTTTATATTTTTTTAAAATATTCTTTGTCAACATTAATTCATCAACAACACGAGCATGCAAAGCAAATCCAAGTGCAAAAGAAGACTCAAGCTTTTTGGTATTTTCAATCTCAGATTCCAATTTCAAGCAATTAACAGAATTAACATCTCGTAAAGCATTAACTTCAGAAAATAAAACTTCACAAGATTTACAATCATCATCATTAGGAATTAGAGATTTTAATCTACCAATTTCAGCATTTAGAATCTCAATAGTGTGATCCCTCTTATCAAGCATATTAGAATATGTTTTAAGTTTCTCCGCAAATTTGAAAGTAGCATGTTCTAATTGATCATAGCTAAGTTTTTCTTCAGTATCACTATCAGATTCATCCACATCAGAATTTGCATTGCGAGCAACAAAGGCTAAATCAACAACATGCTTACCTTTGCCATTGCTCTCTTTTTCTGAGTCTGATTCGTCTGCACAAGCTTCTAAAAGTTCTCGAATTACCATCTGCACGCAACTTCTCTTTTTCTTCGATTTGAAATTCTTGAACTCCTTCTTGTCTTCTTCTTTCTCCTTGTTCGCCTTCTTGCGGTTAGGACAATTGAACTTGATATGATTCAACTCTCTGCATTCAAAGCATCGAACGTGTCCTCCACGCTTCCTGTTCTTGACATTATTCATAGCTCGAAACAACTTGTTAATAGCCAAAGCCAAATCCTCCTCCTCGAGTAGTTCGAGTTGATCATCGGATGTGGCATTAATGGAAGCAAGAGCAATAGAAGTTGACGAAGAAGCACCAAGATCCAATGAAGAAGAAGAAACCAAAGCACTAGACTTAGGATCAATTTTTCAAGAAAGAATGTTCATCTCATGAGTTTTGAGTTTAGTGTAAAGTGAATCCAAAGTCAAACAAGACATATCAACAGATTCTTGAATTGATGTAACTTTCATATTTCAAATAGACATGTCAAGACCATTCAAAAAGTGGCGAGAAACTTCGGATTGAGAGTAGTTAACTTCAAAAGCAGAATCAACAGATCGAAGATTACTCAAAATTTTGTTGAACCTAGCAAGATAGTCATCTAAAGCTTCTCCAGGTTTCATCTCAAATTTTATATAATCCTTTTTGAAAAGATCTTTACGCAATTCTTTAATGTTGGAAGTTCCTTGATGAAAGTTACGTAAAGCATTCCAAATCTCATTGCCAGTTTTAAAATGCGACACACGATCAAAATCCGAACGAGAAATCCCACTCAATAAAATATTTCGAGCTTTGCAATTATTTTCAAATTCAGTTTTCAAAGTAGCAATATTAATTTGTTCAGGAATCTCATAGGGATGAGCAACCTTAAGCCAAATATCATAATCTTGAGCCATAATGTAAGATTGCATCTTGTCACACCAATAAGGAAAATGGACACCATCAAAAACATCTGGCTTGGTTGAAAACTTGTCAGCCATGGCTTAAAAACTTCAGATCGGTAAAAATCCAAAGAAGAAAACGAGGCTCTGATACCACTTGTAGGATCGAATCCCAAATACCAAGCCAACCAGAGGGGGGTGAATGGTTGTAACACCAAAAAACCGAAAACTTTAAGCGGAAATTAAAGTTACCCTCTTTTCGATGTAGATCGCCGCCGCCGCCGCTGTCAAAACGCCGCCGCCGGTCTGACCGAGCCTAAGCCTCCGGTCTGACCGCCCAAGCACGCTGGTCTGATCGGTGTAGTGTCGCCGGTTGGACCGCTGCCTCTCGCCGGTTAGATTGCCCGTGGTACTTCGGTCTGACCGTCAAGATCCAGAACAACGCCGGTAGAAAAACACACGAAGATGTAGATCAAAACTCTTGACTTTATTGCATCAACAAGTGTTTACAAAGTGCAACCACAGCACTCCTCTCCACAATTTCGACTAATATCAAAACCCTAACTCAAAGCTCTAAAAGCTTGATCTAAACTCGATATAACTCCTACTGAGAGACAACACCCTGCCCCTCTATTTATACCCTCATCATGGCTGCCCCTAGCCACGAATCCTACTCATACAAGAAGTCCTAATCCCATAGGAAACCTCTCATACAAGCAACAAACTCAACACTATCCAAATTTGGACTCCTACCAAATTTGACTCCGCTTTCCATACGCATACAACACCACGTGTACGCCATATGGAAACCTTTACCTCCACATGCATTGTTCTCTAGCCTGAGCATCCCGCGTGATATCCTTGACCGTCTGGACCTCAACTTCTCCCAAGCCTAGTCCCGATCCATCACCGGCTATACTCCCATGGCCTCAAGCAACACCTGCACATGAACAACAAAGAAACTCCATATCCGAGTGCAAGTTATCCCCAACTTGACTCACATTAGCATAACACCAGTATCCACACGTATAGAAACCATCTATAAGTCAAATCCACGAAGGAAACATCCAAATCCGAAACCGACAAGAAGTCGACTGCCTCTGCCAGTCGGACCGCATGACGGCCGGTCTGACCGCTCGCACACCTCCGGTCTGACCGGCCGCCTTAGCCCGGTCTGACCGGCCGCCTTAGCCCAGTCTGACCGGTACACAACCGTCAGCATAAACACTATTCAACGTCTGAAAACATATCTCCGTATTTTCACAAACACTTACCTTTGACAATTGTTCATCACCAAGATCATCACATGATCTAACACAGTGCTCTACTTGTGTTCTATCGGCATCTTGTTGGGCTAGCTCGCTCTTGAGTTCCTGTGCTCATCGTTGTGCAAACAGGAACTTGTTGATGCTGTGAATCTGTGTCTCCAACAAGTTGTATATATACTAAATATTTTCCTCTTCTTCGCTATGAACTCATCAAGGAGACAAGAAGGGAGCCCCCTGGACCTGAACAATTTGCATAGTAGATGATATTGTTAAGCTTTACATTCTACTCACCATGCCTAACTCACCAAGTATTTAAATATGGGTATACTTAAGGTGAAGACTAGGGTAGGGCTTTTGTTATAAATTAATCATGCATGTATATTTGTATTCAAGACTCAAAAACATTTAAAAAGACTCAAATTACACATTACAACTTGTGTTCATGCAAATATGAGAATATCTTACATGTCGAATCATTTTGAAGAAAAAGAGAAATTCTAAGTTATTTTCCTTTTTAACTCTTTTAAGAAAGATGTAATGATTCCATTTCGCATCTAATATAAACTCACCTTAAAAGGATATCAACGGAAAAACCGACCGAAGCGGAACCCTCAGGTGCCAAGGGCAAGCAAACTCCACCGATGGTCGAGGAGGATATTTGCACACAAGTAGTCGCGGAGGAATCATCGCCGTCAAGTTCCGGTGAGGAAGGGAGTGGATCGTATCACTCGCCGAGTGACCCCCATCCTTCTCCTGCAAGGAAGAAAAAGGGTGGGAGCGACAATGAAGAAGTCGACTTCGACTACATCCCCCGCGAACCGGTGGTACGTAACATATTATATATGATTAGTTCCAATCGTATTAAGTATATATATGGATTATAACCGATGTCACGTGAAATGCAAATATAGAAGAATGCTCCACGCCAATCTAAAAGGAAAGCCCAAGCCGCACCTGAAGCGGAAGCCGAAGCTGGAGCTGTCGTGCGCGTCTCAGCTTCAAGTAAACCCAAGAAAAGAAGGGGCGAGCGAGGGAAGAACATGTTGTTGAAAGAAGTCAGCGTGCTGACGCGGATCAGTGAGAAAGGAGAACCCCTATCACCCGAAGATTCATGTTCGAAGTATAGCAACCAATGCGGGGCGATAGTTAGGGATATCGTGGAGATCACATGGAAGGATTGGAAGAAAGTTCCTGACACTAGAAAGAACAGCTGTTGGATGTCGCTGCAAAGCAAGTTTGAGTATCCGCAAGGGACAGACGACGATGCAGCGAAGGTCTATGCACTCAAGACCATAGGCAAGCTGTGGCGGAACTGGAAAACAGACCTTAACAAAAAATATGTTCAGAAGGGACTCACGCCGTTTACAGAGTACGGAAAGATAATACCAGCCCAGTGGGATGAGTTCGTTGCCCTGAAGACATTGGCGGAGGAAAAGGAGAAGAGCCAGAGGATGTCTGAACTAGCAAGAAGGAAAAAATATCCTCATCGTTTGGGATCGACCGGTTACCGTCCAGCGGTTAAGAAATGGACAAAACAAGATGAAGAGATGGAAAAGGCTGGGAAACCGGTTCCTATGAAAAATCACAACCCACGAACCAGGAACTGGGTGCGTGCAAGAACACCGGCCTTCACCCCGGAGGGGGATGTAGTCTTCAAGGATCCAAAGCTCCAGGAGATAGCTGTCAAGATGAAGAACATCGTCACGCAGCAAGAGGCCGGGATGTTCGTGCCAGATAGAGACCGGGACGAGCTGACCTATGCGTTGGGCAACCCGGAGCACTCTGGCCGTGTCCGGGGAGTATCCTCAAAGACTAGCTGGAAGGATGGATTCAAAGAGGATGCTCATACCTACAAGAAGCGTGATCGCTATAAGGAGGAGATAGAATCCCAGGCTAGGGCAGCAGCTCGTGAGAAATGCCATAGATATTGGAGCCAGAATATGATGCACGGTGGTCCCGTTTCGCAGCCTGATCCGAGATATCCGATGGACGATGTAACAGAGGATACTCCTTGCAAGCTCTTGATTCCGGTCGGCAGGGCAAGAAAGAAAATACAGGTTGCAACTGGGAGGTTCATATCGGGCCGCAGATTCCATTGCCAAGACATTCCAGATGACTATGCCAAGGTAGAGGTCCGGACGGTCAATGAGGCTCACCGGATGCACGAGATCGACATTCCAACACCCGAGGGGATTGTGTACCTTGGAGATGCTGTTGACCAGTTTGTACTGTGGCACAAGAATGATATTCAACTAGGGTCAACGGATGGAACGGATCATCCACCAAGGATATCGGTGTCACCGTCTCGTCCACCAAGGGACGAAGAACCGAGGGATCCTCCAGTTTCATCACCTCCGCAATCAGAACATCTAGTTGCATCACCTCCAAGATCAGAGCCTGCTGTTGCGTCACCTCCAATTGAAAAGGAGACAGAAGTACAATCAGGGCTTGAAAAGGAACAATCAGAAGTACAAGTTCAGGAAGTGCCTCCGGCACAGCAATTAGATCATGCACAATCAGGGCCTGAGCGGACAATGCCCGATGAACTAGACCCATCGCAACTGGAGGAACCTAAGGGTGCCGATGTGCCAGTGATGGTAAGGACACACAAGCATAAAGGAAAAAGTGAATCGAAGAAAAGATATATGATAACGACATTCCGAGGAAGGGACAAAGATATCAAAGATGTCGATTATGATGACAGAAAGTTAACAGGCCTCAAGCAAACCATGGAAGATTATCTCAATTATATCAACTGCCTGGATGTGCCGCATGAGTTTCAGAATGGCCAACCATTCATCCATGCCTGGCAACTAACAGAAGGACCGTGGCAACTAAGGAGGTGGCGTGAATGGTACATCAGGGCAAGCACCATAAAAGGCCTTTCATCGTTCACAGTTGCCGTGCAGGAGAACATCTTCTGGAGCGGGCCATGCCTATTCCAAGTCCATTTCTTCGATATGCATGCCCTCTACCGTCGGAAGAGGCTCGACGCCAATTTGGTTAGCATCTGGTGTCTGTAAGTGCATGACTGGAACGTGTCAATAAATCATTGTACCTATGTGCGTACCTAATTTGACCTTACATTTTTTGAAGGATGAATTACGTGCAAGCCGAAGCGATGCGAAAGCCTGTCGGCTACCTAAACCCGTGCCGGATAAGCAAGCCGAACCACACCTACCTGCTAGACGAGAACAAGCTACCGACACATGTTCAGGCGATGACGCGGCAAGAGAGGGACGCATATATAGAACAAAGGCATCAGGAAAAGATTCTCGATGTTGCTACTTATGTAGCTATAGCACTTGAATCTACGCAGGACAAGGAATGTGTTTACGCGCCATACGCCTTTGAGTAAGTTTTCATATCAACTACGAGTATATACATATAATCACGACTGGACTAACCATTTCTTTTGCAGCGACCATTGGATAGTATTTCTTCTCTATCCAAAGTACAATGAAGTTGTCGTCTTGGATTCTCTTGATAAAGATAGCAATACATATCAAGGAATGCTCAGAATTATCGATCTGTAAGTTATATGCATGGACGTTTCTTATTCTTATATATTCTCATGACGTGTTGTTATCTTTGACGAATTTAAATTAATTATCTCTGCAAACAGTGCATATAAAAGGTATTACCAGCAAGGCGGACAACGAAAAAACTCCAGACAACGCATACTCATCCGCAATAAGTGGCCGGTAAGTAAATTTGGATGCCAAACAATATTACTTAATTTTTATAAATGCATGTGTTTTTCCATTTAATTAACTAATATACTTTATAATTGATGTTGAAAGTGTCATAAGCAACCGGTGGGAACCGTACTATGTGGATATTACACATGCGAATACCTTAAGGTCAATGGGAGATATTGCGCGAATTACGACGATGTAAGTACAAACCGTCAATACTCTTGTTTAGTTAATCGCTAACTTGCATTACTGTGAACAATTTCGTAATTTGTCATGATCTCGATCCAGCTTCCAAAAATTCCCAAGTCTGAAAGGGAGCTCGATGATAAATCCATTGAGAACATACAACGGGATATGTGCTACTTCATCCACCGTGAGTGCGCACATCAGCTTGGGAGGTTTTTCGACCACGATGGAGTTTTGGCCCTGCCGGAGAACGAATGTCTGTCTAACTGGAGCAGGAGTATAATATAGATAGGTTTCACGCGTATGTATATCGGTCGGGTTGTAAGACATTCAACTACTTGTATATGTGGTGTCGGTCCAATTATATCTATATAGGTGCTTAGATATTATATATATATATATATATATATGTATATATTAATCTTCATATATTATTTTCGCGTGCATGTATATTAATCATCAATGGCGGTTGCACGAAAGAGAACATACTTTATCGATAGCTCGATTAGTTATATCATCCACGTGTGACTCTAAAATACATGAACAAAGGTAAGAAAAAAATAATATATAATATTTTTTTATAAATATTGCATCTTCGTAGGTGGGCCACGTGTCAAAAAAAGGACGATGTCCTATTTTTACTGGCGGGCCATGTGTCTTTTCCAGAAACTGATGGGCTTTTTTCCTAGCAGGCCACGTGTCCAAAAAGAGTATAAGCTACCAGAGAAGAATATTTTCGCTGACGACTGTCTTAAGCCAGCGGCCAGCGAAGATATGGCTTCGCTGGAGGCTGACGTAAATTGGCCGCCATAGAAAATAGTTCTTCTCTGGCGGCCAACATAAAGAGATCGCTAGCGAAGATATTTCTTTACTGGCGGTCTATAACTGCTAGCGAAGATCTTGATCTTCACTGGCCTTTTCTTTGTGACGGCTCCAATTGCCGTCAGCGAAGACCCAAAATGACCGCCACGAAAAACTGTTTCCGTAGTAGTGGTAGTCCGACCACTACTGTGCTTGTGTCGTCGTCAACGACGGCGATTAGCAGTATCAGAGTGAAGAGTGAGAAGAGATCCAGATCCAGGGCGATCCATCCATTGATATGATGATGAAGAAGCTGAGGAAGTCGAAGATTACGTGCTGGTGCCACTGGGGCTGGCGATCATGGGGAGCTACCACCCGTGGCTTCTTCTCCACATCCGGCGACACCTGGCGGCCACCGTGATCGGCATCAACGCCATCAACCGCCGCATATGGGTGCGCACGTCATGGAGGAGCCGTCGGGAAAGCACGCGCGCCGTGCTGGCGGTGCAGATGCGCAAACAGCATCGATCTGTTTTTGTGTGCTGTAATATTTTTTTTGAGATTTTTGTGTGCTGTAATATTGGTGTTACTAGCTCTAGTTTGGATGCTATATGTGCTTCCTCTGCTACAAACATGCACTCTCTCGATCCTAAAACAAATTAACTTTTGTATATGAATATCGATATAACATAAAAGTTGGTTTATTTGAAGACAGAGAAAAGTGTTACATTATGAAAGATCTGACTCAGATTTTCTTAGATTTTTTTTCTATGTGACAACTGACAAGTCAGTGCCGTCTTGTACTACTATACTCCCTCAGTTCGCAAATATAAGGTCTATTATCTGTTTATAGGTTGCATGATTATATATATATACACACACACCCGGGAGTACATACTCCCTCTCCTGATACCGTTGATTATCTTTGAGATCAGTATCTGTTAATGGGTTGACAATGCGGTACCCGTTTTGTATATACCCATTAGCAGTTCGGTGGATGTAATTAATTTGAAAAGTGAGATAATTACCGCTCATGCATAACTAATCAGCTGAAGAATAGATCTGTGCAGCTAGTGGGTGAAGAGGAACAATATCACAATCAACAGAAGCACATACTGCCTGCGTTCGTCCAGGGCTCCAGTTTCTTCGTTTGTTCTGTACGGGTCAAGCTTACGCCGCCGCGCGGCGCTGCTGTTTTTGGATGGATGAACAAATGAAGAACCAAATACTCACGGATGGTACTGCTGGGTCGAGGCATGTTGTTCAAATTCGGTGATTTGTTCTTTTAGTATATATCGCTGGTTTTGTTCTTTTCAATTAATGGGTGCCTGCTTGAACGATCCTAAATCATCAATTCAGCCAAATACGATGAGTGCAACCCTTCCATGGGCATAGTAGATGGTGTTTGTTAATCTGCCCGTGAATCACAACCAGATGGTGTTAGGTCAAGGTTGGATTGAAATTTCATCTATTCAGATCTCTCGGAATGATCGCCAGATACGGATGCATTTCAACTTCTGTTATGCAGCCATTTAGCGGTGGAGGAGGATGAACCATTGATGGTTGGCTTGCATGATTCAGGGGATAGAACTCCAGCGACAAGGTATGTGTCTTCACCTGGTTGTCATTTGAACATACACTTTGAATCTGCATAGTACATAATCCTTTTTTGTCTCTAATGTAGAAGTGAATTCCCATCATTGGATTGGACAGAAGGAAACCCAGGTGAAAAAGATGGCGCAGGGATACCTATGGAAAGGTTTGGACCATAATATTTCGGACGAGTATCGTTTTGATTCCAGGGGAATATATGGTATATTCTAAGCACTGTATGTCAATTTTCTTTTCAGAATGGTAATAGATAATGTTGATAGCAGTGTTGACATACCTCCAGAGTATGCTGATCCTCAAATACTTGCTCCAGCATTGGACCAAAGATTTAAGACTGAGAGAGATGCCTTTAATTTCTATAATGTTTATGCTGTTAGTAAAGGATAATGTTTATGCCTTTATATAATGTTTCTATAAAGAACGCCTAAACGTTGATAAGAAGAGAACAATGCGGCAGATATGGTGCTCACACTAGGTACGTATATTTAGAAGAGTATGTTAGTAGTGGCTACGTACATATAGAAAGACTTGATGGCGTTTGTGTTAAATTTTAAATGTTCACTGTAGGGAAAGAACCCAAAAACCAAAAAGCCTTCAGTTCGAATTGGATGCCCAGCAATGATAAAGATAAATAGGCCTAGAGGTGCTGGTAGCTGGTCAGTAACTAAGGTTGTTTGTAAGCACAACCATCCTATGAAAAAGAGTGTAGGAGTTACAAAGAATTATCAGTCACACAATCAAATAGATGAGGGGACTCGGGGTATTATTGAAGAAATGGTGGACAATAGCGTGAATCTGACAAATATGTATGGTATGTTGTCTGGGATGCATGGTGGAGCTTCCATGATTCCATTCACGAGAAAAGCTATGAATAGGTTGGCATATGCAATTAGGCGGGATGAGTGCAGCCATGACATGCAAAAAACACTCGATGTCTTGAAGGATTTGTAAAAAAAGAGTAAGAATTTCTTTTATAGTATACAGCTCGACGAGGCTTGCCGTGTGAAAAACATATTCTGGTCTCATGCTGTGTCTATACTGAATTATGAGCATTTTGGTGATGTCATTACCTTTGACACTATGTACAAAACAAAAACAAATAAGTATAATATGCCATTTGCACCGTTTGTTGGGGTAAACAATCACTTTCAGAGCACCTTCTTTGGATGTGCCCTGCTCAGAGAGGAGACAAAAGAATCATTTGTATGGTTATTCAATACATTCAAAGAGTGCATGAATGGGAAGGAACCACTTGGAATATCGACAGATATGTGGGTATTTTACAGTATTTTTTTTTGGATTTCAAAGTTTACTCAAGTTATTTTCAGTATATGACGTGTTCGTCATGAGGATGCTTATTCTTGTCTTTATGATTGCAGACAACTGTCCTTCCATGGCAGCTGCCATTCGACAAGTATTTCCAAACAAAATCCATCGTGTGTGCAAGTGGCACATCCTGAAGAAAGCAAAGGAATGTATGGGGAACATCTACTCAAAGCGTGGGACATTCAAGAAAGCATTTCACAAGGTTCTCACGCAGACTTTGACAGAGGAGGAGTTTGTAACCGCTTGGCACAAATTGATTTGTGATTACCATCTAGAAAACAGTGTTTATTTGCGTCACATTTGGGACATAAGGCGTAAATGGGCATTTGTATATTTTGCCCATAGGTTCTTTGCTGGGATGACTACTACGCAGAGAAGTGAGTCAGCAAACCATGTGTTCAAAATGTTTGTGAAACCCTCTAGCTCTATGAATGGGTTTGTTAAGAGGTATGACAGATTTTTCAATGAGAAACTGCAAAAGGAGGATGCGGAGTAGTTCCAAACAAGTAATGTAAGTATGCACTATGCCCAGTTTTTTGATTGTATGTAATTGAGGTGTGTAATTAAGAGTTGGTGTCACTTGGTGCAGGACAAGGTTGAAATTAAAACAAGCTCGCCGATAGAGATCCATGCATCCGAGGTATATACTAGAGCTGTTTTCCAGTTGTTCTCTGATGAGTTAACCAATAGTCTATCGTACATGGTGAAACCCGGGGATGACGAAAGCACTGTTCAAGTTGTACACATGTGCACACAAGATTCTAGTTCGTTCCTTCGGCAGGAATATCAGGTGTCCTGTGATATGGAAAGAGAGGAATTTTCATACATATGCAAGATGTTTGAGCATAAGGGAATTCTGTGCAGCCACATACTGAGGGTAAATGTTTCTTCCATTATCAGAGATTTTATTTTTCACTGGGTCCTAAAATATTTTAGTCAATGTGTGGCTTATTGAAGTAATCTTGATTCTTTGCTATTGCACTGATTTGTCCCGTTAGGTACTTGTTCAGTATAGTTTATCGAATATTCCAGAGAGGTATATACTGAAAAGATGGACGAAGAATGCTCGGGATTCTGTACCACCTCATCTACAAGGGTACAAAGATGATCTCGATGCTGAACAATCGAGGAGTTACAAACATGTAATTCTGAATAGAAAGTCTGTGGAGGTGGCTAGGGTTGCAAACACAGATGTACACGCATTCAAAATGGCAATGACGGTCATGAACAAACTTTTAGACGACTTGAAAAACCGATTATGTTTGGACGACGATGACAATAGTGGAGCAGCCCCAAAGAGAGCAACTAGGCAAAGATCAAGGCCCACGGTATTGACCGAAGATGAAAATGAAGATGTGGCCGCTGCTGATGTTGACAGTCAGTACGTATGATGTGTCGAGTGAGGACGAGGGTGGTAATATCAATGGTGATATACTTCCACCATTGAAGAAGAGGAGCAGAGGAAGACCAAAAGTGAACAGGTATAAATCTGGTGGTGAGGAGGCTAGCGTGAAAAGAAGAAAAGAAGTAAGGAGTGAGAAGCAGAAAAACACCCAGGAGTGTAAGTCAGATGAAGAAAACCAAGATAAAGGTAATGAGGATGAACTGCCATTTCCTCCTAGATTTTGCCGCCCATGCCATGAAACAGGGCACAATTCACGCACGTGCGGCCAGACGTCTACGTACAAGAGAAAGTTTTAGTATATGGTCTCTTGTAGTTTGTAGTTTGTCTTAGAAGTTTTTTTGTTTAAAATACCTGAACGGTGTGTGGATTGATATTTGGCTTTGCTTCCTATCGGCAATTTGTTATGATTACTGTACCCACGTATTGATCGGTATATTCTATCTTGATTAAAGTATTCTTCTCTTGTTATATTGTGATGTTTTTGGTAGTGCAGTTGCTTTGGTCACTATGCGTTAATAGGAATCAGTAGAATTAGGATGATGGTACTTTCTTTTTTTTTTGGGGGGGGGGGGGGGGGGGGGGGGGGGGGGGGTGGNTTCAGATGTTAAATACTGTTTTGTGTGTGTAGAGCCAGGTAAAGTGGTATTTATGTCCTCAATTCACTAAAAAGGTATCTGCATTGATTTAGGGCTGAGTTGTTTTTTATATGTGTATATGAGAATAATCCGTACAGTAATGGACATACTGAACGATCTCATAATAGGGGTATGTGATTAAAGGAAGTACATGACATACAGTTATTATTTGGAGTACCGTAAAACATGAATAGTGAGTACATGCCCATGTCATGGTAACCCGGTCGTTCCTTGATCGATGCATACAAACGATCTTATTATTATGTCAAACGATGAAAACAGGGTATTTTAAAAGAAACATGAATTGTTGTGGTACTGTTGAAAGGGGAATAAATCTAAACTAATTGTCTTTAATTTGTCGAATCCGGTCCACCACATATTCAGGAAGTATTGCCTCGTTGTCACGCAGAGTCAACAGGTGGATCAAAAATTGCCTCCGGAGGTAGTATGGGTCTTGGGAATGTTAAAAGTTTTTGCGTTGGAGCATTTGGTTGAAGACTTTGTAGTGGAGTGTGGTGTGGGAACATTTAAAGCATCATATACCTGTGAAATAGGGTTCACAAGACGGCTACCATCCCAGTTCAGCATGTAGTTGAATGTATAAAAGCCACAATCATTCCTGTGTGTTTGAGAAAAACTAATGTCAGTACAAGTTGTGAAAGAGTTGTTTACCGTTTTGTCGGGTAGACACTCACCTATTTTGTTGCTCTGGTATATTTTCGAATGTCTCGAAGTCCCAGTTTAGTACGTCCTTGTGATGTCCCACCCTAGTGATGCAAGACGCATGCATTCCATTAAACACTGTGACACCGTGATCTTTAACTTGTCATGCCGGCGAAACGTGATTCTCCGAGTGGATCTTCAGTGTTAAGTGAATCAAGTACCGATAGCTTCTTGCTCTCCATGTTAAATACATACAACACATAATATTTGAAGAGGTGAACATGTATCGGTATCTGCGAAATTATGATTTATCATTGGGTCGTCTTGTCCATTATGGTCAGATAGAAGTGTAAAATGTTCGGTAAGGAATAACGTACTCACCAGGTGGCTATCTGAAACATCATATACCACTTCGGGGCCCGAGAAGTGTGCAAGCTGATGGCTAGCTTCCCAAAATTCCTCTCCAGCTACCGCGTACATCTAACAGTACAAAATATCATTGAGTTAAAATGGTCTTTGGCAAAAGAAGAATATTTTATGAGATGCAATGTTACCCCAAAATCTTGATTTATGAAATGCCTCCAGCACAAATAGTTTGTGTTCTGAAATCTTTCAACTTCTCGTTGGAACATGATTCGAATCGCAAGGTTTAAAGAATCTGAATCCATTTGGCTCCTAACCTTTATAGTTTCTTGGATGTTTCGTAGTTTCAATGATATCCTAAAAGGATGAGAACTCTGCAGCCATGTTTCACTGAAATAATCCATGGACAATCAAGGAATGTCAGATTAGGTGAGTGTGGGATAGTAAATCTGCATGAAGAATGGGACTTACTCTAATGATGCCTCGTCTGAAATAGACATTACATAGGAATATAGTTCATTAGCAATCCTAGAGTCGAGCCTCTCAGTCGAGCATTGTTTCGATAGTAAAGGCGACATGAGATTCCTGTTTGGTTTCACTGCACGCTTTGATTTGTGTTTCAGCAAGTGAGATGGTGGGTTTTCAACAGTATATTTGCGCTTCTTTTGATCATCACTACAAAATTCTTCAATTAGCATAATGGAACATTGGTTAGTCATGCGAGTTCCCGATGTAGGTGATACTGAAGAATTAGTCGTTTTCATCAAACCTGAATATTTTAGCATGATTAGTATGCACTAAAAACATGAAATTTTAGGCAAGTATTTCTTTTGGCACACCAACCTGGAGCTACACTACATTTTGGAGTAGTACACTGCGAGCCTTCAAAGTTGTGCTCATGTTGTCGGGTAGCTCATACATGGAGTATGTAAGATAATTTGTTTCAGTGAGAATTAATACGATTGAAATTTGGTAAATGATGCAAATACTGAACAAACGTTACCTGTTGGGTCCATTGGACTTTCATTTTGCGTAGCTTGTGTGTAGTGGATCGTGGGTGTGGTGTATCCCATGGCAGATGGGTCTCCCCATGGATGGAGAGGCCCTTGCATATCCTCAATGTTATCAATAGCATTCCTCACTGTTTCCCTCGTCGCTATCTTAACTGCCGCTACAATATTACTCTTGAAAGCTTTCTTGAACAGGGTGGATACTTCAATAGCAGTTTGGTCGTTGCTTATGTTGACGAAGTCTGATATGCTAGGCAAAATATCATCAATCTAATCGAAGCCATTCTGAACGTAAGATTTCATCTCCTCATATGCCTATGTTTCCGATCATAATAAACATGTGTTAGATTGCAGATCCTTCATCCTGTAGACAAACCAACTTAATGTATAAACTATGAAGTAACATTCTATATACTGATGGTTGTCATACCTGTGGCCCGACCATTCCAGATACCTCTAATGAATTGAAGTGTGACTCTAGGAATTTGACTAATTTTGTGCCGCCACCAATGCCTCTAGACGGGATTTTCGAAGCAGAGCATAAGTTTAGGGGAGACACCTCCGGCACAAGGGGGTTGTTTTCTCTTGGAGCTTTCCTCAACTAAACGACACGTGCATTGTAATTTAGCTTAATTTTACAGCCAAAGATAGGCATATTACAGACCGGCTATCGTACATACCTGGAGCTTCCTATAACGAGGGAAAGGGTATCTTCTTGAATCATCCTAGCAATTTGATCATCCGCAAACTGAGAAAATGTGACATGATTTAACAAATGTGATCCCAACCTTCCAGATCACGAGATTGCTCAAATAGATTACCTGCACAAATGATTTGGCCCGTCAATATGAGTGTTGATTATATACTACATTAATAAGGCAGGTAGCGATGCTAACCATTAGGAAGATGATACCACCCATTGATGGATCGCTGCGCCGTTTTTTAAAAGCGAGTTGGCATAATTTCTGCTGCTTTCTTCACCTCATCTATGACAAGTTGGAACCAGTTGTACTGTTTTATATTGTCAACATCAGACACAGCCCTAATATACCTTGGAGATATGAAGTTCGCGCAGGACTGCGGTGCCAACAGCTTCGTCGTGACATATAACACAAATGCCACCTTGAACACCCTCTTTTCATCTATCGTCATGGACGAACTGTACTGCTTCTTTAGAAGTCCCTCTAAGAGTGATATTTTGAGGTGTGAAAAGTTTGGTATCCCAAAAAATTTACACAATATTTGTTTCTTCTCGTCCAATTTATCTTGCGAGCAAGGGATAATAGGTTCCCCTAAGCATGGCAAGCCAAAAACTGCATTTACATCCTTGGGACCAACTGGCAACTCCTGGTTGACATCCATAACAATAGTGCATGATTTCGGATCCACCTTGCTCAGTAGCCATGCTCCATGCTGCCTGTGAACCTTAGTAAGTTTGATATCCAAAATTCCATCAAATTCAATTTCACCAATCAACTCCTTCTTCATGTCATCGACATCTTTAATGATGTTCACTACGCATTTGGGTTGACACCTGCAGTTGATACCAAAGGTACTGTTGTCTTTGTTCTGTCTATTTAGTACCATGCTTTGGCGATACCTTGATACCACCTGTGCAGCTGTCTTATTAAGGCTTCCCCCTGTGCCTGAAACCTTCAAATCCTGCGGATAATTATTTTCAGCACAGACATAGAACAGATTACATGAATGAGAAAAATTCAGCATATACTTATCAATTTAGAAGTTCAGCATGTACTTCACAAAAAAATAAAAATCAGCATATACCCCTCTATGGAGAAATGCAGTATATACTTCTGTGTAAGAAAGGCCAGTATGTACCCCTATATGGACAAATGCAGTGTGTACCCCCTCCATAGAAAAATTCAGTATATATCACTACATTGAAAAATGTTCAGTACATACTACTGAAAAAAAAGAGAGCATATACCCCTCCATGGGGAAATGAAGTATATACATCTGCGTATCAAAGCCAGTATGTACACCACTAGGAGTACGTACTTCTAGGAGTATAGAACCATTTTCATATATACATACATACATATATATATATATATATATATATATATATATATATAATCCCAACCATTTTTTAAAAAAACAAGAAAGCCCAAACTATTAAGTTTAGAGAGCTCTAAACATATATTAATGAGCCCAGAAAATGACTCGATAACTAAATTATGTAAATGCTAGTTCATTACCATGCATGCAGCAAGATACTACTCTGAAGAAAATTGAGAGATAGCAACTAACCTTGGTATTCCTCAGCCTTCTCTATGCTGCAGGTAATGCTTTTTTTTTTTACTCACGAATCTTCATTGTTCAGATATTTAATTGCAGCTAGACAACCACGTATCAACTGGCAAGCAGGCATAATAACGCTAAACTTATTCAATTCCAGGCTTCCAGAATGATATAGGAGTACATCATTTCTAATCCCCTGCAGCTACCATTAGTTGTGCTGCATGGCTTCCTGTATGCAGGAATTCCTTTAGTGTTCAAGAGTTCAGAAACTATGAAGGTGCTGCTACCATTTTACATAAGTCAAGCTTACCTCAGTCTTCTTTCCTGCCATCCAAATCTTGAGAAGATGCCCTCGCCATATGAAGCAGAAAAAGACTCTCTGTTGATCCTTTGTTGAGGAATCAATGAGGGGCTAAGGAAGGCCACCTGAATATAATAACAATGGAGTTACATGAGATTGTGATTTAAAGGAATTCAAATCGTGAAAATGTATAAAACTTCGTAATTTGCAAAAGAAAATACCTGCATAACATATGCTACAAGAATTGACACTTTTTCCTGCATCTTGCAGTTCATCATTGGGCATTGGTCAGTCCTGTTTTATCCAACTTGTTAAATTCATAGGACAGTTGATCAATAGGCAGGAACGCGGGCCAGCAAAGTCAAGAACTTCAGATTTACTGATCACAGCTGAATTAATGTGATATCTGACCAGAAACTCAGGGCTACAACTCAAGATTGACCATGTCATTTACTATTCTAGAAAATCACAGCTCTAGGAATCCAAAATTGCAGCTACTCCTATATGGTAGTGTTGAGACTTTCAGCATCCACTTCCCCAAACTCACTACTAACTACTTCCTCTGATTCATATTATAAGTCATTTGATTTTTTTTTTAGTAAAATCTTTTTATGTTTGACCAAATTTGTAGCAAAATATAGTAATATTTTCAATACAAAACAAACATTGCATCAAAAATATATTCAATGTTAAATTTAATAAAACTAATTTCGTGTCGTAAATGTTGCTAATTTTTTCTGTAAACTTGATCAAACCGAAAGAATTTTGACTAAGAAAAAAGTCAAATGACTTATAATATGAAACGGAGATAGTAATAACTATATGTAATCAATATAATGCACCTCATCAATCTTTCCATACAGTTTGCTTCCCGATTTGTACTCTTGCACTGATAAGTCTCATGGTCTGGAAGGCACAAAACTTTGTAGACAGTAACATCATGAACAAATCGTTATGGTTCAACGTTTTTCCTTGTTCACAAGTTGACTGTTGAGTGCTTCCTGTGTATAGTGATCAACGTTTTTCCTTGTTACAGGACTAAATAGTGTTGAATCCCTAACAAATTGAGAGTATTTATCTGTTCTCAACATTCTTCACCAATAGTCACCACATGAGCAATGCCCTCCTTTGAAATGGTGGAAACGTGTGGTATCCCTCAAAATGATTTCTCAATTCTCGATCTTAGAGATGACCTTGGCTGCATTATGGCAATCTCCAAAACCCTGAGATTCTTGAAAATCCTCAAGGTCATCCCAGGAGCAGTACTAATCAGACCAAAAGCAATAGCAAGCTTCTCACTGTGTCTCATTAGCTTCTGCACCTTCATACATCATGCAGGGCAAAATCAAGATCTGGAACATAACCCGTTGCCCTCATTCGCTCCTCTAACTGGTCCAATTTTTCATGGATCAAATGAAGCCGAGGGTGCAGTCTGTCGTTTGATCTGAACTCATGCATCACATCCTTTATCTCTATCCAGCTATACCCAGGTGTTTTCACAATTGCATTATCCTCCATCCACCTCCTTACTCTAGAGACATCGTCCCACCGATTTGCAACAGCAT
The DNA here is from genome assembly GCA_008326285.1 of Oryza officinalis. NCBI lineage: Eukaryota > Viridiplantae > Streptophyta > Magnoliopsida > Poales > Poaceae > Oryza > Oryza officinalis. The sequence goes on along the minus strand of BDMV01000002.1, from coordinate 20,200,155 downwards.
AAATATTTGCAAGTTGTACATACGCTCCTGCGCTGTTTGGATCCTTTTCGATCAGTTTTCCAGCCGCAAGCTCAGCAAACTCCCAAGTTCTTATACACTACAAGCAGCCAATAAGGTTCCATATGCAGAAGGATGTGGTTGGAAGGGCATTGAGCGGATCAAGTTCACAGCTCTTTCAAGCCTACCGGCTCTGCGGAGAAGATCCACCATGCACCAGTAATGATCAACCCGGGGCTTAATTCCGTGCAATTCCTGCATTCCCTCGAAACACCGTATTCAAAAATCACAGAAGCCAGTGTGGATACAAGCTGTCAATACTGCCACAAAAGTAACCCAGTTGGGCTCAACTCCTTCATCCTTCATCCTGCATCCTTTCAAACAAATTGATAGCTTCCTTCCCATCTCCATGCTGAGCATAGCCAGATATCATAGCATTCCATGAAACCACGTCCCTTGTACGCATTTCACCAAACAGCTTACACGCGCTACTCAAGTCCCCACACTTGCAATACATGCTCACAGCCCACGGTCAAGTTCCTACTCAACGGCAGCTTCATACACCACTTATGTATCTGCTGACCGAATCCAAGTGCAGACAAGTTACTGCAACCAAGAAGCAGAAGCACGCTGCTTACTGTCGACGCATTTGGCTGAACATTGGCATCCCTGGTCTTGAACAGCCGAGTGGTTGCAGTGACTTGAATAACATTTTAAAGTCAAATCTTCATATGAGTTAATTTCAGATTGAGTTATTTGAGAGGCTAAGTTCTCAATTTAAAAAATGTTGCATATATCCGGTTGGATGTAAAGGCCGGGTAAAAAAAAACTCTTCTCTAAATTTTTTTTTAAAAAAATGGTCTTGAACAGCCTCAAAGCATCATCCGCATGTGAATTCTTCACATACCCAGCAACCACAGCATTCCATGAAACCAAGTTCCTCACCGGCATTGCCTCAAAGTATTCGATGGCCTTCGCCACATTGCCGACATCCATGTACCCCGACACCATGGCAGTCCATAGAACGGCGTCCCCCTTCTCCGGCGCATTCCTGAACCACACCTCCGCCGCGCTCATGTCTCCAGCGCACGCGAACCCGGAAACCATGGCATTCCAGGAAACGTAGTTCCTCGCCGGCATCGCCAGGAACACGGCCTTGGCCTCCTCCACGGCCCCGCTCTTGGACAGCCCCGACACCATGGTGTTCCAGGACGCGACGTCCCTGACCGGCATCGCGGAGAAGAGCCTCCGGGCGCCATCGACGTCGCTGCTGGCGAAGTGGCACTGTGGCACGCGAGGAGCGTGTTGTAGGAGACGGCATCCGTGGTCGGGATTCGGTCGAACAGGAGGCGCGCGTCCGCGAGGCGGCCAGGCGAGGAGGCAGTTTGTAGGTGGCCGTGGTCTTGCGTGGCGTGGACACGAAGGCCTCCTCCGCTCCGGCGAGGTCCCCGCGGCGCACGGCCGCCTCGACGGCAGCGGTGGTGAGGGAGCGGGCGCTGGGCAGGAAAGGACGGCGGCTGCGCAGGATCATGCCTGCCTGAAGGCTGATGACATGGTGCGCAGGGGCCTCTCACTCTCTCTTTCTAAAAAAAAGTTATTTTTTTGCTGTGAAAAAGAAACAATTCGATTTCCTTCAAAATCACAATCATAACAAAAATGATTTTAAAAATTGATTGAGAAAACAAATTGCTGCAACTGATGCAAAATATTGATTATTATTATTTTTATCTTTCCTCCCTAAAAGTTCCAAAATGTTGCTGCTACTAACTGTAACTTGAGAGGAACCTGTTTTTTTTTAATTCAAGGGTGAGAAAACTCATTATCATCAGCTAAAACATTTTAAGGAGAATGGAATTGTATCTGATAAAGTTAAACAGATTAGTTTATTCTAGCAGAATGTAGTTCAAGACATTAATGTGTTTATCCCAGCAATCTCAACCAAAGTAAAAGACCAGGATCACACAGAATATAATCTTTCATCAAGTCAAGAAAATCCCATCCAAAAAGTCACTGAGCGCAACGAAGTATGAACAAGCCTCAGCTCGCTCAAAAAAGTAAACAGATTCTTATAATACTGTCCCAAAAAGATGTATGCTCTGACAGTACAATTCTATTAGAATGTAGTGAATATCAGAGAGTTAATTTTATCAGAATGTAGTTCATGACCTTAATGTGTTTATCCCAGCGATTCCAATCAGAGTGAGAGACCAGGATCACACAATACATAATCTTTCAGTTTCAGCTAAGCCAAGTAAATTCCATCCAAAAAATAACTGAGCACAACGAAGCATGAACAAAGCCTCAGTTCAATCCAGTGTGAAAGGCGCACTTCATCTCCTGCGCCTCCGAAGCTTCCACTGCTCCAGGACGTGCTGCAAGGCCTCCTGCATGCTGGCCTTCCTGTCCTCCTTGTTGTTCCACAGCTCTGACACCACGTAGCTGCCGCTGGCATTGTACTCGTTGATCTCCAGCAGCGCCGTGGTCACGGCCTTGTAGACTTCGTCACCGAGCTGCTCCTTCAAGCCCACTAGCTTCTGATCATCTTCATTGATGATTTGCTACAGCAAAACGGATACCGTTGTCATGTCAGTGATGGAAGTGTAGATCATATATTTGTCAGGAGATCAAATGCGAAAAAATGCGACAGAAGATTCATTCTGTTGGGCATACCTCAGTCTTTCCTCCTCTGGTAACAATCTTGAACGGATGCCAATTGGCATCCTTCAGATTTTCTTGCCACTCGGAGCAAAATTCAGCAGCTTTAATTTCAGCTTCACCGTCAGCAGTACTATACCTTTTCTTGCAAGCTGTAAGGAAGGGTTTCTCATCCAGCTCGCCCATTCTCTTGAGTCCAATGGTGCTACGAGGGCCTAACAATTCTGATAAGCCCTACAAAACATACGCACAAACTCAGGTCTCAGCCACAATCATAATATAATAAGATTGAATCTGAAATGAGTTCAAATCAACACAAATGAAAATATCTGCAGACTGTGTCAAGCAGTAGAAAGGAAAGATCAGCATATCACATTACCGAAATCAGAGCTTTCTTCGCATCTTGTAGTTCATCATTTGTCTTCCTTTCTTTAATAATGAGAGTTTGATTCAGAACTTCCATATATTCCATCTCCTCAATCTTCTCGTTTAGTTCCTCAGTCAGCTCCTCAGTACGTTTCTTCACATCAACACCCTCTCCCTCCATGTGTTGGACCACCAGCAGTCTTCCTCTAAGTTGTTGTATTTCCAGTTCCAGCTTTTGCTTTTCATCCAACTGCTTTTCTAACTGCAGGATTTTGTTCAGAGCGATCTCCTTCTCTTTCTGTGAGATTTTTACAAGCCAGAGTAAATTCCAGAGTATGAGAAATGAAAAGAGTCTTGGATAAGATTAATAATTGGAAACAAGAATGCAGACCTTGTGTTTCTCAACAAGCTTTAGCACATTTTTATCAGACCTCTTTTGCTCAATTATAGCCATGTGGATGGAGTCATTTTGCTCAGAGTTCTGCAGGGGAAATCAGTAAGGCAAACAGCCAGATACGATATTCTAACAAGGATCATTGTAACCAGACTGTAAACGTGGAGCTAAGAGGAAGCGCAATGTAGATACATGACAAGTATACAGAAATCATGTCACCCCTAGAAAGATTGTCATAGCTGTTCCTGAAGATAGAACTCTGAAGAGGAAATGTAAATGCTAAACAGTAACATAAAGCAAAGGTGGGGTTACATTCATACCTTTTTCATCTCACTCTCCAGTTTTCTTCTTTCCATGTCAGTTTGAGCAACAAACTTGCTTAGTTGCTTGGATCTCCTCTCGATGGCATTCTCTTTATCATCCAACTGTTTCCTCAGCTGATCAGTCTCTTGAAAAATTTTCTGTGAATGTTCACGAGCAGCAGATTGCATATTTCGCATTTCTGTAACAGCATAAAACGAAACAACACAATAGATATTATTATTCTGGCAAATTGGCGATACAAACAGACAACAACATAGCAATCATATGCCTATGGCATGAGAATTATTCATATAAACAGTTTGTACTATGTACCTTCATTGTAACTTTTGTGCAGCAAGTCAGTTTCTTCCATTGCCCTTTTAACAGAGAGATTCATTTGATTGTATTTGCATTCCAGTTCCACCAAATACTTGCTCTTAGCTGTAATCTGGTGTGACAAGTTAGCTATGAGAGTCTCAGTCTTGCGAGACAGGTCATGTTCCAGATCAGACACGGTCTTCAGATCACCATTTGCTGACAAAAACCTACCAATTGGATCACTAGATTTGTAATCCTCTTCTTTTGCCAGCCATCCACAGATGTACTTCACTTGTCCATGTGCTGCCCAATCCGTTTTACCCAAACGTTGTGATTTGAAGTAGTTCTGGAATGCCAAGGCGTTCTTGAACCCAATCCAATCTTTGCTGAAACCGACAACTGCATAACCAGTATACCTACCCTCGGAGCAGAGCACAGCAGTAAACTGCAAGGGATTGAAATCAGCTAGCTGCTGCATCAGACTAGCTCCATCCCCCTTTGTTTTCTCAGCTGGAACATTTGCAAGGATGCCCATCCAGGGCCAAACATACACTTCCTGATCTTGCAATGGCCTTGGAGGATTACTTGGTCCAACGACTTGTCGTGATGGCAATGAGCCTGCTGCATTAGCATAGTCGTTCTTGAGAAGATTGGCCAAGGCCATGTGGTTTGCCTTCACCTTTGGAGCACGATTGGAAGCGCCCACCCCAATGGCATGCTGAAGTAGCTCGTTGTAACGGTAGTCCTGCTTCTTCTTCCCCAGACAGAATGGGCATCTGAACTTTTCATTGCCTAGATTCACCACATGCTTGCCAGACTTCAGGTCCATGTAGCACTTGTCAGCATAGTCATTAATATCTGCATCACTTAGCTCTGACTCGTCAGAGCTGAATTCCATGGCAGACCTGAGGGACACGGAAATATTCAGGTGAGAACATTGTATTGAGCGAAAACAGCACTGGATGCAACTTTGTTTCAACCACAGTTAAAAAAATCAAGCAAGGATGTAGTAAGCATTAGCCACAGTGTGTGTGCATATGCATTGTTCAGAACATCAGAGGACCACATAGAACAACAGGGCAACTGTAATCCATGATTAGAATAGGAATTACGATTGCATTTGCATCACATAACATTAGACAGTGTTACATATTCTCTAACACTGAACGTGCTTCAGTAGAAGAATTGAAATAAGTCAGCAACAACTAGGAATGCAACAAGCAACACAAAATCCTACAGTTTTGAAACAACTCACTGATGTGTGTTCATTTTGCAATCTACTGTTTTTTTTTTGTAGCAAGAAGAGCAGACCCCCTCCCATTTCCATTAAAGAAACCAGTACAGAAAATTTCAGGAACCACTAGTCCACTACACCCAGAACAACTACACAAAAGGTATATAAGCTGAGAACACCTGATAGGCAATGCCATCCCATTTGCTCCGGTGAACTAGACTAAGCAACAATCCAGCAATTGGGCGAAAAAATAATTACTGATAACAATCCAGTAGTCCAGTGATAGCCTAAGCAAAAACAAGGTTGTGGCGAATGGACGAGTGCAAGAACAAGTAGACAACAATGTTTTCTGAATGGCATAACAAAATTGGGTGGTAATTGGACCAACCAATCAACATTTAACCTAACAACTAAAATCCATTTGCAAAACATAGAAGCAGGCATTGAAAAGTACCTCAAAAAAATGAGCTTCAGCACTACTGGATAGATTATAAATAATCTGCAAAAAAAAGTCAAGTATGAGTAATAAATATTAGTCTTTTAATGCATTTGCCAATAAAGGAAAACAATGCAAAAAAAAGAGTCAACTATGTGTGCCCCTCCCACCGGCCAGCCCACCATGGTCGAGCCGTGCCTCCGCTTCTGCTCTCTGGGCTCTAGGGTTGAAGACAACCTGGGCCAGTCAGCCTCCTAATGGGCCATGGGCCTGACTATGACTACACAGCCCAGCAAGCATCAAGGTCGCTCAAAAAGAAGAAAAAAAAAGGCTCCTCGCGTCGACAGAGCGGGCGACGGCGGCCGGCGATGGAGAAGATCTGCTCGGATGGTGCAGAAACGTGTTCTGAGAAGGCAAAGCGAGATGAAGAACACACAAGAAGATTAAAGGAGCAGACTTTGGCATGGCCTGGCCGCAGGGGCGGATCCAACTTGGGGCATAGGGTTTGGGAGAACAAACAAGCTGTTACTTTTGTATTAATAAGGTTATTAAGGCTCTGAAATTAAGAGAAAGCTTCTTCCGGATCTTAGAAGAGAAGCACGCAAGCAAATTCCAGACAAAAGTACTTCCCGGTGGGAGAAAGAGATTCAGAAAGAGGATGTGGATGCTCACCAGGATCCCCTCCCCTCCCCTGCTCTGCTCGCCAGATGGAGATGGCGCCCCTCCCCTGTTCAGCCGCGAGATGGCGCAAGGAGCGGAGGAGACGAGACGAGAGGTTTTCTTTTACGCCAAGGGAAGGGGAAGATACTGGAGTACTCGACCTTTATCTCAATTTTTTTTAGGACAAATGCTACACGTCGGATGGCCGAAGCGGAAGAAAAAAATCAGCCGCCTCTACGCTCTACACACAAGATTACCCCTCTGTCTCCCTATAGGCCCAATAGACTACTCTGGACATCTATGCTTATTAGTGGTCTACTTTTTACTCCATATCTACTTTATCTCTACGTGCATGCATGCAAGTGCTAAAAAACTTTAAAATAATTCTTTTGACTGAAAATACATATTCGATCTATGATTCGATTATATCGTTGTATTTGGTCTAATTAAATCTTTATAATAAAATATTACATGGTTATATTCCAATAAAAAATAGACATGTCTCAACTATTAAAATTTGATGTTTTATACATGAGAAACAAATGTTTCAACTGTAGTGTGACCATGTTGCTTATGGTAAAAAAAATGTGACTATGTTAAATAATTTTTATGTTTTCTTTGCAACGGATCTTATTTTATGTTTTACATGGGTTATCTCGATGTTTCAATTAGCTTATGATGTACCACTAGTTTATTTGTAAATATTACATGTAGTGTTCTCTAGATGTTTCGGCAAGTATTTTGTCATGCTTCAATAACTATTATTCGATGTTTCATACGCAACATAAAAATGTTTCAGTTAGGAATATAAGCATATACATATTTATCATCAGAAATATAATAATGTTGAATCTTGTTGTAAAGATTTAAATGTAACAAATACAACGGTATTATCATATCATAAATTGGATAAATAACTTAGGAGAAAATTTAGTTTAAAGTTTACTAAAAGTTATTTAGAGGGAGGAGAGATAGAGTATGGGAGAGAGAGCCCATACTGACATAACAACAGGTTAGGAGCATGCATGCATAGACATATGACAGGGGAGGGCGTATGATATTTTATGATTTTATCGGGCACCCGATCCGTAGTTTCATCCAATTTTTTTTACTTTAAAAACTAGCTATTTCTAAGGGTGTAAGTGACTAGCTCGCGAAATCCACTTATAGGCCAAAATAAGCAGCGAACCCACTTATTTTGACCTATAAGTGGGTTTGCAGCCTACCCACTAACAACCCTAGCTATTTCTTTATGATGACTGATGGCCCACATATCAGCAATACTCAGAGAAAATAAATGCAACAAACTCGCTTGGGGATTGTGTCGACGTAAACTCCTCAGACCACCAGCAACCACTAGCTGCCGCTCCATGCACGGCACCGCCACCACCGTTCTTTCTCCACGAGCCACCATTGTTCCTCCTCTCTACCTTCGCATGCGCAGCCGCACCCTCTAGTCACTGACGTGTCTTTTCTCCTCCCCCATTGTCAAGCGCGCTATTGTCATGGTCGTCGTTCAGGTCAGGAGTGTCGGGCTTGCAGGGACAAACAGGAGCTGACCCAACAAAGAGCGAAGAAGCTAGATCCGGGCTCCTTCTTGCTGGATCTGGCGGTTCCCAACTATCAAAGGGAAAAAGAAAAGGACAGAGAGAGAGTTTGTGTGTGGAGTGGTTGCTAAGTCACTGGACTTGGAGGTGGAGCGGTGATGGAGTCACCTGACTTGGAGATGGATAGAATGGGGTAGTCCAAATTGAAAGAAAAATGTAAATTTAGCTATTGTGTAAATGAAAAGAATGGTTAAAGGATGATATAATATGAAAACTTTTAAGAATTTACTTTTTTTTTCTCTAGCACAATTAAAGATGAGTTATCCATTAACCGATAGTCTCGTGCTATGCTAAGTCTACTATAATTTTATCGTCTGGGACGGTCTGCTGAGCTATTACTAATAATCTAATCATATGTTGACGCATGACGATATAGACTTCTGCAAACATGGGCTAATTAATTATTGTTAGATAGATCTGACTAAAAAAGATAAAATAATATCATCAATTTTGCTCAGAAATAAAGCATTCGATTGTGGTCTTCTTTTATCACTGCATGAGTAAATAATAATTATTATCTTTGTTAATAATATTGTATTATATAAGGTACTTGACTAGTTTTTTAAGAATATGAAAGATATTTTCGCTAAACTACGAATAGGAAAGATATTTTCGCTAAACATAAACATAATCTAGAATGCTATAAAGATTAATAATATTGAACGATATATGGTCAAATAAATATACATAAAAATATATATATAATTTTTATGGATAAATTAGAGATTGATACTTGTTATTAATCCAATGATCATAGCGCAACTTTCACTATTTACTAGTTACGTGCCTCTGCATTACAATAGAATCTATGCCTATGCATTACAATAGAATCTATACATAAAAATATGATTTAGTTTATTTCTAGTCCGGTTTTTTATGATATATTGGGTTTTTTTACATTTCTTTAGAGATGTTCTTTAGGATATAGTTTTTCTAATAGGGAGGAATCAATATTTAAGAGATAAGGAGAACTAATCTGTGATTGATTTTTTTTGTATTTTTTAAAGTTTTTTTAGGGGGAAGAGATATTTTTTTGAAAGGTATAGAAACTATGCTTTTAAAATGATTAAAATAAATACATATATCTTATGTTATCTTATAGAACTTAGATTAAATGATAATAATGTGAGTAATAATATTTTTTAATTTATAAACAATACATTAATAATTAAATATAAAGTTTTGTATATACATATATACTACCTTCGTTTATAATCTTCGTTTCAAATTATAAGTCGTTTTGACTTTGGTCAAAGTCAAACTACTCTAATTTGATCAAGTTTTGTAGACAAATATACTAACATCTGCAATATCAAATTAGTTTCATTGAATATGTAATTGAATATATTTTTCTTGTGTTGAATATGTTACTAATTTTTCTTCAAACCTAGTCAAACTTGAAGCAATTTGATTTTGACCACAATTAAAACGACTTATAATCTAAAACTTATAAACGGAGACACAAAGAGAGTATAATATAGATAATAATAAGATATGTAGTTAAGTTTTTTATATAAAAATAATATAATAACTAAAATATATTCAATAAACATATTATATTTTTTATAATATCGTAAAGTAATAAGGTAATTTATTTTTTTATAAATAGATTAGTTTATCGAACCCTCGTTTATAAAATTCTATGTCTGCCACTGCATGAACATATGGGAGATACGATGAGACGGGAGAGATTCCATGGAGCCCAATCGAACCAAGAGGAAATCAATCTATCGAAGAAAAAAAAAAGAGAGAGAGAAAACAAATGAAGCGAGCAGTGGATGGATGACGGCTCTTGCGATCGCAAGCATGTATGCACGCACGTAGAGACCGATCGATCGATCCATCTATCAAAACCCACCCCACATCCACATACGCGTGCCGTTCAAACAAATTAAATTCATCCAGAAAGAAATAAACGACGAGGGAGGAGATTATCCACAAATCCCACCACCATCCGCGCTAAGCAAAACAAAACAAGATTCTCCTGCAAGATCCAAGAAGAGGATAGAGAGACAGAGCAACAACCTGAAGCAGCAACGCAGCAGAAACAGGCACTTCTAGATTGGACGCCTACTTCCAACCAAACACAGATGAGAACATCAGAGGAGTCGTCTCTGTGCTTGCTTGCTTGCATACGCCTCCTCTTATAGAGAGGAGTAGGATGAATTAATGTTGAGGCCTCGCCTGCTGCTGCTCGGAACCGACCGACCCCACCTGCCGTCCATCCTGGCCGTCCGCCTCCCTGAATCGACGGTGGTACGGGTGATGGGGTGGGGCCCCTGGAGGGAATGACGACAATGGCATGCAGATGGAGTGGCCTGGCCTGCCTACTGGCCTTCGCCTTCTTCGCCTTCCGATTCAGGAAAGGAGAGTATGCATGTGCTTTTAAACGCGTACTACTACTCTCCTTTTACTGCTCTGCTATGCTCCGTGCAGGCCTGCCAAATCTGCCATTGATGGATGGATGGATGGATGGATGCTTTTTGTCGTTGCCGTGTTGCACAGGATGCATCCTCTTCCTCCTCCTCTGCATGAACATGCAGATCAAGTCGATTCAAGCCAACATGACAGTGAAATTCAGATCCCATGCATTAGAGGTACTAATACAAAGGATGAATAGTTATATGCATTGAGAATTCTCAATATATATTCATCAAGTGAGTAGTTAGATGGGACTCATAAAATCATATTATGTTATTTTTAGTTCTCATAGTAAGCTAGGACTCACATTTAGAGCAATGGTTGGTTAGAAAAGAGAAAGAGAGGAGAAAGTTTAATGTTTTTTTAGTGCTTCTTACCATGTAGTAGTGTTATTGCCGAATGGAGTTAGGCCATCCCAAATGCATGTCCCTGGCTCGTACATCTGGCTCACGCCGTCGAGCTCGCGTTCCTTTTTGAGCTAGAGCAGCGTCCTTGCAGGGGTATGCGTGTCTTTGCGTTCCTCGGCTCCTTTTCGCCAAACCGTACCTCGTAGCTCTGCATTCGGTGACCTCGTGTCCCGTTTCCGCGTCGTGCTCCCGTTCCCCCTCCTCATATTTTTCCTTCTCGCCCCTTCCTCACCTCGGTCGCCTTTTGCCCTCGCTTTGCTTGCCCATCCCCGATCTGCCCTCCTAGCCTGAGCTACCACTGCCACCTACGATGCCGCCTCTAGCGCTTAGTAGAGCGCTTAGTAGCACCAACAGCATGAGGGATTTGGCAGCAACGACTTCTTCTGTCCCTCTCGATGCGGCCAAATCCAGATCAAGGAGGAGGAAGAAAGAAGGACGAGCAACGGCGGGTACCATTGAATCCGATCAACACATGCTCATGCTCGGACGGATCTAGATGCTTGAGGGAGGGGGCAAGTGGCTGACCTCCATGGCGGCGTGTTGATGAGCTCGATCTTCCTCTTATTCCTCTCCATAATTCCTCTTCTTTCTCTTCATTTGCCATCCTCCATTCTAGGTGCCACCCTCTCACATCTTCAGCTGCCAAAGCTAGGCGCGAGCGGAGGCAAGCACGAGCAGTGAGAGGCGAGCTGAGTGAGAAGAGCAGTGACCGACGACCTGGACGAGGAGCAGCAAGTGGTTATGGTAGAGCAGTTGTGCATCCTTCTCTCATTTCTTTTTTTTTTCTTGTTTGGTCATTGTCTCAGTGTCAAGAAAACATTTGGCCATCTTCAAAACATGATTCGATAAAATGCCAACCTCGAGCCTACGCTACTCATCGGATTGTCATTTTCTCATTTCCTCTGACTTCCAAAATCTTTTTGTCTTTTCCTCGTGGTGAGCAGACGAAAATGCCTCTGGATTGGTGAAAGGGTCCCGACCGTCTTCAACTGGCGCAGCTCATGGAGCGTGCGCATGTACCGGGCAGAGGGAGCGACGTCCTCCTCATCGTCAAACCGATGAAGCCACTCGACGTCGAGGATGGCGGAGTAGGTAACCTCATCAGGAGGACGCTGTCAGCAGCGTACATGCGCTTGAACCACTCGACGACCTTGTTGAACTAGCAGCAGCGGCGGGCGGTGGTGATGAGGGTGGAGTAGGTGATGTTGTCGAGGGGAACACCGGAGACGAGCATGTCGAGGGCGAGGCACTCGGCCTGGGGCCATTGGTGGGCGGCGTGGAGGAACTTGAGGGCGACATTGAAGAGGATGGTGTCAAGGGGGAAGGCGGCGTCGGGGAGGGCACGGAGCTAGAAGAGGAAGGAGAGGGACTTATGCCAGGAGGAGTGGAGGTAGTTGAGAAGGAGGAGCGCATCGGAGGCGAGGGCGGTAGGACGAAGGCTTGGAGGGGGCGCAGTCGGCGGCGTCGGGGAGAGCGCGGATGGTATGGAGGAGCGGCTAGAGAGGGGCGTAGGAGGGATGGAAGGAAGGGGAGCGGCAGCAGTGGCGGCAGAGGAAGAGCATCATGGGCTTGGGCTTGGAGGGGTTCACCTAGGCTAGGTCCGACGCATGCTGGAGGCGGACGCAGTGGCGTTGTGCTGTCATGGAAGAGCGCGTCGGGGACCCCTCCACCAGTCCAAAGGCATTTCCGTCTGATCACCACGAGAAAGAGGCAAAAAGATTTTGGAAATCAGTGAAAATGAGAAAATGGCAATTTAGCGAGTAGTGCATGCTCGAGATTGGCATTTTATCGAATCACATTTTAAAGATGTCATAATAGCAAAACCCAATTTTGAAGATGGCCAAATGTCCATTTTCTCCTATGTGTCTCGACACATCCATCAAATGCCATGCTTTTTATTGTGTGGCTATGATGATTTGTTTGTAATGGGTGTAGCAAATCCATTGATGTTTGATACTACCTTCGTTCCGTAATAAGCTCACTTTTAGCTCGTTCCATTTATTCCAAAATATGTTTATTTTTAGAGTAATCTTTGCATTAGAGTTTGTGAAAGTAGAGAATAATTGTATTGAAAGTAGATAAAGTGAGGAATAGTTGCTTTGAAATTTGATAAAAGTAGCGATATTGTAGTCCTTTTGGTTTGTATTGGTATGTGAGAGATGGATGAAAAATGAACTTATTTTGAAATGGAGGTAGTATGTTATAAAAAAATTGTATCAGTTGATCCAATGGATGTGGTCGTGAAAATTGTATCAGGAGAAAATGAGAAAGGGGTAGGGGAGAAAAAAAGTACCCGTGGCTTCATGGAATGGGGAGCCACGTTGTGGGCTAGAGTAGCTTCGAAGAGTTTCCTCAGATTTCGTAGGGTCCATCCTAAATTATCCTTCATGGGAGATGGGTGTCTCATGAGTGATCTCAACCCATATGGTCCACATGTGACCACTGTTACACATGGCTTTCATTTGGGTTGCCCTTGTTACCTTCTCTATTATTCACCTTCACAATGGTAAAATAGGTAGTAAAAACCATTACTAACTATTTTTCATGCACATTGTGAATGTCTTATGAAAAATTTCTAACCATGTAATTACAATTTAATGGTTTAGGTTATACATCGCTCATGAGAGGCTAGACAGTAAAATCATTCACTCTTGCTACAGGAATTTTGCTACATTACCATGCAACAGTTACACTCATATTACTGTTGGCACAGGAGCTCTCTCCCGTACCGCTGATTGTCTGTATCCATGGCAGTCGTTTTTCAGATATGCGGATGTGAATGTGAATACGAGTATCCCGTGGTGTATCTCTACTGATATAAAAGCGAAACCGTCCTCCTTGATCTTTTTCAGCCGGTCACCATATTTCTCCCACCTAAAAAAACCGCATGCCTCAGTAAAAAAGATCATGTCTAAAAGAAATATGGTTGTGGCCCCGAATGCGCAGATCGCAGAAAAAATCCTGTCTAAAAGACATGTTCTACTCCCTCCTTTATCTGTTAACTTATTTTATTTCATGTTACGTTCTTAAAAAATATTAAATTTGCATCACATAAAAATACTTAAAAATATAAATATAATGATATAACATACATAATACTTATCATAAATATGATTATTATCATAAATATAATTATTATTTAAAAGTTATGGAGTTTGATGTTTTTTAAAAAGAAAACGTCATAGAACAGGAGGAGTAAAACAAATGCCTATCTAGTTGTGGTCCCAAAACTAATGAATAGATGTAACTAACTCTTTTATCATAAAAAGAAATATTCTCATTAGTTTTAGCAACCATATTACTAAGACATAGGCACATGCGAGAGCCACATATATAGACGCTTCAACACAATTGGTTTATCAGACTGTAGACATATGACATGTCAATTAACAAATGAACAGTCTAAGCAGTAAACTAGATGTACTTTTTTTGCAAGGACTACGTGAACACTAAAGAAAAGAGGTGAGGACTATGTCACTGCGTTGTACTAGAATGTTAACGGTATGTCGCATCGTTTCGGTTCTACATATATTTATTCGTAGAGTTTATTACTAAATAAAAAATAATTTTATTAGTAAAATTTTTATATTCATATTTTTAGTGATTCAAAAACACTGTAAAATAAACAACGATAAAAAAATCACAAAATTAATTTTAAAATTAAAATTTTAGCTTTTATTTGATGAGGCTCAATGACACCTTAGATTTATTTGATATTTACAGGCATAGAAGCGCCCGTGACTTCTAATCAGGCGATTGTCGGTTTTTTCTTCCTTTTCTCTTTCTGCTTCATTGCTCTCTTTTTCTCTCTTTTTTTAGCTTTCGGGAAATTGCTCATTTTCTTCTTTCTTTTTCTTTTTCGCTTGCTGAAGAGGTGCTCATTTTTTTCTTTCGCTTCCTGTAAGAGGAAAACGGCCGCTAAGTACTGTACACATCCGCCACGGGCCCACGGACACGCAAAGCAGGCACACACCCCATTTTCAGCAAAAGGCATCTCGCAGCGAGATTGATGCGAACCATCCACAAATTAAATTACCTGTGAGCATTGCTAGTTTGCTACCAGCTTACCGGAACTATTCAGGCTATTCACAATGCACCCATGTGGCTTTCGGCCTGAGAAGAGGGAACCGAATATTTGGTGTCAATCCTTCGCCAGCGGCACCTCGCAAAGATCACATGGCCAAACTATGCCACCAGTTCCTCGTCAGATTTTACAGTAATGACCCACACTACTGCTCTATGCCGCCAAGGAGGAGGGAGAGAGAGAGAGGAGAGGAGAGGGATGTGTCGCCGTCCCCATGCTCCACGCCACTAAGCTCGTCGCCCAAGGAAGGAGGGCGACTGGGCACCGTCCTCGCCGTAGAATCTCGCCGGCTCGATGGAGAGGCGAGGAAGACGAGGACGGTCGTCGTCGAGCCGCACCCCAACAAGGAAGCCACAGCCACGGCCGCCGGATCTGGAGAGCTTGGTCATGCCGTCGTCCCCGCAGCCGTCAAGCTTATCGTCCTCGCGCCGCGCCCCGGCTCCACCCGGCGCTGCCGCCATCCACTGCTTTGGCCGGTGCTCCGCTCGGCGCTCCCGTTGCTCCGCCCGTCGCCGTCGCCGCCCGTCGTCGTCGCCACCCAAGGAAAGATCCGGTTGGATTTGGCCGTCCTGCCGCTACTCCGCCCGACGCAGCCGACGTTTGGACCGCCTCTTCGCCCGGTGCTGTTGCCACTTCGGCCGCCTCTCCGCCCGAGCGGCCCACCACAGTGGAAGGAGGGGAGGAGAGGGAGGCGACGGAGAGGGAGAGGCACCGCTTGGCCCTGCTTCCAACGTCAGGAGAGAGAGGAGAAGAAAAGTGAGGAGGAGAGAGATTGGTGGGACCCACCATAAAGTATTTGCATTGTAAAGCTTGTAGCCAACACTGTTCTTGGGTCTAGGTGGCTGTGAAGTGCGACAAATTCGTTCGGCGCACTGTGAATTTCCTCAGAGTGACTTCCTCAGAGTGACAGAGCCAGGATTTAGACATAGAAAAAGTCCTAGAAGTCTTAAAGGAACCTAATACATTAGTATTAAGTATGTCAGAGGACCCACGTTTTGACATGGTGTGACCAAATTGCCTCTGACGTAATCAGCTCATATTGAGCTGGTTTGACTCGGACATGTCCCCGAGCCAACCAATCTCGACGACCAACACAAGCCAGGCAAATCTAGCCTTCTACCCCAATGACAAGTACAACCAAAAAAAACAAACCCAACACAACGGAATCAACAAACCATGCATCTCAATCAAATCAAAAAGAGGGAAAATCGAGCTTACCCTTTGGGAACCATTTCAGTTTCATTGGCTGAACAGATTCCACGACCTGCTTCGACGATGGTGTAGCCATCACCGTAGGCCAGTTTCACTCCTAGCATGAGCTTGGCCTTGCGTCCCTATTCCTGGTGGCGGGTTTTTGGTCAAGGACGAAGAAGCGTGTCACGGTGGCAGTGTCAAAATAGAGCATGAGTTGGGGGCTGCGACCTAGGGTTCTAATAGGTTGATGGATCCAATCAGCCTTAGCAAAATATGTTAGGGGTAACTTGGTCATGCATGTCAAAAACTAGGTCCTCTCAAGCGTCGTCAGCCCGAATACATTAAAAAAATAGGCACGGTCTTCGCTGGCTTATTACCATATTTAGAGAGTGTCTTTCTTTAAAATTTAACTTTTGCGGAGTTCTAAACTAAAAACATGAAGTCAAAGAGTAAAGTTTATGTTGTTTAAAAAATATATTTGACGAAAGGACTCTGCACATGCCATTTACAGAATATCAAAAATTAGAAGAAACCATACAATGCCCACGATTTGCTGGTAAGCCATGTTAATTTGGTTGGACCCATACGATGCTCCCGGAGGCTCGTATTTACTTTGTACAAGTAACCTTTTATTCGAAAATGTACAACTAAACTATACGCGTCAAGAGTGTCAGCTAGCTAGCCTAAGGTCAGCTATACATTTTGGTGATACAGATCAATCGATACTAATTACTTCGTTATAAAAATAACTTGCTTTACAATTATAAACGTCTCTTTCCATATACATTTGGGTATCCTGGTCTATGTATCCAAATGAGCCCATCGTTAAATGAAAGAGGCATAATAACATAAGAAAAATTTAAAATAATTTACAGCTAATGATGCACCTGCCTAACACCTCACTGAAATCATACTTCATCCTTGTGCATCTGTCAATTGACATCATCATCAGAGCTACCGTGCGAGCCTACAAAATCTTGGGCGGGCCAAAATCAAATTAACTCTTCTCCCTTTCGGAATCTGAAAAGTCCAATTTGATTCCTTAAAAAATATAGACTGGATCTAATTTGCATGTCTCTACCGTAAAACTGAATATATTAAACCCTTCAACTATTAAAATCGTTAAAATCGTGTCAAACTTGAAGAGTGAGCTATTCTGAGAGTGATTTTCATTGACGTAAGCGTTCTAATGTGCCGACACGATCAGCGTTGAACAGCTGGTGCACTGTTGTTTGTATTCAGTAATTGCAAAAGTTGATTGCTATTTATTGCGGTGAGTAACGTCGTTTCATTTTGTAGGTGACGACGTCGTTACGCCGGCGCCCCTGCAGGCAGTACAGGCAACAGCTCCCTCAACAGGAGCAGATAATATAGTACAAGCTATTATATATGGCAAACATAAATTAATGGTTGATTAATAGGTGGATAAATATAATTATGCAAACAAGGGAATATATTCCCTCAACAGCACACACGAATATATTGAGGATACATGCCCATGACGCTCATGAATTTTGACACAACTATTGAAGAGACACACAACTGTACTACTCAAAAACAACTACGCCTACCCGTTGTATACCTGATTTGCAATGGATTCACGCACCGCATTCATCGCTTCCATGCTGTTCAATGAATCGCACCACTGACATAGGGGTGGAGCCTGTGGTATGTTCACGAACCCGTTGTACAACGAGTTCTGTGTCTAGAAGTGCGGGTTATCACTATTAAGTCTAAAGTTGTGCAAAGTAAACGCGACAAGTATAATCTTTGTTTGATCCTTTCACTCAGGAAATAAAGGGATTTCCCTTATGATTTTCCACTGATTCTTCATAACTCAAAAAGCTTTTTCAACAGTATTACGCAAAGCAGAATGCATATAGTTGAAAGTCTCTTCCTTCACAACCGGCTGTGGAGCTTCATCGCCGTCGAAATCATCCATGTGGTAGCGGACATGCGGGTATGAAGGTGAGAATCCATAACTACATGGATAACTCGACTCCACTAGTAGATACTTACCTGCAGGGGAAAATTTTTGAAAGCTACAGCATTTGAGATGGTTAATTATTGCAATATTAGTTTAAATGTGGAATGGTTAATTATTGCAATATTAGTTTAAATGTGGAATACTGCTATGTAGTACTTACCAAATGGTAGCCTAGGAAATGTGAAGGGATAGGCTCGTATTGCGTCCAACAACACTCTCTGGTCATGCACGGAACCAGGCCATCCAACATCTGCAAAAATTACTCTATTTTCCCAACCAACAACAACAAGAACATTCCGCAATGTTTTACGGTGACGGTTCCAGTGATGAATTGACGTGCTTGACAGCACGATCACAGGAATGTGCGTCCCATCAAGTGCACCTACCACATGACGAAACTGACTGAATTCTTCCTCTTGACGCACTCGATAATGCGTCGGGAAGTTGTTTGGATCTATCGGTTTCAGAATATCAGCCGTCATTCTATGCACAACATTAAGCACTTTGTGGAAATATATGGACACAGTGGATCCAGATCGAACCATTCTATTTTTCGTTGCCCAGTTGGAATATCCATTTGTCATAGTGTACAAGAATATTTCAAGTGCTTCCATAGGACATATCTTGTACAATCCATGAAGATCATAATGGTATGTGAGGAGCCCAAACAAAGCATGAATCTGGTCCGCCCTCAACCAAAATACGCTTCTACATTTAGCTTCATTTGCCATTGTTTTCATCATCCATTTCATTCTAGATTGTTGTGGGACCCGCCTTATACCTCTAGAGGTCTCATTTCCTTCCAAACTAGCAGCCAACAACTCTACTATGTAATCTTCCTCCTCACTGTTGTACCCATCTTCTGACTCATCAGTTCTTTCAGACGAAGTACTCATCTTCCTATACCATCATACAAAAAATACAACATTGTTATAGAAAAAATGTACGCTCAAAGTGAAATGTTTGGTCAGTTAATATATGTATGTGCATAACAAGAAATCTGAAATAGTGACAAAAAAATATTGTTGCAACCAAAATCACAAATCAAATAATGCATCCCAAATTATTCAAATATAACATAACCTCAATATTTGTTTGAAAATTGGTGCCGGCCTAAATTAAAGACAAATCAACGTCATTATGCATACAACAATCACTATGCTCGATATGAAATCGAGCACGTTATTCATTGACATCACAATGAAATGTAAAGTAGCAAGAGAATTGAAGAGACACTAGTAGAAACTCCTAACAAGCTGCAAGCACAGAACCAACATCAATACATAGCTCCACCATCAGCTCCATCTGCACCTCCATGACCAAAACCACCTCCAAAAGGACCTCCATCACCACCACAACCACCAAACCATCCTCCAAAACCATTCACACCTCCAGAACATGTAGGTGGTGGTGCTCCCTCATTACCTTTCACCGGGTAATGGGTGTAGACGTAGCGCACGTGGTCCTCAGCTATAATGCAGTCATCAAGGAAAAAACCACAATAATAATCATCACGAAACAATGTGACTGCCATGTCATAAACAATAGAACCATAGGTGTGCCCATCTTCCTTAAGCATCTGAATGCAAGCCCTTGCGCCTCTGGACTGCCTCTCCTGCTCCCTTCTAGCTCTACTCTAGTTGGACTGCACCCTGAGATCAGCTAGCCTATTGAGTGCATCACCAGTTGAGCTACTACAAGTCTTCTTGGAGGAGCCAACATCCACATTGCCAGGGGTGGTCACCCTCTTCCCCTTGCGGCGCCTTATTGGTTGTGATGGCTTTGGTGATGAAGGCATCTCTTGAATGTCGGTGAGCTACCCGACATCAAGGATTTGAGCATTCTGTGGGATAGCCAACTATATGGAAGGCTCAGCTCAAGCGATAGAAGAGCGGTTGCCGATGACAGTACGTCCCCGGAACACCGCTTGGTGCTCGGGAATGTACAGAAGTGGTCCATTCCTAAATGCCCAAGCACCCTTCCTCCTTTGCAGATACATGGATTAATCTGTGGAGGAGTACAAATAGGTATTAACAAGGATGCAACAAGGAAAAACAATAAATATAATATAGCACAGTCAAAATAACAATTATGAGATAGCAAGATAATATCATGATGCAATACATAGCAAAAAGAAATGCACACATCATTAAACCATTCAAGTGGACAGCAAGCATTCATAGAACCAGTGGAAAAATGTAATGAAACCAGTTGATACCAATCATACACAGTGTACATCAATCCATATTTCTCTGAATGCAAGCACAACAGGTCTAATTTCTGTTTTTACCAAAATAGCAATAGCATCAATGCTAAATTTTTATACACAAATATTCTGAAAGATTTGTTTCTAGGGTTATTGCACAGCAGGAAATGAAGTTGAATGAATAGGTTAGATGGAAATGTAGTTTCAGTGCATGAACAAAAAATTTGTAGGGTTGTATTGAGAACAAGTAAATTATGAAAAAACATTTACTTGTTCAGGGTTACTGGAAAATCACAAAGTTCAAAAGTTGTGCTGTTTTCTAAACTTGTGCAGCACTAGTACTCTTTCTACAAATGGTGACAACTATCCTAACTGCAGTGCTTTGGTAAAGTTGTAATGTTCTCAAAAATGTATAAGAACCCCATAGTGTGAACTAAGGTTGTTACATGTTCAACTAAATGGGCAGAAGTGGTCACTAAGTGAAGTAAGGTTGCATGCTCTTGTAAAGCGAAAATGAGTGATTTCCAAAAACTGCTTAGTAAGCCAGAGCCAACAACTCTACCATGATCAGCACAGATTCAGTGATAAGTATATTACAAACATAATAAGTCCATGGATGAGTTTAAATATGTACAACTACTGCTACAAAATGTAGGATAGTATGCTAAATGTGAAGTATCCTAAATGGAATTGATTTCTCACACATTTGGTTGCAACAACTACACCAACAGTTACGACAGCAGCAATCACACCATTCAAAATGTAGGAATCTATCCTAAATGTAATAAAGTTTTAACTAAATTGAGCGTTTAAATTTATACCATACACTTAATCCTATGAGGTACATGTAAATAATACATTCCAAACTCAGAAGTCCTCAATGGTTTGCAATCTACCTATGTTGAGCAGTATAACTAGGCATAAGTTCATATTTCACATAACTATATTTTGGACTAATTACACACAACTAATTAAGTACCATATGTTGATTGGTTTGCTAATTGGCAAGTCTATACATCTAAATGAAGTATGTTGTACAACCATATGACAACTACATAGAACATGCTAGGAATAAATAAAAATAGTAAGTACAAAAACTTACCCGTTCCATCAAATCCCACTATTCCGGGCTGGCGTCGATGGAGTTGGTGTAGGGGTTAATTCCCAGTCCGATGGCCATGGACTCGAGCCAGGTCCAGATGCTGAAACAACGCCGATAGTGCTCCCAGTAATTCTTCAGTTACACCTTGTTCACTTGCTTTCCAGCCTTCTCCCACATCTTTTGTGGAAGGTTGGTGTAGCCCTGTGCTTTCGGGCATGATGAGGTGATGTTCTTGGCGGCGATCTCTTCCATGCAACTCTCTAGGAAGGCGCGAAGTTCCTTCTCAATCCAGTGGATTCCATGACCAGTCATCTAACACGGATAGTCAAGCATACAAGAAACGATGCAGCCATCATATGAACAAGACAATGAATACCTTTGTTAATGCGTCGGATTGCAGGAGGTCCCAATCGAGCCACATCAAACCTACAACGACGGTGAGCGCACGGGCAACAACCTTGATGCCGTCCTGTGTGTTGGAGCCAGAAACCGCGTCCGTCTGCAGAGAGTCGCACGAACCCTCGCTGGATTGCAGATCGGACGCCTTGTCCCGCCGATTTGAATCGGCGGAAGGTAAAGCCAGATCGGGGAGGATGGCGCATGTGCTGATATCTTGGTGGCAAAACTTTCTCTTCACACCTCTTGACGCCATGGGAGCTCTGGGAGGCAGGTAAAATAGGCGGAGGAGAGAGGGTCAGGGGGGCGCACTCCACTCCAATGGCGGCACTTCAGAAATCATGCTCTTGAACAAATCTTGAACACTATGGCGCTCGAGACCGTTGCAGAGGGAGGGGCTTCACGCGCAAAGGCTACTCAACCGAAGCTGGATTCACTGTTGGCGACTGAAGAGGCCGCACAGGTGACTTTCTTCGGTTCGAACGCCTTGCTGATGCAAAGATTCGACGCCCTCTTTACTTCTCCCTGATGTGCCCTCTACACGACTAGTCGATGTCCACTGACTGCTTGCCCGGTTGCACGCCGCTGACGACAAAGGGCAGAGGACAGAGCTATACACAGCAAGCCGGTGCACTCCACCTCTGTCTCGACGACCATCGGTCGCTTGCGTGCTCTCCTATGGAAGATGAGGAAAGTGAATGGCCTGGTGGACAAAGTGGTGTCCTCACGTGCGACTGACGAAGACGACGGAGGACGGGCTCGAGCATAACGGGTGTTGACGCCGTCGTCGGTCACGTGGGCTTCAACAGTGCTATTTCAACCCATCCAGATATCTAAGTGGACCATCCTTAGCTCAACCCAGCCAACTAGCCACTTTCGAACGGGCTCCAAGACATGGGGCCTACATGCAAAATTATATGGAAAAGGTAAAAAACTATGGGTCCGCATGATAGAACCCAATCTTCTTCTCCTCTATCATCTTTTTTTTCGCACAAACGGGTGCAGGAATCCAGCAAATAGCGCATGCCTGCTTGTCGCAATCTCCCAGCCAAAAGGAGGCTGAGCGACGATGATGGCAGAGGAAGATGAGGAGGCCACCGTCGTCACCTGGGTCATGAATGGCACGGATGGAGCCGTGCGTGGGCTGAACTTGCTATGCTGCGTGATGATCGACGTTGTCATCTCGTCGGGGAAGAAGGTTGTCGAGCCTATCGAGAAGGGAGTTGACGGGGGGGTGCGGCGGTAGAGCTCGCTGGCGGTGGCCGTGGAGTATGACATCAGGGAGGAGATGGCCGCAGAGCTGGATGTTGGGCGTCGCCGCTGTTAGGATACGCATAGGCTACGATAGCATAAATCAAAATTTTTCTATTGCGCAAACCAGGAACCATGCAAGTACGAGATCATAGATCGACGCGCTATGCAGCGGAAATAGATGCTAAGAAGCCAAAGGAACTTTGGTGACGTAGCGTGCGTCGATGTAGAGGAAGTAGTAGATCGCAGCAGCCCGACCTTCTCCTTCTTGTGCATACACCCCGTCGTGCCCTCACGCCGATCAGCACCGCAGACCAGCGGCACCTCTACTAGTATCCACACGTCCAGGGATTGAACACGTCGCACGAACATGCTAGCGCTCGTGTGTGGCTAGGGTTTTGCTCGAGAGGGGAGTGACGGCTATGGTTTCTCTATCACAATCAGCCTCATCACTTGAAGGATATATGTAGGATCCAGTAGGATCCATAACTGGGTCTCCGAAGCCCATAGGAGTCCTACTTTGATCTCTATCCGAATTGAACAATATTGGATCTCCATCCAATCCCTTTATTCCGGCTCGTTAAGTGTGCGACCCTGTAGGTTCATGTACACTCGGCTGCAACCCGAAAATTTCTTTTCGGTCCACGTGTCAACAGCGGCCTCTAGCAGAACATATTGACCCATCGGGCATACATAAAGATCATATCAGCTGAAGCTCTAGTGTATACTTGTATGAACCCCTTTGCCTTACGGTATCGATTAAGCTCAAGACTAGATATGTGCCATCCTTTAATAGCTCAATTATTCACTCGATCCTGTAATATATTATTTATCTGCGATTGACTTTTCAATCACTTGTGACATGACCATGCACTTCCATAATCTATAACATCGAGGGGCCTAGAGATATCTCTCCAAAGGAGGGGCAAATCCATCTTGATTATTCATATCTCACTACATGTTTTATAGCATGCCCGAAGACTACTTTTATAACTACCTAGTTACGGAGTAGTGTTTAGCAGCCCCTAAACAAGCTACTACACATGTTAGAAACCATGATAATCTCAGGTCTAAGGATTCTACACCAACACTAATATGAGACCACTGATGGCACATCATGTATAGCTCTTGCAGTGTCTCATGTTGGATTTATCCAACAATATGTTCCCTAACATATGTCACATTATTAATTTGGTATCTCCATATCATGATCCATGAGACATGAGCATCAATCAATAAATGCGCTGATCATTGAACCATATTTATTCCATATATGATATTTGATCAGGGATCCTTTAGAAATAGTAATATACAACATAAATAGTCTCATGAACGAATCACATATTCATTGATCAATAATAAGTTATCTATTTTAAGGAACAACGTATAATTAAAATATAAACATATTATGTGATATAATCATCTTTATGATTGCCTCTAGGGCATATCACCAACAGCCGCTCCTCTCTCTCTCCTCCGCCAAAAAACTCGATCTTCTTGTTGAGCACACCACCACCCGCTCCCTCCTCCATGCATTGACAAGAGACGATAGAGAATCTCGAGCCCTCCTCACCGTTGCCTATCTTCACTACCCTCTCACACTGGCCACTTCACCAGTCACCACGGCCCTCGTCTCCCCAACTACCGCTGGCTGGTCCTCCCTGCCGTCATCCTCTTCCAACCCATTCAAATTGCAAACTCATTCAAATCACAAATCCATAAAGGAATCCCTCTCTAAATTCAAATCTTAAACTTAAGTCTGCTTCGTTTCCTTAGACTCCAACCCAGCCGGCCCGACCTTCTCCCTTCCAATCTCCCTCTTCTGTTGGGCTCCGCTCAAAGAGAAAGTCTGTTTGGCCTCCCTCACACCCTCCCCTTCTTTTCCCTGGATCGGCCCACCCAGCCGAAGCCATCCTAAACCATCTCCACTCCCCTTCACCCCTCCCTCGGACCAGCCGGCCTTACCCTCCTGCCAGCCGCGCCAAGGCCACCAGGGCTCAACCTTCTCTCCTCTGCCCTAGCCGTACGCTCGCCAGCCGCTCGACGAAATGCCGCCAAAACACCGCACGCCGACGCAGCCGTCGATCCGCCAGTCCAAGCACCGCGCCCTCGCCAGTGCACGCCGAGCCGCTCGTGTCCTCCCCTGGCCGCCCCTTCGCCGTTGCCAACCACCCCCCACCTGCTCCCGCTGTCGCCGGCCACGGGCCACGCCCTGCCCCGAGTCGCCGTACCGGCGTGCGCCGACAACGACGCTGGTGACGCCACGGTTGTCCTCGCCTGCCTCGCCGTCCTTGCAGCTCCTGTCTTCGAGCCGACGCGCGCCACCTGCCACCACCACGCCACGCCGTCCTCGCCATGCCGCCGTCGACCGCGACCTAGTCACGCCACGCCACTGGGCACCGGCACCACTCCAACCGCGTCACGACGAGACGTGCGGCCTGCGCGATGCGTCTCTCGGCGTTAGCACCCCGCCTCGCTTATCGCCGAGCCACACCATTAGCCCGCACCGCCGCGCCCTTCGTGCAAACATAAATATTTCTAATACTGGGGCTGATCTTAAATGAACAGATAATTGATCGTTCGGTCATGCAGTATCTAAAAAGAAAAAAAGATTGTGATTATCTGCACAACCTAAGAACATGTCGACAACAGCATATTAAAGAACTTATTGCATCTCTCAAAAGAAACATTTTATCAACAACACTACAACAGGTTTAGCCTTACTCGAAAATAGGTGTGATTGCACACTTCCCATGGGCCTGAACTCATAAACAAATGTGTCTAGCAGATGAATAGAATAACTCAAAATTCA
Organism: Oryza officinalis; assembly: GCA_008326285.1. Lineage (NCBI taxonomy): Eukaryota > Viridiplantae > Streptophyta > Magnoliopsida > Poales > Poaceae > Oryza > Oryza officinalis. The sequence goes on along the minus strand of BDMV01000002.1, from coordinate 20,174,325 downwards.
AAAAGCAATTCACTTGCTGCTTTCAACTGTCGATTTTTGCAGAACAGAATGCTTGAGTATGAAATCACCAGTTCACACCTTGGCCAACAAGAAGGTCAATAGATATGTTCTTGCAGCAAAAAGTTTTAGACTTGTATTTATTGATCGACTTTTAAACTGCCTAGATAATTATTTGACAGTGGTAGGGCAAATCTATTAGCACCATAGTTGTCCTCACAGGATTACACTGCTTTTGTACCAAATCGAGATTAGATCAAGAGATCCTAATGTGTCTAGAGGAGAAAATCCACCGAACATTTAATTAACGTTGCTGGTATTCTTCATGCGCGCTGCTGCGTTTTTTCATCACCTTTTCCAACTATCTCTTTCATTTTTTGCATGTACGCTTTTTGAACTGCTAAACGGTGTGCTTTTTACAAAAATTTTCTATATGAAAGTTATTTTAAAAAATCATATTAATTCATTTTTGAAAAAAAATAAATTAATACTTAATTAATCATGTGTTAATGAATTGTTTCGTTTTGCGTGCGCGCGCGTGGGATTAGTTTCCTCTGCTCTGAAAGACTGAAACGCTCGTCCGCCGAACGCCGCCGGAGCTGCAGGTGCGAACAAACGCAATAGAAAAATTTGAATGGGGCTGTGGCTAGAGCCCACAGGAATAGGGTCCGTGGGGAAGAATCTGGAGGCCTTCCTATTTTGGGGTCTATAGTAAAGTCCCTGCTGGAGCTCGTTTTTTCCTTCTAACCCTCCAAAGTTATTTAGGGGCTGTGATTAGAGGCCCTGCTGAAGATGCTCCTCCTATAATCCCTCTCTAATCATTGAATGACATGTAGGCCCATACCAATTAAAGAAACTGATTAAAATCTTGTTTAAGATATGTCTCACTGATGTGTAGGCCCCACGGCCAGCGTGGCAGTCAACTGTGACCCAGCCCAATATGTCAGTAGCACATGCCCTTTTCCTTAGAGAAGAATAATTCCAACTAGGAATAAAAACCCGTAGGCCCCACCTGTCATTGATTCAAGTCATTTCTCTAAGAGAAAGGTCGATTCTCTGGATCGGCAATAATATTTATAGGGTGCACAAGATCAAGGAGAGATGGTGACACGAGATTATACTGGTTCAGGCCTTCGGTAAGAAGTAATACCCTATTCCAGTTGTATGTAGATTGGATTTGTATCAAGGTGTGCGCAGCACGACGTTGGTACAGCGCGTGGCGCCTATTGTGTAATGATCCTCCCATTAGGGTTTCCCGATGCCCCTTATATAGATGCTGAGGCGACCGGCTAGATCTGATAGGGTATCCCTTATAATTCAGATACTTACCATCTATTTATATGGGATAAGATTGATCACATTATTCTCTATATCTTTCTCAAAGCACAAGTAAGCCGGAGAGGCCCAAAGTATTTGGCCCACCTCCTGCTAGACGGCCCGAGGACCACACCGTGGGTACCCGAATACAGTATACCCCATAGTAGCCCCCCGAGTACTAAGCTTGACGGAGACTCAAAGGTTGATGAAGTCATCATAGAGAGACGAGGCTGGCTGAGTACTCATCCCCAACGTAGTCGAGTAAAAACTTTCTCAACAGAATAATTATCCTATTAGGGACGCATTATAAACTTTATCGAATAAATCTTCTGGGCTGGCTCAAGAGATACGCTTCGCATTATAACTAGACCCAGGCGGGATTGCCGTTGCCCTAGCCCACAAATTGAAACAGAGCCGTGCCTCTTCATCTTGTCCTCCCGCCACGGCCGTGCCCCTCTCTTTCTTTGCTAGGGTTTCGCAGATTGGAGCAAAGGAAACCCGATTCCTTCCAAGGCTGAACCTCGAATCCATCCAGATCCAAAGCTTCTCAGCTTTCCTCTCCACCATGTCATACACCACGGTAGAATCGATCCCCATCCCGGATCAAAGTGCATCTTGAGCAAGATCCACCATGACAGAGTCTGATCTGGAGCAGGTAGTGGAGGATGGCGTCCTCCACCTGCAGGAGCTCATCAGGTGGCGTCCCGCTGTCGGCGAGGAGGTCCCCACCCCCAACACTGACGAGATAGTGGTCTTCCTCCCCTTCTTCTACTTCGGCTTGGGACTTCCCACTAGTGACTTTCTTCGTGGACTCCTTCACTATTACGGTATCAACATCCACCATCTCAGCCCAAACTTGATCCTTCAGATTGCCATCTTTACCCAACTGTGTGAAGCACATTGCGAAATGTATCCACACTTTGGGTTATTCCGTTACCTGTAACAACTCAAGGCCCAACCGGGGAAGAAGAACCCTTGGGTCGTCGGCGGAAGCAATATTCAAATCTGCCTAGAGAGGAAAAAAGAGTTCTTTGATCTCTCGCTCCGCTCCACCAACAAAGGATGACGCTTTCGATGGTTCTATTGCTCCAATCTGATTTGCAATCTACCTCCCTTCACGGGCCATGCTCCGATAGTGAAGGACTGCTGGTCTTCCTTTCCAGATCGGAGCGAATGGATCAAGTAAGGGGTATATTTAAGGGGATCCAGATCCTGCGCAAAGTTGACTTGACTGGGTCACCATAGCCTGTAACTTCGTCATGCGAAAAGTGCAGCCTCTGAAGATGCGCAAAGCTGACTTGACTGGGTCACCATAGCCTGCAACTTCATCATGCGGAAAGTGCAGCCTCTGAAGAGCCGAAGCCACCCGACCTGGGAATACAGGGGTCAAAAGGATTCCACTCAGGAGAATCCGGGGAATGTGATGAGGACAAAGCTGCCGTGCGGCTGTCCAGCTTCTTCGAGCCGAGAACCATAATCAGCATGGAAGGCTGCCCCAAACCGTTGAATTGCAAGTCAACTCGCCCCAAGGTAACCTCAATTGTGATTTACAATCTTGCCGAGCACCAGGGATCTTGATCTTCATATCTTCTTGCAGGGAGCTGATCACTTCGTGTCGCACCCTCCCCTGCCAGAAACAACGGCGAAAAGGCGTGCCCCTTGCTACCCCTCGGAAGAGCGGCCTTCGCTAGCACCTCGTGACTGAGCAGCCGAGTACGCCAATATCCTAGCGTTCAACTGGCAGCTCAAAAGTGGACGGACCGAAAATGGAGTCGAAAACGGCGACTGCCTCATTGGGGAAGGGTAAGTAGGCCACTAAGCTGGCTGATCCGAACCCAAGCGCCAAGAAGAAAGACGCGACGTGGCCGGCCACGTGGTCGACGATGGCGACGACGATGACGGGTTCACCCGGCACAGCCACTGGAAAACCTACCAGTCCACAGCTGATCGATATACCCAAGATTCACCTGCGTCGGTCCACCCGGTAAGTTCCGCTGATGTTATCAATCCACCTAAACATGTTCTCAGTCTGCTTATCATTAGTCTCAACGACCTCCAGGGCCTCGACTCAGGCCGATCCAAAGGGGACTGAAGATAATGGCGACACCAAGGCCGCGCCATAGGCCGGGACCACGCGCGAGATGACGGGAACGCAACTAGCCGGTAAGTCAGAGCACCCGGGTGGCGACACAAGCTAGCCGTCCGGGAAGACAACGCTTGGCCGGACACTGACGACCTAGCCGAGTCAACTGGAACAGCTGGTGCGGGTGGTGGTGTCGAGTCGCCTCAGTGAAACCCAGAGGGCACCCGGCGAGTGGAGTCCCCCTAGCCTGAGACAGTGGGCACCCGGGGCCCGGGCCCTACTGGTGGTAGGAGTGATGATATGGCGACGGACGACGACAATGATGTCGTGGAGATCCATCGTGCCCTACCATCAACCGACTTTGAGCCTCCTCTCCAAGTTGCATAAGCTCAATGGAAGCGAGAAGGAGATGGAGAACTTGAAGGGCTTTGATGATGTTGCCGATCATGCGGATTCCCAGGCATGCTATGAAGCCAGCATAATCTTTTTGAAGATGATGCAGGTCAGTAGATATACCCAGTATCCCCCGACAACATGATGTGATGATGTGTTGCATTTGTCGCAGCATGGAGTAACGACTGATAACTGAGACTGTAATGCAGCTAATCATTGACCGGTCAAAGATGAGAGTGAGGCGTTGAAGCTTATTTTTGACTGGGTCAGTAAGATCCGCCAAGTCCGTCAGGCGATGGAGAAGGTGGAGGAGCAGCGGCAGTGCGAGTGCCTTGCCGCACAAAAGCAAGAAAAGGTCTTGTGCTCCCGGATTGAGGAGTTGCTTGCCAATGGTAAGTGTACTCTTTTGCCAGTAGTGATTGTGTTTTGCATCTTCTATCATTGTCTTGCTAAATGTTGCATATCTTGTTTGTTTGTCAGTTGCCCAGGAGAGGAACAACCGAGCCACGGAGAGGGCTGGGTGAGAGGCGAAGGTGAAGGAGGCTAAGGAAACCGGTGGCAAGGCGCGGGTCGCCGAGCTGGAGCGGCGTCTTGAGGAAGCGGGTGCCACTAATTGGTCCCTGCGCAAAAACTGGCAAGTAAACTAATAGCCAGGTACTGGTGATTTGGTATGCCGACTTTTGTTGTACTAATTATGGGTCTTGTTGTTCCAGTTGCCAAGGCTGAGGCTGTTTCGGAGAAGAAATCCCTTGGAGAAGAGCTAACAAAGGCCCAGACAACACTGAAGGCAGCCCATGAAGATATTGAAGATTGGAAGGCACGCAACCACGAGCAGTGGTTGCATTTTTAGCGGGAGCTGGATGCTGCCCGAGACTTGCGGAAGCGGCTGGTGGATGAATTGAAGCCAACTATGCAGCTGCTTTTCCTGGGTCGAGCTAAGAATGAAGACTTCTGGGCGCACGTGACTGAGTTGCTACCGAATGGGCCTACGACTGTGAGGAGACTTTCGGAGGTTGTGGCAGCCACCAGCGCTGGACATTCTTTGGCGGTGGTGAAGTCGCATTAACCCCCAAGTAGACCTTGCCGCTATTGGTGAGGGTTATGCCGCGGAATGCTTTGACGAAGATGCGCAACGTCTGGAGGCTGAAGCTAGAGTTGCCGCAATTGCTCTCGTGGAAGATTTAGAGCTATGAACTGCTATAATCTGTTTGTGTCCATGGACTTTGGGCAGCGTTGTAACGCACTTTGCCTTTCTTTTGCCGTATTATTTGAACTTGATGTCTCGTCAGCGGAAACGTTGTTGTTGCCATGTAAATCTTGCGAGAATAAGGCTAATGGAGGTAGATGGACGGGTGCTGAAGCCGGATCAACATATTCGAGTCCGCATAGGCCGCACAAGGTCAAAGTCCCTAGGCATGCAGTGTAGGCGGCATGGCCGGATCCGCGTGGGCCGTGCAAGGGCGAGGCCCCTGGACATGCGGTGTACATGGCGTAGCTGGGTCCGTGTAAGCCGCGAGGGAGTGAAGCCCCCCGGCATGCTGTGAAGATGGCATAGCTGTGCCCGCATAAGCTACGAGAGGGTGAAGCCCCCGGGCATGCAGTGAAGATGGCATAGTGGTTGTAGGATGTAGCCATGTCCGCGTAAGCCGTGAGAGGGCGAAGCCCCCGAGCATGTGGTGAAGATGGCATAGTCGGGTTTGCGTAAGGCGCGAAAGGGTGAAGCCCCCGGGCATGCGGTGAAGATGGCGTAGCCAGGTAGGGCACAGCCGGGTCCGCGTAAGCCGTGAAAGGGCGGAGCCCCTGGGCATGCACGGAGTGGAGGACACGATTGTAGTTGGGGAAGGGTGACTTTAGTTTGTATTATAAAATCATTATACATATTACACATAGAATTGCCAGAGGTGCCCGATGTTCCAGGAGTTGTTGATTGTGTCTCCCTTCATAGTGGCCAACCGGTAGGCACCGGGTCGTGTGACGACGATGATGTTATAACACCCTTCCCAAGTCAGGGAGAATTTGTGTTCGTCTTTGGTGATCTATACTCGTCATAGGACCAGGTCACCGACTAAAAAGGAGCGGTCGCGCACATTGCGACTTTGATAGTTGTGCTGCATTTGTTGATATCTGGTCGACTCAATTGCGATTGCTTCACGAGCTTCTTCGAGCTGGACCGTGTCTTCTTGTAGCATCTGTTTGGTGTTGTCTTCATTATAGGCCTAGACCCTGGGAGATCCGAGTGCAAGCTCCGTCGGTAAGACTGCTTCGGGTTCGTAGCTGTTAACATCAGAATTTGGTAAGCCCCGAAGTCCCCATCGGCCCAAGGTTCATATCGGCTTGAAACTAGTATCGGCTTAAAATTCTACATCGGCCGATGTGGGTTTTCTTAAACCAATCACTAACAGCAGTCGGATTCTTGTTAGATTCGGGACGATCTTATCCAGAGAAGACCGAGTTTGAGGAGGATGCGGCTTGTATCTATTAATTAGGAAGAATTTGTTAGTTTCCTTTTTATCTTTAGGAAAGTGTGTTTAGTGTCCAATAAGGACTTTATCTGTTTCCTTTTATCTTTAGGAAAGTTTGAGTCGTATTCTGTTAGGATCTTTGTTAGCCTATGGGTATAAATATGTAAGCCCGAGGTTCATGTAATTTTTATCTCACGATCAATACAACTTCAGCGCATCGCCAACCTTTACTTTTCATCTTCTTCGGCGAGTTCATGCCCTTCCCGCGAGGGGTAAGTCTCGTTATGGCTGCCTGCGCTGTCGGGGCTAGGGCTTCGACGTTCTGATCTCGTCAACGTAAGCACCTACTATCATATATCTTAGTCAATCTGGTTTGGCGTCTCGATTTAGTCGTATCGGCCGAGATTCGTTTTAGGGTTTACGCCGGTATCGACTAAATCGCCTTGCTAGATTAGATTGGTTAAGGTATCTACCACCCCGAAAATCAGTCGAGGGCTTGATTGTCTAGATATTGCGTTTCTTTTCATACTAAGTGTTGCTAAGTCGTGATTAGAACCGTAATCTCTAACTTGCCTATCGGTTGCCAATAAGGGTTTCACTGGGGTTACAGCCGGTGAGTTATTTGGACGTTGCATCGGCCCAAGAGTTTTACATGTAGGTTGGATCTGGCCGATGACAACAGAGTATTTATTGTTTATCTGTTTATTGAGAGTTTATGCCATCGGACTTCTGGCTGATGTGTGCTTTAATCTTTAGATCAATGTTTATTTTATACTTGGATTATGCTATATCACATTATTATATCATCATGTTATCATCAGCCGATCGCCTCTATATAGATGTTTGCTCAGTACACAGCCGATGGTTTGAAACCCTAACTACATCGACTAGTATCGGCATCGGCTGGAACTGTGTCATCGGCCCATCGGCTGATCGGTCATTTTTGCTATCGGCCTATCGGCCGATACGTTTTTGTCCTATCGGCCTATCGGCCGATAGACCTTCTGTTCTGCTATTTTGCATATCTTGTCAGTGGCAGGATCAAACTGACTGGCACGCTCGCGCTTCATCAATTTTAGGACCTGCATTGGAGCTAAGCAGATCTCCCAGGCCTTCGTGTGTCCGCGCGCCGGGTCCACATCGGCGGTACGGATTCGGCGTCAACAATAGCATAGGAAGAAGGGAGTTTGGCTCGTTGCCCGGCTTGGAGTCGTTCGCAGGGACCATAATACTGAGGGGAGTTCTTGTACCCAATTGCCGACGTATGGTTTGAACCTGTCAAAGATACGGGTCTTCATGCCGTGTAGTACCATGCCATTGGCTTGCTCCACCTAGCCATTGCTCTTGGGTAGGCAACTGATGCGTAGCAGATCTTGGTGTCGATATCGTCGCAAAACTCTAGAAAGACTGATCCGGTGAATTGAGTGCCATTGTCGGTGATGATACGGTTGGGTACGCCAAAGCAATAGACGACACCTTTGATGAACTCGCGAGCATTGGTAGCTATAATCTTGGCAACTGGCTTGGACTCAATCCACTTGGTGAACTTGTCGATGCAGACGAAGAAATGAGTGAACCTGCCGGGTGCCTTCTTGAATGGGCCCACCATGTTAAGACACTAGATGCCTGTCGAGGTTATCCTGCTACTCCTTGAGTCAGCACTCCTCGGCTTTGTGTTCCCGCGCCTCGGCTTCATTCTCCTCCGCCGTTAGCATGACGAAGACGTCACGGGGAGGAACAGATTTCCTTGGGAGCACTCCCAGAGCTCTCTAGATCTGAGTGTGAGAGTTGCATGAACTCGTCAATGAACCCGACCTAGCGAGGGCCAAGTTCGTGTGGTAGCTGGGAGCGATGACGAGGAGTCTAATAGCCGCGAGTGTCCCTGGGGGCGTGGCACGATCTTCCCACTGAGATTGGCGAGGTAATCGGTGGTATTGGTGGCGGTGTTCTTCAGCTCGAATGAGGCAATGGAACCCGGCTCTGGCACCTGGATGCGTGCCGCAAATGAAGCAGTGGGCTTGAGGATGCTGGCATTGGTGACAGAGAGGTTGATGGACCCGAACGGAAATTCTGCTCCGGGCAAGAAGTGAAGCGCTTCAACACAGCAGACGACGCCAGGCGTGACCCGAGCGAGGCAGCCGGTCTGGTCGGCGATGAATGAGAAGGAGCCGAAGGAGATCTTGCTCCCAGCGGGGAGCATGGCGTGAGGGGAAGAAAAGGAGTCTAATCCACGGATCTTTTTTTCTATCCAATTAGTTTATGTTTGTTCTAATTACAAAAGAGAACAAATCCTTTATTTTTACAGGCCAATTACTCTTTTGACTTTGGAATACAATCTTTTTATCAATATACTGAACCTAACCATCAGTCTGAACTCTTCCTTGGGAATAGAGAGACCTAGAGGAAGGGCAATGCCACTTGTAACGCTCTTTCGTCAACTGCTCGATCATGACAGGACTCGAGAAAGAAGCCCCGGCTAACTCCGTGCCAGCAGCCGCGGTAAGACAGGGGGGACAAGTGTTCTTCGGAATGACTAGGCTAACCTAGCCTCCTCCGTCCCTTCGTACCAACAAGGGGTAGTACAGGAATATTGACCTGTTGTCCATCGACTACGCCTTTCGGCCTATCAATCGGATGAAGCGTTAGCTAATGTGGCTTGCCGCGGAAAGAAATAAGAAAGAGATTATTCCTACAGTAGGATTTTTTTTATTGTTGTACCAAAGTAATTAATTTTGAATAATGGATTTCCCAAGTACCAGTCTCGCAACAGTACTGGTGTTAAAGGATCGGTCCTTCACTTGCGGATCGTTCACGACCTGTTGCCCATAAACTTTCCTGTCTCATATGAGAATGGAAAACTAGAAGATTTTCTGCGTTGGTTTGAGTGAAAAAACGGAAATGCGTGGAAAAGTGCAATCCCTGCCACGTAATAGTGCACCGACACGCCTTCATCAACGTTGTTTTTTGACGCATTTTTCCTCTTCCTTCCATACTGTGCACAAGGCCTTTGGCTACTAAATTTCTTGGACTGGTACTTTCTGGAAAATCCCGGGAGGAATGGAGCTCCTTTGTATAGGGAACTCGAAGAACTCTTCTAAGGGAGCCCCAAACCGAAAAAATTTTGGTTCGCACAACCAAAAAATTATTCGGAAGGTCTACAGGAAGATAAAAAAATACGGAATTGTATCAAGAACTATATACAAAAGAATAGGAAAAAAGGCTCAAATAGAAAAATAGAAGTAGACTCAAGTTTCGAAGTAATTACACATAATAAAAAAATGAACTCAGGCTCAAGTTCCGAAGTAATTACACATATAGAAATGCAAAAAGAAATCAATACAATCCACGTCAGCAAAAGGGCCAATATCCATATACTATTGGACCTTTTGAGTAAGACGGAAGAAGATCTGATGAGAATTGACAGTTTTCGTGGACAACCAATTCAATGACTTTTTCGTAATGAAATTACTTGACTGCTGGTTGAGAGTCAAAAAGATACCAAAGCCAGTGGTGGAACGGAAGTGATTAGGGGAAGAAAGGAAAGGTAAAGAAAGAAAGCTGAACGTAACGGAAGTGAAAAGAGCGATTCCCCTATTGACAAAAGTGATAAATTACAATTTACCTACCGCTTGCCTTCTACAGGATGGGTCCCCTCCCTTTGTAGGCCTACGGCAACAAGACCAATCCGCTCGATCCACTAATAAAATAAGTTGGAGGCTATGGGCTATCCGAGAGAGTGGTTTAGGTGACTACCGGAGTCATGATTAAGCAGGTCAGATGGGCTTAGTAGGGCTTGAACCTACAATATCACCGTTATGAGCGGTTTGTTTCAACCAATTAAACTATAAGACCAATCGGATCTCTACATGCCGGGAAGAGCGGACAGAAAGAGGAGACATTTGCTCTATCTCTTTCTTCCTCTTCCTGGGGCCCCAGAGGGGTTCTTTGGCAAGCCCTATTAAAGAAGCTAAGTGACGGCCCTCGGCTCCCTATGAATCCGTAAATCAGAGAGCATGCCGCAAAAAAAAGGATGGTCCCCTTTGCATTGAATTCTTTCCGAAACGCAAAGAATTCAAGTACCTGACCCCCCATCATGGTGAACCTCTCCTTATGATCAGGATGAGGTAGATGCCTCCCAGCCGGGGGCGGATCAAATCAGAGTTTCCTTAGGTAGCCACCGACCTACAGTTCTCCTTAAACTTCTGTCCTTGGTGGAAAAGAAGCGAACAAAGGTACGCTCGCTTGCTGTCTTGTTCTCTGCCGTGGACTGGGATCGCTCGCCAGCTAGGCCCTCTAGAAAAAAGTTGGAGCAACATTATATGAGAACATATTACCCATCTTCGGGGACAAGGGGCAGAACGACCTCTCGATCTTGATGGTAAGAAATCTCGGGACCTAGAAATTCATTTCGTACAATTGAACCTTTTCAAACTGTTTCTTTTTGAGAACCAAAAAAACTTGGGCCAAAATAACAGATGCGAAGAAGAACAAAAGGGTGGACTGCAGGTAAGCACTAATTAAAACCTCTGCATTTCCGTGATTCAAAAACAAGAAGGGGACTCGACCATCAATCCTTTCTTGTGACGAGCTGTGACTAGGTGCTCTGAAACCTCCTTAAAAGGAGGGGCAGTGGGGTAAGGTAATTGAAGTAACTACCCAGTATTAAGATTAGGCATAAGCATAATAAACTGATGCATCCGAAGATGGGAAAGAGGTTATTTTTCCTTTATGGCAATAAGAGCTGATTCCCTTGCTTGTAGTTTTTGATCAATGGAGAACCCAGGGATATCGGGATGGGAACTTATCGATACCGATACACTCAAAGTCTTGATTTGTCTAATAACGGATATTGAACGGTATTCAGCGAGGGATGATGTCATTTCATTTCTATCACGTTGCAAGAGAGCCAGCAGTATCCAAGTCGGCAGGGCGTTGAATAAGCACTACTCTCCTAATTTCTGATTTTAACCATTGCAGAAAATTCCCCACTGCTGCCTCCCGTAGGAGTCTGGGCCGTGTCTCAGTCCCAGTGTGGCTGATCATCCTCTCGGACCAGCTACTGATCATCGCCTTGGTAAGCTATTGCCTCACCAACTAGCTAATCAGACGCGAGCCCCTCCTTGGGCGGCTTTCTCCTTTTGCTCCTCAGCCTACTATTAGCAACCATTTCCAGTTGTTGTTCCCCTCCCAAGGACGCCAAGCCGCCGATGAACTCAAGCTAAAAGAAGACTTTCACAAAAGTCTCAAAAATGCTTCTTTTAGAGAGAAGAAAGTCATCTGAATTTTGTTTCCAAGGTCTCGAAAAGGTTTGAAAAGGCATACATGAGTTCCTCCTACATAAGGGGCTCATTGGTTTCGATAGACAAAAGAAAATAGAAAAAAGTAGTGAGTGAGAAAGAAATAAATAGCGGCGCTTTGCTTGCTTGGAAACGAAGTAGCAGATTTTTGAGCAGTCTTTTGTTTGTATTCTAGCTTAGCTCTCTCTATTCTTTGCTTAAGCTATCGTGTTGTGTAGATGGATGGCATCTCCCTATTCCCACATCCCCGGATATGATTAATGCATGGAAGCCAGACTTATCAATTTGTCGGGTAAACTACTTGGAGCTCACATAGCCCATGCAGGATTAATCGTATTCTGGGACAGAGCAATACAAAGTACACCTCTTCCGTAGAGGCAAGCTGGTAGTAACCAAACCTTTTAGAGTCGGGGGAGCCGAGCCCTTAACTCTATCAATAGAAAAATCTTCGTGCGTGGTGTGAGTTGGAATCCTAGAAAAGATCGAGTTTGCCAAAAAAAGATTTTTTATAGAATACTTTTTTAGAATACTTTAGAAAGACTATCCTCAAAGTAAATCAATCTATCTCGTATTGCCCAATCTGGATGCTAAAGTCTCGTCACCCCGGAACTCGCAGCCCATCACAACTACTCATACTAGGAGCAATGGCCACTCGGAGGACTGAAATGAAGACTTCTATACAACAGGTAAGAAAATACTTCAACGGAAAGTCAATCCCTGCCAACCGTAATGACTTCTTCCGTGAGCTTCTTCATGTTCGGTCGGAAAGTAGGCGACTAGTCGCTTCTGGTGAAGCAGCGAGTTCATGAGCAAGTGAATGACCCAAAATCGATCGATCTAGCCATGAGCAGGTTGAAGAGAGCTCTAACAGACCTTGGAGGACCGAACCCACGTATGTGGCAAAATATAGGGATGACTTGTGGCTAGGGGTGAAAGGCCAACCAAGATCGGATATAGCTGGTTTTCTGCAAAATCTATTTTAGTAGAGCGTATGATGTCGATGGCCCGAGGTAGAGCACTCAATGGGCTAGGGTGGCCCCCATTTCGCTTTACCAACCCCAGGGAAACTCCGAATACAGGCCAAGTCGTCAGGAGCTCCCACCTCCGCGCCTGGCCGCAAGGAACCTAAATGCTGGTTCTATCCCGACCAAGCAAGCAAGGTGAACCCCGGTGGGAAAGAAAGACCAGGGGAAAGAAGCGGGGTAGAGGAATTGGTTAACTCATCAGGCTCATGACCTGAAGACTGCAGGTTCGAATCCTGTCCCCGCGTAATGTAGTTTCAAATTGAACTTGGAATTGAAATTGCCACATTTCCCGGTCCTTTTCTTTTAGTGCTTCAACCCGAAGCGATAGCTTGACGCGTTTTCCGTGGATAAGATGGCGGTGAAAGCCTTAAGCCAGGAAAATATCTAACTGTTAATGAATTATTGACCCTAGTCTAAAGGTACCAGTATCTTTCCCAAGCACCAACTCGCTCATAAAGGCAATACATGAGATATCTCTACACACCACACCTGAAAAGAAAATACTGAACAAGACAATACTTATGCTCACTACACTCTTGATCAGCGATATAATGATTTTCCTACCCAACAACGGGCTCGACGTGACAGCATCGTCCTTTGTAACGATCAAGATTGGTAAGTCCATCAGTCCAAATAGTTGTCCATGTACTAGTAGAAGATTCGGCAGCTACTGCAGCCCCTGCTTCTTCGGGCGGAACCCCCGGCTGAGGAGTTACTCGAAATGCTACCAATATATCAGTATCCTTGGTTTCGTACACCGGGGTGTAGTAAATCAATTTATAAACACCTACTTTAGTTTCTGTTTGTGGTGACATACGTCCCCCCTACAACTCATGAATTAAGAATTCTCACAACGACAGGTTCTACCCGATATGGTTAGGCGTAATTGAAACCTTTGCAAAAATCTTTAAAAAAGAAGGATATTCAATTAATATCAACTCATTAAAGAAAATGAGGGGCATGCTTAAGTTAATGAATATGTTTCAGCCCCAGTTCCTTCGGAAATGGTAAGATCTTTGGCGCAAGAAGAAGGGGCGACCCATATCATCTTGACTTGGTTCTGCTTCCTGAACCAAGGGAGTTCCCTTGCTCTTGCTGCGTACGATTAGCCAGCCTTGTGGCGGCAAAAGGATTAGGACGTCCCCCCATGCTAAGGTTCCCTACGGTCCGACCGCATTAGGTTAGGGAGCTGGGCGATATAGCTCCTCCGCACCCCAAGTGCGCTGTCCTCCTAGGCGAACACTAAGTAATCCAAGTCAACCCACATAACTAACTAACGGTGGATAATCATCTTTCTTAGAGGTACTAAATACAATGGAGAATATCGATTTAAGAGTCGTTCACTACTGCAATTCAAAATAAAAAGAGAATTCTAGTTACACCGGTGAGAACAACTCCTGAAGGTGCCATCTCCTACGTGGTGACGATCAAGCGCACCCCTACCTAGCACGCCAACTATCGATTCTCTGGATCGGCAATATTTATAGGGTGCACAAGATCAAGGAGAGATGATGACACAAAGATTATATTGATTCAGGCCCTCGGTAAAAGGTAATATCCTACTCCAGTTGTATGTAGATTGGATCTGTATCAAGGTGTGCGCAGCACGACGTTGGTATAGCGCATGGCACGTATTGTGTAATGATACCCCCATTAGGGTTTCTCGGTGCCCCTTGTATAGATGTGGAGGTGATCGGCTAGATATGATAGTGTATCCCTTATAATCCGGGTACCTACCATCTATTTACATGGGATAAGATTGATCACATTATTCTCTATCTCTTTCTCAAAGCACAAGTAAGTTGGATAGGCCCAAAGTATTTGGCCCACCCCCTGCTAGACGTCCTGAGGACCACGCTGTGGGTACCCCGGGTACAGTGTACCCCACAAGAAATAATTCCAAAAATAAATTAAAATGATAAAAGTATTTACTCCACTTAAGAAAACTATGAATTAACCTTAGGAAATTCATAACTAATTCAAATGAAGTCCAAATGAAGTGAACCTTGTCTTGAAAATTTTATAAATTTAAACTCTATAATCAGGACCAAAAATAAAAGTTATCGCCAAATCACTTTATGCCCAAATATGAAATAAAGACAATGCGATAATTGTTTTTCTATACTAAAAATTGTGTTTAGGCAAAATAATAATTTCAACTAAGGGGAACAATGACTTTAAGATATAAGCAACAACATGCTACCATGAGCAAATAAAGGAACTTCAAATTTAAACTCGATGAATGTTCGAATAATGCACCAAAATTCTTAGTTAATTGTTTGTGCACCTAGGTAAAATTGTAATAAATAAATAAATATGATATAGAACCTAGATCTCAAGCAAACAGATGAAATGTCTAAGTCTAAGTCATAAATCACGTCAAGGTAAATAATGAAGGCCTATATTAAAATTTGATCCCACCCAAGAAATGACCTTAAGAATGTGTTTATACCAAAATTGATCCATAAATGAGAGTAAAATAGAGTTTCGAAACTATTTTCTTTTGTCAAGTAAGCATATCATGTTAAAACTCCAAGATCATAAAGCCACTTAACTAAAATTTGGCTTATAAATTAACAAATAAGACACACTTACCTACCGAAACTCTAAGGCTGTGTTCGGCCATCCACTTTCCCAACTCATCCCTCTCTTTTTCCGCACGCACGCTTTTCAAACTGCTAAACGGTGTATTTTTTGCAAAAATGTTCTATACGAAAGTTGCTTTAAAAAATCATATTAATCCATTTTTAAAAAAAATTAGCAAATACTTAATTAATCATAAGAAAATGTGTCGCTCTGTTTTGCATGTGTGGGAGGTGAGTTCCCAACCCCACCTCCCAAACACAGCCTAAATGGCTAATATAATCACACATCGAGATAAACATGTAAGTGAAAGGGACAAGGAAGTGTTTAAAATTGTTCACAAGCAATGTGACAACCTCACGTTGGAAACACGCCGTTAAGTGATTGACCTAACTTAAATAAATCAAATAACGACCTCATCTCATAACACACCCACACATGTTAAGTTAATATACAAAGGCAAAATGAACATCAATTCTTTAACCTGTCAAGTGAGATAAATGCTTGGACAACTAAAAGATGAAATGATAAATCAACTAAAGAATACTTCTCTAAATTGTTTGGTTGTGCTCTACATCTAGCTTAAGTCTTAGCCTTGCCTTGGAGTAGTGTAACCAAGCCCTCTAGAGACCTTTTGGTTGGAATAAAAGCAAAACCCTTAGCCTATGACTTAGTTAACTAGCGAGGCCCTATAGATTTAGCAAGTGCGAGAAAGATAGCTAGCAACCGCTTAGTTCTCTCGTAGGTTTAGATTTTGGTTTTATGTGTTGATTGGTTGTTGTATTTGGTTCTCCCCGTGCTTTTAGACTGTATCGCTCGTGAGGAACGTGAAGGTGCTACCTGAGGAGCTGAAGGTCGAGCAATGGTCAAAAAAACAAGTTAAATCAATCTATATTGTCAGAGCAATACAAGTCACCACACCCCCTCCTTTGATCATGTTGCACCTATGTTGCGAAATACTTTGTTTTCAAATAAACTACATGCTATATTTAGATTCCATACCTAATTGTTGATTAAGCCTACCTTGATATTGATTACCTTTACCTTGATAACCACGGATATATTAAAGTCCTTAGTCAAATTATTGACACATGCTTAGCCATGCCTATAGCAGGAGAAGAGGAAGATTCTGCTAATAACATGCTGATATATTTAGCAGATGATCAGAGGGCTAATTGAGAACTAGGTTACGACCCTATTCAACTGGCCGTGGGCATGTCACTTGTGCCTACTACTATATTGGTTTCCGCTGTTGTTTATCTAATAAGACAAGACCCTATTGGTCATTGTAAAGGTATTAAACTCCTTTAGCATAAATTCGTATCGATATATATTTTGTACTGGCTATAAATGTGTGTACCAATTACTGATCTAGGGATTGGTATATAAAAACACATGAGGTTTCTGGTGTTCAAAACCAGGGGCCGACATGCCACGACTAGGGTGAGATCGATGGCGCCTGTGTTAGACTTGAGCTCCCCACCACCGTCCTCTCCGCCTCTCCTTAGATGATTTCCGTCACGTAGGGCCACTGCCTCTCTTGTCAGTGAGGTACTTGACGCTTTGGCTCTTGTTTTGCCGGGCGCCATCCTGGTCCCATCAGTCGTCGCCGTCGCCCCGACCACAGAGACATGGGAGAGGTGGAGAGAGACAAGGGAGAGAGGAGAGAGAGGGGAGGAAAGAGGATAAGACAATGGTCCCGTCACTAACCTGTGGGCCTCACATATTATTATTATTATTATTATTATTATTATTATTATTATTATTATTATTATTTTGTTGATTTCCACGTCGGATGAACACCAGACCAATGTGGCACATAGATGTCATGTCAGCGAAAATCACCGACAATACTGTCGAGGGAGTCATTTTGCACTGATTTTAATAGTTGAAGGGATGTAGATACCCGGTTTTACGGTTGAGTGATACGAATCACATCTGACCTTTATATGAGGGACTGCAATTGGACGTTTTCCTTTTGGGAATATCCTACTCGGCCCGGCCCGGCCCATGTGAAGCAACCAGCCTCCCCCTCTCGCGTCATGCCGCCGCCTTCTCCCGGCCTCCTCCGCGCGCCTGGTCGCTGTCGTCTTCCTCGATCCACGCGTCTCGCAAGATCCGATCGACTCGACGGCCTCAGCTGCTGCTCGTCGTGCACGCGTGCGTGCAACCGGATGAGATCGATCTCCCGTGCGCTGTGAGACGCGCGGAGATCGATGAGGAAGGAGGAGCTGGACTACGTGCTGGTGCCGCTGGGGGTGGCGCTCATGGTGGTGTACCACGCATGGCTTCTCCTCCGCATCCGCCGCCGCCCGGCGACCACCGTCATCGGCGTCAACGCCATCAACCGCCGCATCTGGGTGCGCCACATCATGGAGGTCCGTACTGCACGCATGTCATGTGCTCATGATCTGGTTTTGGTGGCGACTGGCGAGATGAGATCGCCGGAGTGACGAGTGGGTGGGTGCAGGAGCCGTCGGGGAAGCACGCGGTGCTGGCAGTGCAGACGATCCGGAACAACATCATGGCGTCGACGCTGCTGGCGTCCACGGCCATCACGCTCAGCTCCCTCATCGCGGTCCTCATGTCCTCCGGCGGCTGCGACGGCGGCGGGGGCGATGGCCTCCTCCCGAACGCGCCGCTGGTGGTTGGCGCCGCCGGCGAGACGGCGCTGTCCATCAAGTTCTTCGCCATCCTCGTCTGCTTCCTCGTCGCCTTCCTCCTCAACGTGCAGTCCATCCGCTACTACAGCCACACCAGCACCCTCGTCAACGTGCCGGTGCACCTCCAGCGCCGCCGCCGCCCGGGCCTCGCCGTCGACTACGTCACCGCGACGCTCAACCGCGGCAGCTACTTCTGGTCGCTCGGCGCGCGCGCCTTCTACTTCTCGTGCCCCGTCTTCCTCTGGCTCTTCGGGCCCATCCCCATGTTCGCCGCCTGCGCCGCCATGGTCTGCGCGCTCTACTTCCTCGACGTTTGCGACGACTGGGAGGAAGACGACGACGACGAGCAGGAGCAGCACAGTGGAAGCGGGAGTGATGAGAGAACAGGAGAAGCGAAGGTCTGAGCCTATGTGTGTTAGAATGCTACGTACATATTTTTTTTAAAAAAAATAATTTGAAATCGAGAACCAAAACTCAATTTTCCGCAAAAATTAATAAAAAGTTATCTTGTGTCAAATATGGCTCGAGAAAATTCACGCTATCGAACGCCTCCATGTTGTGCACTGACGACTCTGACATCCAAAATCGATCCGTTTGCCGTCAACTGCTTCTTCCGCACCCCACACTACTACGAAAAGTTTTGCACGGGATAATCTATTATTCTGTGCGGGCGTCTTTAACACGACTGTACGCGATAATCGTCTATTGTCACGTGCGGTCAGCTTAAGACGCCCGCACGGGGTAATCTATTATCCCGTGCGGTCCTCTTAAGTCGCCAGCACGCAAAAATCGTATTTTCGTGCGGGTATCTTAAGTCGCCCACACGGAAAGATATTTTTGCGTGCGATCGGCTTAAGCCACCCGCACGCGATGGCCACCCCCTATATAAGGTATGGGTAGGCTCGGAAAATTTCTAAGTCTTGGAGAAATTTTCTAAGCCCACCGCTAGGCTGTCAAAATCCTCCACCGCCGCCTCCTCGCCGACCGCCGCCGCCTTCTCGCCAACCGCCGCCGCCTCCTCTCCTCCTCACCGACCGCCCCCTCCTCCTCCTCCCAGATGCCCCCGCATCCTCCACACCGTCGCCGCTGCCTCCCTGCCGCCGGCCTCCTCGATGCCGCTGCCTTCAAGTCCTCCACGCCACCGCCGCCGCCGGAAAGTTTCCTTCTTTTTAATTGTTCAATTTGTGAGATGACCAATTTTGAAAATTGTAAGATGTGAGATATGAGATGTGAGATTGTAAAATTGTGTGATTGTGTGCTGTGAAATTTGTGAGATGTGAATTTATATGCGAAAATGTAGATGCAATTTTTCGTTGGTTACGCCTTAAATCGAGAAATGGCAAGAGCAAAATGCGTTGCTCGGTATAAATAGACCGCACGGGATAATCGATTATCCCGTGCGGTCCACTTAACACGATCGCACGGGATAATCGATTATCCCATGCGGTCCACTTAACACGACCACACGGGATGATGGATTTTCCTGTGCGGTTGGGCCGCTTGCACGCGAAAATATTTATTTTCCCAGACACCTGGGTGCAGACGGGCAAGACCTCCACACGAAAAAATCCTTTTTGACCGCACAGAAAAATCCTTTTCGTAGTAGTGTCATCTGTCACGTTTAGATCTAGCTCCCTGCTGAAATAGGCCTAGTACCCTATAGATATTGGTTGGTATCAGCTGATATTGATGACATATATATAAGATCTGGTACATATGGGTATCAGCCGATACCGATGGGATATCAGGCATCCAGTCCGAATGGGATAATGTGGCATAGCATTCCAAAAAGGTTCTTAGAACACCAGTCTTATCTCTTAAGACAGAGACAAAAACTTCCATCTATAGTTGATGAGTTTGAACTGTATAATTGTTGTTTCTTAGTGGCTTATAGGTTATATGTTGTCATTCTCTTTCTCAAACCAGAAAACAGAACCTTCGAAGTCAGCGGCTGATTATTGTGCGAATCGAATTTCGTTCACAGCACCACCAACGATTAACATCACCACGACGATTGATGTCCAACCGAAGTGGAAGGTAATATCAGAGAGTAACTGAGCTGTAAATCGGTCGTTAATCCAGATCTTGTCACCGCCATAACCATCAAAGCCACTAATCTGAATAGGTTCCAAACAATGGTTACTGCCACATGAAGGACCTCCAAAGCTACACCTCAGCGGAGGACAAGTATTTAGGAATAGAGATAGTATAATTTTTTGAGTGGCTATATTTTTTTTATCTATATGTTCATGAGACGAATATTATTTTGTCATTCCTCTCTTAAAAATAATAAAAAAAATAGGATAGATTGATAAGAATTTTCAACACAAGATTGTAAAGCTAAAATTAATTAATCTTCGGGATCAACAAAGTGACAAGTTATACACATATACCTTATAGTGTGGTTGGAGGTTCATACATTCATTGTTAGGGTCTAGAAGTACAATTTCTGAACATCTCCTGTAACACTAGCTTCTGGTCTTTAAATGATTCAAGGCAATCTTTCTTCAAAGTTCTTGGAGAAATCATCTTGAGTAGTGGGTTCAAACGAGACACAAACTTTCGGAACCCATCATACTCCACCTGAGAAAATTGTAGCTCATGTAGGACAATTGTTCTAACCAGCTCTCTTCTAGAAACATCTTAATCAAAAGTCCACTTCCTTAAAGCAACTCCTATAGTAGCCCTCAATTTGTCCAGGACTTTACTGGCTTTTTCCTTGCCTTTCATCAGTTCAAATGTTTGATTAAAGCGCTTGTCCCTGTTATCTAACATAGAGATGCATAATTCTCTCAATATGTGATTGAACTACAAATATGTTCATTTTATTTATATAATGTTAGAGAACTTTTACAATCATTAAGAGGTACCAAAATTTTTTAGTACAAATTCGATACCTTCTAGTAGCAGAGGTACATAGAGATACCAAATTTTATATTAGAAAATAAAATACCTTCTAATACCTTGTCAAAGACTATATATAAAATCACTCATAATTTTAACTATATAATATGTATATAGCATGTTTATCACCAGCACGTCTAGAAGACCTGATGGAGCAAGGAACTTACAACAACTGATCAAGAAAGCAGTAGATCAAAATTAAGAAGAAGAAGTGCTTTCTTGATCAAAATTAATAAAAGAGGAGTTCTGGGCTAGCTGCTACCTATCATGATCAGTCCCACTGTTTTCTTCCTTGTCAAATCTCCGTGCTTAAGACGAGGGGTGGAGGTGGGAGGACGTAAAAGACGGTACCGGTATGAAGGGAGGAAGTGGCACCGTGGCACCGGCGTGGAAGTGGAGATCGAGAAAATGGAATGTCACGTGTGATGATATGAGGGATGAATGCTTTTCAATGACAGTGAAGCCGACTAAGGCTCTGTTCGTTGGGGGTGAGTTCCCAACTCACCCCACTCGTTTTTCGCACGTATGTTTTTCAAACTGCTAAACGGTGTGTTTTTTACAAAAAATTTTTTATATGAAAGTTGCTTTAAAAAATCATATTAATCCATTTTTTAAAAAAATAGTAAATACTTAATTAATCATGTGCTAATGAGTCGCTCCGTTTTC
Organism: Oryza officinalis; assembly: GCA_008326285.1. Taxonomy (NCBI): domain Eukaryota; kingdom Viridiplantae; phylum Streptophyta; class Magnoliopsida; order Poales; family Poaceae; genus Oryza; species Oryza officinalis. The sequence continues at coordinate 20,152,935 of BDMV01000002.1, read as the reverse complement.
CATGCAGAGAGAATTTTTTTTCAACTCATACAAACAAACACACCCTAAGTTATCTACTAAAGCTGGTCTTTTAGTTTGGGCCTGCACACCTACCCATTGAAACTAAATTTATGAGACAGGCCAACGAGCCCAATGGTCGACACAGACTACGCCCATCCCTACGAATTTTTTTATTTTTAATTTTATTTATTAAAAGATTTACAAAAGTAATTTTCTTTTTTGAAAATTTGCAAATCTAGTCGCCCATCGTCCTCGGGAAGGGCGTTTTTAAAAAAATCACCCTCCCAGAGAGCGATTTATATGACGTGGCAGAGGAGCAACGCTCGTCCAACGGGGAACGCAAAATTTGCAGGCGGCCCCCTTGCCGCCCTCCCAGAGGGCGATTTTCCCCTGTGGGAGGGGGGAGGCCTGCACAGGGTGGCAAGGGCGGCCTGGCTTTTTTGCAGGCGGCCCCCTTGCCGCCCTCTGGGAGGACGTTTTTCCCTGTGGGGGCCGCCTGCAAAAGCGAGGGCGGCCTAGCTTTTTTGCAGGCGGCCCCTTGTCGCCTTCAGGGAGGGCGATTTTTCACTAAACTTAATTTAAAAAATTAAGTGACCATTTTGAGTACGAACAAAATGGGAAAAAATTTTTAAAATGTAAATGATTGATTGTTAACTCGGATTGGAGCCTAAGGTGGGGTTTTTTCATCAAAATATTGAACTGTTTGTTAAAGAAATTAGGTAAATCATCATTCTAAGAAGGAACAAAACAAGAAGAATTTTGTAAAATTGGAAGGATTTATTTTTAGTCAGATTGGAGCCTGAGGAGAAGATTTTTTATATCAAAATATTGAACTCTACGTTCGAAAAATTAGGTAAATCATCATTTTGAACCGAACTAAATGGAAACAATTTTTTAAAATTCCAACGATTTATTTTTCAATTCGGGTTGGAGCCCGAGGAGCGGTTTTTTATAACGATGTATTCCTTTTGTCGCGTATGTTCAATTATGTATTCATGTACATAATAGAAGGTACAATTTAAGAAAATATAAGCACGTACTTATAAATTGTAAGGAATACAACGTTTCGGAGCGTAAAAGGAACATTGCAAATCGAAACGTATAGAACAAAACACCGTCATAATTAAACATTATTATCATAAGATAGTTAAGAAGTGTCATGGATACACAATACAATTTTGTGGGTCCCGACAAATTGAGCCTGAGCTTATCTACCAACCCCTTCTATATCATTCAATGTGTATTGCATTTTCGTGCTCCTTCAATCGCTGGTACTCTACTTGTGTTTCAGACTCAGTTATCTTTTGGCCATGATATGTTGGATTGACATTGTCGATCCACAAAGTGAATCCGCACCTCCTTGGATTGCCCTGAGAAATAAACGTAGTTAGTAAGTTAGAGTAGTAATATTATGCAGATGGTAGGGAAATTGGAGAAATGTAAGAGGTACAACCGGCGAGAGGATCGCTTCGCCAATCGAGACGCTCAACAAATGGAGCTTTCATTCTCTCTAGATTCGTGGGATTTTGAAAGATGATATGACGAGCTTGTATTCAGCTTGTCTATTTTATAGTGGAGCAACTAGTGATAGACCAGGACTTAATGAGAGTCAATTTTGTTCACTGTATGTGACAACACGAGCACGCGTGAGCGGGAATTACTTTATCTTACAAAGCAGCGCCGAAAGTTGATCGTGACAACTCGAACTGATAGTGTGTCCGTGCACTATGGTTTACTGTGCGAGCCAAAATAGTTGGCGTAGGGTTCCTGAAGCGTTGCGACGACATGAGCATGCGCGAGCAGGAATTACTTTACTTAACAAAGTTGCGGGGAAAGTTCATATTGATAGCCTGAGCTGACGTTGTGTCTGGTTACGGTGGTATACTGTGCGATGTAATGGACCCAACCCTCAAGCACCGAAAGTATGTTGTCGTATGCATAAGTAGTTGTAACAGCGTACGGACGACGGTAGGCCTATATACTAATGGGTAGAGACAATGGAACTGTAGCAGTAATATAAAAGTAGTACTAGTCCAAAAAAATATAAACCAAAAGAACTGTATGTACAAACACTCAAGAGGTGGAGCACTACTGCCGAGGCCTCTTGCCCCTGTCCCTCCTACCTTGAGCCCTAACGTGTCCCTGGGAGTACGTCAGACAGTCCGGTGGTACGGCACTACCTGCCTGTCCCTCCGGTACTAGTGTGTCCGATGGCTGCTCTTGGGTCTGCGGTGGTGGAGCTCTGCCAAGCTGTGACGAGTCAAGTATCTCCTGGTGTGTCGCGTCCTCCAAGTCGTCGTCGTAGAAATGGTCGCTAGGACCAGTGCCGCCGGCGTGTAAAGAAGAGGCTCCTGCACCAAAGATCCCCGCTTGAAACCCTATGGGAGAAAGGACATAAGGTTCATCGAGATAAAAAATACTTGTATCAACAAGTACAACTAACGTGAGTAACGAATCACGCACGCTCATCTAGAGGGACTCGCGGCTGCATGTCTGGACAAGGGATCGACGCTCTGTGGGACGAAGTGCTAGCTCCGGCAAAGGCGTGGGAAGGCAGAGGGGGACCTGCGAGCCATGCATTTTGTTGTGACGTGGTCATGTTACCGATAATAAATCAGATATTATGGAATTAATCTCTGGGCGGAGCAGTACCGTGGGAAGCCGCTGCTGTGGGTCACACAACTCCGGCCCTAGGGGCGCGTGGACGTGGTGGTGCTGGACCACCTGGAGGTACCGCGTCCACGGCGTTGCGACAAGAGAAGAAGCGCATGACAGTGCTCATCTTCAACTGCATCCGGTCGAACGTCAGCCTTTGCTCAGCATCACTTAAGTGTAACCACCGGATCTAATGTCGAATTCATCAATATGAGACCGCCCAATGCTTCACCGCCTCCTTCATATCTTCCTTATGAGCATACCTAGCACCTTGAATTACCTCGTTTTCCTTATATTCCCAACGTATATGATGCCCCTCTGAGATAACAAGTTCTGAGAAGTCCTCTTTTGTCCAATCAGTGGGCATTACATCATCTTTCTCATCGGATGATACGTCGCCCTCCGCTTGCTTGTTATCCAAATCTTTCCTCTCCATTCCATTGATGATTGTACCAACTCTCCCCCTCATCCGCCACGCCCATGGCCTGCACGACCCTTGTTTGATTTTCCTCATTGTTTGATGGTCCAACACAATCCCCCACATGGCTAGGACCCTCAACATCTTCGGTTTCTATTCCAAGATTTCTATCATTTTCATGCACCGAAACAAAAATAACAATGGGTCATGACCGTTCAAAAGCCATCTCCACATACCGTCTCCAAGCATCAGTGCTATCCATCAGCATTAGTTCCCATAAATAACCTTCTGTTGCACAACTCACTACAACAGATACTGACATTGTGTTCACGTCTGAGTCTACTCTAAATCCTCGCAGCAACCAACTATAAATTAATTGAAATGTTCTCTCGTCAGGCCTATCGATGCCCTTCGATATCATTCTAAAATCTAACAGATCAACACCATCTGGACCAAATCTAAGGTTGCCTTGACCGTGTACTAAGTGAAATATGACCTTACTTGACATTGTGCCTAATGAAACAAAAAAATAGGTTAAGTAAGTTTGAAACATAACCACCGGATCTAATGTCGAATTCATCAATATGTACTACGCCATAAGTTAAAGTTTCTAGAAATGTATTATCTGTCCTAGGTCTCAAATTCTTCAAATCGGATGTGTGCTCCAGATGTATCATATAACTCAAATATATTGTATAATTTGCACTATGCCATAAGTCTCAATTTCTATAAATATGTCATATGCATTTGTTCTTAAATTATACAAATATATAGTGTGCTCCAAATCTACTAAAATATATGACAATAAAACTAAAATGCAACAAAAATTTCAAAGACAATACAATGTAATGTATTTACCTGCTATGGAGTCAGAAAATGAACAGAGCTTCGCCGCTTTCTTTCAGCTCCCCCTCACCCCTCTCTCCTTTTTCTTTTTTCTGGATTTTGAGTGAATATAATGAAAATTTGGAAAGGGGAAGGGGCTTTATATACAGGGGGCGAAAAATTGCCCTTCCAGAGGGCAGCAAGGGAGCCGCCTGCAAAAATGTCAGGGCGCCCTCAGTTTTGCAGGCGGCACCCAGGGGGAAAATCGCCCTTCCAGAGGGCAGCAAGGGGGCCGCCTGCAAAAAAGCCAGGCTTCCCTCGCTGCCCTGTGCAGGCGGCCCCCAACAGTGATAAATCGCCCTCTGGGAGGGCGGCAAGAGGGCCGCCTGCAAGGCCGTCTGCCACGTCAGATAAATCGTCCTCTGGGAGGGCGATTTTTAAAAAACGTCCTCCCAGAGGACGATGGGCGACTAGATTTACAAATTTTCAAAAATAAAATTATTTTTGTAAATCTTTTAATAAATAAAATTAAAAATAAAAAAAATTCCATCCCTACTATCTCCCCCAACTAACGTGGGGCCTGCTTATTTGGTGATTGCTACTACTTGGTTGTTTGTAATTGTGACTTTGTGCATGTAACGTCCCGCCTCCACGAGGCCGGGACCGCTTACATCTAGCAGCTTAAATAGGACATAGACTGCCCTCACAAACCAACACCAGTCTTTTCTGCGCACTTTGTCCTCACTCGTGCGCACCCGGGAAGACTTCCCGGTCGGTCACCCATTCCTAAATTTCTCCAGGCCAAGCACGCTTAACTTTAGAGTTCTTTGGAGATGGGCTTCCGGAAAAGAAGTTGCAACTTGTTGGCATGAGTATCCTATCAATCCTATTATGCCTTTCGGCCGGGGTGTCACATCTGTCACGCCCCAAACTAGCCCCGAACGGAGGCCAGTATAAGGCGATCCAAATTAACCTGTATGCCTGTACCAGTCCCAGGAAATAGCGCTGGTACAACAGGAAGACTGAATATCACAACCACAGCGGTCTCTTTATTAAGAGTAGGATTACAACCAAGGTTGGAACTGCGGACAGAACCCGAGTTCACAACAGCATTACAAAAAGGCGGAAGCGGAAAGCGGAGACTAGCCCTAAGCCACAAGCAAAGCCTTGGGGGAAGGCTGAAACCCTACTACTGCTCAAAGTCTGCTTGCTCCTGGAAGAACTCTTCATCAGCAGGGTCCACCTCTTCGTCTTCGAGCACTGGGGGGGGTTTAATTGTATAGAGCAAGGGTGAGTACAGGAGTACTCAGCAAGTCAGGGGAATTAAGTGTTTAATGCAAGCTTCAAGGGAAAGCCAGTTGTTTGCACAATTGATTTTAGTTTAAGACTTTCAGAAACAACTAAGTGAGTGCTTCTCGACGGCGCGGACGAGAAAGTGCGTCTCATCCGGCCGGAGCAGTGAAATTGTATCAATTGATTCTTGTCGGCACGAGAGGCTCCCTGCCATTCGTTCACCGACCCGGCTGCACCAACAGCCACCACTCACACACGCCGGTACGAGAGGCTCCCTGCCAATCGTCCCCGACTCCGACTGCTTCAACAGCCACAAGTCAACGCATCGGTACGAGAGGCTCCCTGCCAATCGTCACCGACTCCGACTGCTTCAACAGCCTTAAACCAAGCACAGAACGGAAAACCTCACACCAACGGCAGTTCACAAGGTGTTCAATAAAACTACGCTAAGGAATCACCTCACATCCGCCCATGACCGTGGGCACGGCTGTTCGAATAGTTATTAACCTCTGCAGAGGGGGTACACTTTACCCACACGACGTTACTAACCCCGAATCACCCAGCCCGCGACTCTCGGTCACGTCTGGCGACCTTGAGGCTTTCACGACAAGGCATTTCGAAAGCCGACTCAGGGTTATCTTATGCCAACGGGAGGGGTCCCACGGACCAACACCAGGTTAGGTCCCAGACCATACTGTGCCAGGAAGCCCAGGGGTCCTCCCCGACACCACCCCGGCGAATCCACTTGTCCCTTGGCATCAAGATTTCCCTGGCCTAGCTAGTTACTCAGCCAGGGGCGTCCCATATCACCCATGTGGTCGTACTTGACATATGCTTGGATGTAATTCCCAAGGAATCGGTCCTTAGAGCGAGAACGGGCAGACCGTACCTCCAGTACGTCTCCCGTACCGCGAGTTTTAGGAACTCACTTTAGTTTTCAAGACACCGACCCAAGTGTCGGGTTTTCCAAGCATTTCGTAAACTCAGGTTTTACCCAGGTGGTCAATTTTAAAGTTTGAGGGGAGTCCCGATATTCGTACGTGAGGTACGGTTACCGAGGCTTCACCTGAGGGGTGACAAGGGTGTTAGGGTATTCAAATATCAAGGAAGGTGAATGCAGCAAATGGGTAGGGCCTGCTGGTTGTATTGCAAACCGAGGCCAAGTGTAACCTAATTAATGCACAGTTTGCGGAATCAAAATACTTAATTTAAATTATAGGTTCAATTGATCAAAGGTGACTTGCCTTGCTCGAGATCTTGAGCTTCTTCCTCGAAATCCGCGCACTGCGGGTCTTCGGGCTCCAAGACTACACGCGAAACGAGACGACTCAACAAAGCAACAAAAGAAGCCCTATTAATGACCACTTGCGTGCCATTGGATAGATCTCGATTTTTGAGGAATTTTGGAAGTCGAACGGAGTTAATCGGACGAGCGGTTGAAAAGATATGAATTTCCGAAGATTAAAGGATTTTCTGGAATAAAGAAAAGGAATTATTAATTCCCTGGAAAAGAAAAGAAGGAGGGACTGAAATTGGACTTTATTTTGGGCGGCTAAGGGCAGCCCAAAGGATTTGAATGGGCGCGGCCTAATTAATGGGCCAGCGGCCCGAAGGGATCGGCCCTAGGCCGATCGGCGCGCGAGGGGGAGGCCGATGGGCCGATGGGCCTGGTGGCCGAGGCCGATGGCGGGAGGCCGATGGCCGAGGGACCGAGCAGGCCGGCGCTTGAGGGCGTGGCCCACGAGCGAAAAGGCCGAGTGGCCGAGGGGCCGACTGGGCCGGTCGGCCAAGGAGGCCCAAATGGCCAGCCTCGCAACGCGGCCTGGCCGATGCGCGAGAGGGGGGCCGATGGGCCTAGCGGGAGCGAGGCCGATGGGCCGGGGCAGGCCGCGGCCTACGCGGACGGCCGATCTGGTAGACCGTGCCCGTCGCGCGGCGCTAGGACGGGGCCCGCCTGGCAGCGGTGCGGTCTACGCAGACCGAGCGCACGGAGGGGAAAAAGGGAGAGGGCGCGGCTCTCCTTGGCGGCACGCGCTCGCAGAGGCGGCGGGGCCGGGCGGACGGCGGACGCCGGTGGGACGGAACGGAGAGAGAGAACAGCGGGGGATGAAGGCAGAGAGAGGCGGAGCTGGCGCGACTCTCTCTCGCGCGGGCGCGTGCGGCGCACGTGCGCACACGTGTCCGGCGCGGGTGGCTGCGTGGGCTGGGCCGGATGGCAGCCTGGGAAGGAGGGAGAGGGAAGGCCGAGCGAGAGGGACTGGGCCGAGGCGGCCCAAAAAGGGGAGAGAAAAAGGAAAGGCCGAAGGGGGAAATCGGCCCGAGGGCAGAGTGTGAGCCCCCGGTTTTGTATACCGGAAACCCCATGTGTATTACAATACCATTCCCTGGATCAGTAGATGGTACACACATGGCACAGTTGTATATCTCAAGCTGACATCGTNTCCGATTTTGCGGTTTTCTCCGGGATTGAACTGAGAGGGGAGACACGAGACCTTGGCACACAACAAAACTCAACCGAAGAGCCACTTTCGCAATTAGGGTTTTTAGCAGATTAGTTTTTCCGCTAACGCCGCGACAAAACGGGCGTTACAGTGCATCTCTCTAGCCTCTAGGTGCAGTGATCAGTAAATTGTTTCATTATGAGTAGTAGAAAAGCCTATTTGGTTGTCAATCCCTTAAAAGTACAGTAAGTCTTACACGTTGACAATATTTGGTGAGTCCAAACTCTGAAGTAACCCTGATCAGAAGAAATAATTAATTAATGATTTATTTATTTATTATTATGAGCTAGATAAAGATTAAAGAATTTCCTTTTCTTTCATCTTTGCTATAAAATTTACCTACTTCCTTTGTTTCATATTATTAGTCGCTTTGACCTTTTCTCTAGTAAATTTTTTTAAATTTGACCAAGTTTAGAAAAAAATTAATATCTATAACATCAAATTAGTTTCATTAAATACAACATTCAATATATTTTGATAATATATTTTTTTGTGTTAAAAATATTTCTATATTTTTTATAAACATAATCAAACTTAAAAAGTTTGACGAAAAAAGTCAAATTGATTTCGTTCAGAAGGTTGTGTTCTTTTCAATGAGTTGAGAATTTATCTTTTATGCACGCAAAACGGAGCAACTCATTAGCACATGATTAATTAAGTATTAGCTAATTTTTTTAAAAAAATGGATTAATGTGATTTTTTAAAGTAACTTACCTAATTTTTCTTTGTAAAAATACACCGTTTAATAGTTTGAGAAGCGTGCGTGTGAAAAAAAGTAAGGTGAAGTTGGAAATATTGAGTAAAGAACACAGTAAGGTTGGTTTATTCATCCAAATCACAGTGTGGAATGCCACACATGACATGATGGGAAGTTGGGAACAAACTTGTGGAAACCAGAAGTCTAGGGGGAAAAAAATCAGTCAATTCTCACTGAAACAAAAACACCGACATAAGCTCATCATATATAGTTGGGTTTATTCTTCTTCTCGATCAACTTGTTGTGCACATTCCTTAGCATGGCATTCACACATGAAAGATTAAGGAAAGCACATACACACCCAGGAAAACCTGATCAAACTACTCGTCAATGGACTTGCAACACGAAATGATCTTTAGAAAGTCATTTCATCTTGATCAATCGCTTGAAGTTAACCGGCGTGGCGAACCGGGCTGGGCCGTCGTAAAATGCGGAGGCGGCTAGCTTAGCAGCTCGCTCCGTCGTGTAAGTGAGATCCCAAAACCAGTACTGCTTGCGGTTTTTGCAGGGTGGTTCATGTTCAGGTGTGCAGGGGGGAATACAGCATGTGCTGTTGATGTTCACAAACCCTGCACATACAAGATATAACCACAATAAATACATTACATAAACAAGGACAAGTAGCATTGCCATGTTTTGTGTTGCAGTCCATCTCCTATCCCAACCCCAAAAAAGTGTTGAACAAATTTTGGTTGACTTACCGTAAGCCGACGGATTCATGAAGGTGGCATTTGAGAATGCGTAGAAGTCGGCGACGGAGTAGGAGAGGCCACTCAGCTGAGAGCTGAGATTGGAAAAGAGGGGCTTGAGGCCGTCGTTAAATTCCCTAGCGAGACTGTTCATGGTGTCATTGCAGTCGACATTTTTTTCCGAGTTCTCCCTCGCCCATGGCTGGCACCCGAAGGGCTGGATGTTGATGATCCCAAACTTCCTTGCACCCAGGCCATACAACTGCACGATTATGGCTTTGTAGGAGGAAAGAGTATTTGGAATGTTGAATGGTGATGGCCTTCTGGAATATCTTAGTAGTCTCCAGATATTTACAGACAGATCCATAGTACCAATGCTTATCAGGAATAAAGATTTGGCCAACAGCTTGCTCAACTTCTGGTGGCCTAGGTTAGCCTCCATCTGGCTTACCGTGTCATTGAAGTTCTTCACTTGGTACTTGAATGGAACCGTCGCTTCATCGTCCTGCATATTTACATTATAGCATCAATTAAGGTTATTTCCAAGCAAAACCCAGTATTTCATCTGTTAAATAACCGTCAAATGTTTATTAACACTTTGATCATTTATCTTGCTAGCAGATCTGATCACTCATATTCTTAGCATGCGTGTATAGTATAACCAAGAAATTCACCAGTTTGTAGTAGCTACTTTTCATCATAGATTTCAATATCCTATATAAAATTTTGAGTTACTACAAAGTCAAAATAAGCTCTTGATCTACCGGCTAAATAATACCGAGTATAATTTTCCTGATAGCAAAGAGTAACGAACAAATTAAACGAAGACCTGTATAATTGTAGATTGCCCATGGAATGGCCCAGCGAACTATCAGAAGTTGACAGTCAGAGATGATATTATATTGATGTAAAATTTTCCTTATGTTACTGTCAGAAAATTTTTGAAAATTACAATGCCGACAAGATATATATAGTCACATGTTACTCTCTTCTTTCATTTGCAATTTCCAATCATTAATTAACCATCACGAAAGATCATGCTTCTGATAATTAGTGATACAGATATGCAACAATTCCAATATGTTATATGACCAACTTGGATAAATAATCACCATTTCTTGATGCCATTGCTATGGAAGCGTTCACAATTAATATTATGGTTGAATTTGCATTTAAGCATATATTCTGGAGTTACCATGATGATCTGAATGCCAGCACCTGCTGAAGCATAGTTCACTCCGGTGAAATTGGTCTCCATTTTTATTGAACTGTTAAGCGATAGATAAGCTGGAGGGCTCATTTTGAATCCCATATCCTTTGCTGCATGCATGACACACACCAATTAAAGTTGCATGCATGTACCAAAAATTAACTTGGGTATTTTTCTCAAATAAAAGAATACTTGATTATATGTACTACCTTTCTCAAATATAGAATCATATATATAATGTAATAGAGAAACACCATTTGTAAACAAAGCATGAAATGTTGAATCGTCGTTAGTATTTCTATATATTCATCATATTTTTTACAAACTACAATAACATTACTACCTTTATTTGCTAATGTCTTCTGACAGTCAATAGTAGTATAAAGCAACAACCACACTACAAATTAGCATTAATTCATTAATTATTTGTAGTCTTGTTGGGTATATTCTGTGGATGATTTATTCTAACTGCTTGAAAACACTTAAAAAATCTGTCACCTAAAGCCAAAAAAAAAAGACTGTATAATAACCATCAATCCACCCATCTAATTCACAAATAACTATATAATAAACTGTGACACAGAAAATACAATTCAATGATGACATAACTATAAAAGAGAATAAGGGCAATATGATTGATCAAGTCGCTTAATTACCAATGAAGTCAGCCATGTTGTATCCATTACTGAACCTTCCAGTGGGCTCTGAGCCAGGGAAGTCGATGCCATAGTAGGGGTAGTCAGCCTGGGGAGCGTCGGACGGCAAGTAGTTGTTGTTGCCGACGTCCAGCGTGCCGTCCCCGAACACGAAGATCGCCGGTGCAGCCGTCTTATGGCCTTCAGCAGAGCCAAACACTTGAAAGGATGCCATTATCACAAGGCTTAGAATTAGAACTATGATCTTGAAGTGCCCCATCATCGTCATCAACTGAACCAATTAAAACTCAGGCACACTACTGCATATGTTATTTATAGCATTCATGTGGAATTTATATATATGATTGAACTGACGATTGATAGGAAGTACAAGTACAGTTAGCTAGCTATTTATATGCACAAACTAAGTGTCAACTATATTATCGAAGTCCACAGTCTTAATTAAACTGACATATGAAAATCAAAGTCAAGTACTGCGATATGATGCTGCTTCAGGAATTCCTCATCACATGGTTCATGCTTCGGAGTTAAACGTCGGCAACCTCAAACCTTAAAAGCTAAGTTGTATAGCTCTACTCTCAATCTCTTGGCCTACGTACGTAGAATTTTTAGTTGTAAGATTAATGGTACTTGTCTAGCTAGTTGCAGTTGATTTATTCAGGGTAAGTGCATGGGAAATTAAATTAAAGGCGATCAACATCCACTGTGAGCAGAGTCTTTCCAGCTGAAAGAAGCAAAGGCATTTACAGTTTTGGAGGAAGTCACCGTGGTATGGCTGGAGAGGAGTGTTGGGAGAGCTATGAAGTTTTATATGTAGCCTGCCTTCAATTGAACATGTATTTATATAGTAGTTGATTGGGAGTTGTAGTTTTTTCAATTGGAATTTGGGTAACCCAAGAATACCAGTGAAATAATACCACCCCCCCCCCCCCCCCCCCCCCCNGCAAACATTACTGAACACCCACTGCTAGATCTATGAAGTAAGGTGCATTATTGATCCAAAAAATGGGTATTGGATCAGACATTGAAATTTCAGATTGACTGGAGAGAGTGGTAGGAGAGCAAAGGCGTTACATAAGCTCGTAGCACCCTACACGCAAATTAACGGGTGCAGCTAATTGGCGCGTACGCACCGCGACGCGAAGTCACGCGCACCCGCTCCCCATGCTCGCGTACCTGCTCCCCACGCGGGATATGGCTCCCGAGCCTTACATGCCACTAATCTCTAGAGATTAGCACAAATTCCTTTTGTTTAGCACTAATTAATTTTTTAGATAGAATGATAAATAAATAGTTGAGCTGAAAATTTTAAATATGAATTGGAAGGTTTGAAAGTTAAGTTGAATGTTTTAAAAATATGAGATGAAAGTTTGAGATTTAGAGTTGAAAGTTTCAAAATTGAGTTAAAAATATTTTCAAATCTTGAGTTAGAAAGATTTTAAATTTAAGTTGAAAATTTTCAAATCTTGGCTTAAAATTTTTTAAATTTAAGTTGAAAGTTTTCAAATCTTGCGTTGAAAGTTTTTGAATTGAGTCAAAAGTTTTCGAATCTTGAGTCAAAAGTTTTTGAATTTAAAATTCTCAAGTTTAAGTTGAAAGTTTTCAAATCTTGCGTTGAAAGTTTTTGAATTAAGTCAAAAGTTTTTGAATCTTGAGTCAAAAGTTTTGAATTTGAATTAAAAGTTTTTAAATTTGAGTTGAAAATTTTAAAATTTTGGAAATGTTTTTTTATAAATTAGTAGAAAAGTTTCAACTTTTCGAATTTTTAATAAAAAAAAAGTAACACTCATCTATGAAATGAAAAAACAAGACCTATAGATGGATTACCATAATTAACCATAATTAAGGAGTATATGTTTATCAAAAGCTAATTACGCCAAAGGTAGCACTAATCATATACTCCGTATTTCTATTTCGAGTTTCCGATTTTAGGTGGGCCCTACAAGCAGCGCATGTGCGCATGCGGGGATCCGGTTGGAAAAAAGTCAAAACACATGGATCCGGAACACGCATGATTTGATTTGCTCGCACATAAGCGCGAGAAAGCAAACCCACAAATTAACAACCAATGCACAGCTATGAAGTTCTATATGTAGTTGATAGACTTATTTTTTAGACAATGGAACCAATTATTACACAAAATCACTCCAAAGTGATCACATGCCAATGAGTTCATAAAAACACATCGAATTTAATAAAACAAGATAAAGAACCCACAATTATTGAATCCTATTTGTGAACCTCCACTCGAAGTTAGCGAAAAACTACATGACCGTTGACTCAAGTTTACGACATGCATTCTTTATTAGCTTGATGTCGTCATCACACCTTTGTAGTTGGGTCCAACACCGAAGCCAATACGTTACCCTGAAAAGTACCTGCATATAAGATTTTGATGGCGATTTGTCAAATACCATATCATTTCTACTAAGCCATAGAGCCCAACATATAGCAGATGCTCCTATAAGAATAAGTTTCTTTATCTTTATATCAATACCCACAAGCCAATTCCCAACAATATGAGATATACTATGTGGAGGATATAACCCAAAAAAACTGTATTGCTCTCCATAGAAATCTGGCAAAATGGCAATCCAAAAATAAATGATATATCATCTCATTTATCATAAAAAACAACATCTCATACTGCCATTCCAATTCCTCCTAGCCAGATTATATTTTATTAACACCATCCCTTTGAGCAAATACCATATAAAAATCTTGATCTCAAGAGCCATCTTAAGTTTCCAAATAATCTTATTTTTCTCAACATAACCATTATTAATTAAGGCTAAATACATAGATCGAACCGAGAATCGACCATTTTGATGATGATTCCATTTAAAAATATTGTTTTCTTCTAACAAATGGATTTGCACAATTGAAGCACAAAAGTTGTGCCAATTGACACGTTCTGGCCTACTAATGCTCTTCTAAAAGAAACATTAAATGAAACAGAACTCATAACATTTGCAATCAAAGAATTTCTCCTATGAACTATAGAGTATAACGATGGGTATCTATCCTTAAAAGAAGTATTTCCTATCCACTTGTCTTCTCAGAATCTGACTTGTTCACCATTATTAATTATCCAGGAACCCATATTTAGGAATGTACTCTTAACTTTCATGAGTCCCGACCAAAAATGGGAATCCCCTCGTTTCCTTTCAACTTGAGCTATTGTTTTTTTAATAAGTCTTGCCAAACACCTTGCTCATTTATTATCTTAAACAACCATTTTCTCAATAAACAATGGTTTTGTATTTCTAAATTATGTACTCCAAGTCCACCCTGATCTTTTGGCTGACATATAATGTCCCATCTAGCTAGTCTGTATTTCTTTATATGCTCATCTCCTTGCCAGAAGAAGCGTGGTCTATAATAATCAATTTTTTGAAGAACCCCTTTAGGAATCTCAAAAAAAGATATCATAAACATGACTAGACTCGAGAGCACAAAATTAATCAAAACCAACCTCCCCCCTATAGACATATGTTTACCTTTCCAACTACCAAGTTTTTTTAATTCTTTGCTCAATTGTTTTCTAGTATTTGTTACTAAGTTTTCTAAAATGCATGGAAATACCAAGATATCTAAAAGAAAAATTTCCTAGATTACAACAACAAATGTTAGAATATTGTTCCTGATATTCTTGTGCCTGGCCAAAGCAAAATAACTCACTTTTGTCAAAATTTATCTTTAGGCCAGAAAGTTTTTCAAAGGCTAATAATAACAACTTCATATTCTTCGCTTGCTCTAAGTCATGTTCTAGAAAAATAAGAGTATCGTCTGCATATTGTAAAATAGATAAACTGTCATCCACCAAATGTGAAATGACCCTACTAATTGATCATCGTCCTTTGCTCTCTTAATTAATATAGCTAGCATATCAACAATTATATTAAAAAGTAATGGGGATAGTGGATCCCCTTGCCTTAGACCCTTATATGTTTGAAAGTTAGATCTCTCTTGGTTATTTACTTTTCTACCAACATGTCCACCTTGAATAAAAGAAACTATCCATTCGCACCATTTTTGTGAAAAACCTTTCATCCTCAATGTTTGTTGTACAGAAGACCATTTTACTTTATCATACGTTTTCTCGAAATCAATCTTAAAAATCACCCCACTTTTCTTTTTTGATACATTTTATGTATTGTTTCATGTAAAATAATCACTCCTTCCATTATATTTTTTCTGAGTATGAAAGCTATTTGAGTTGGGCTAATTACTTTTTGAGCAACCCCAGTAATCCTATTTGTAGCAACTTTGGTAAAAATTTTAAAACTTACATTAAGTAGATAGGCCTATATTGTTGAATCTTAATAGCCTCCTTGCACTTAGGCAGCAATATAATAATACCAAAATTAAGCAAATATAGATGCAAACCTCCACTATGAAAATCTTTAAATAAAAGCAACAAATCCAATTTGATAACATTCTAGAACACTTGGTAAAATTCAGCTGAAAATGCATCCGGACCAGGAGCTTTATTATGTTCCATTTGGAAAATAACATATCTAATTTCCTTCTCATCAAATTCTTCTGTTAAAACATCATTTTCCATTTGGGACACTTGTGGGATATTAGTTATTTGACTCTCATCCAATGTTAAAGAAGAATTTTCAGGTGGACCAAATAAACCTTTATAATAAGTAGTAATATGCGATTTTAAGTTCGCATCACCATTTATTATTTGGTCTTCATCCTATAATTAATAAATTCTAGATTTTTTATGCTTGCCGTTTGCTACCAAATGAAAATATTTAGTATTTGAGTCCCTTTCGAGAATATCCTTAGTCTTAGCACGCTGATACCATTTAATTTTCTCTTCTCTTATCAAACATGCTAGCCTACTCCTCAAAAATTGTCTAGAATCAAGCTCTTCCTAAGTCAATAAAATTGTTTCAGATTTTTTATCAAGTATATCAAGATTATCTAACAACACCTTCTTCTCTTTTTTATAACTTCCACTAGTTTGTTTAGCCCAACCTCTTAAATGTTGTCTTAATCTACGAATCTTTGCCTGCCATCGCTCTAAAGGTGTATTCCCTTCATCCACACTAGACCATATTTCCTTAACCATATCCACAAAGCCATCACGTAGCAACCAACCTAACTCAAATTTGAAAAATTGTTGGCTATTACGCGTTGATGAGGAGTTTGTGTTTAATAATAAAGGAGTATGATCCGATATGTCTCTATTTAGAGCAAACACCGAGGATAGCGGAAATTTCTGTTCTTACTCCGTCGATATTAATACTCTATCCAATTTCTCATAAGTTGGTGTTGCTAAATTATTTGCCCATGTATAAATCCTTCCGGATAGTACAAGTTCTCTAATACTAAGACCATCTATAATTACCTCTTCCTCTTCCTCGCCATTCCCCTCTCTGGCTAGGTAGCTTCCCGGTGGTGGAGGAGCTCAAGAAGGCGTACGAGCTCTCCGTGCTCTACGATGCCGAGGTTACACTCATCATCTTCTCCAACCGTGGTAGGTTCTATGATTTCTGCAGTGGCCAGAGGTGCACACACACGTTGGTCGATCTGCTGGATCATTTGTCACTAGATCTGCTTGTTGTTGTGCAGAAGCAAAAGTACATAGGGAACCCATGCTTTGTAGTTTTTTATGAAATCATAGAGATTGTGATGTCTTTCCCTCAGATTTTTTAAGCACTTCATACCCGGCACACTTTTATTTCTCAACTCTTGGGGCTTTTCTTTTCTTCCTTATTTACAGGTTTTGTGTGAAGAAGAGATTGTAGAATTAAAAAGATGGTTACTTATAGGAGATGAAATGGGGGCAAAGGAGAAGTTGTAAGAGAAATTCCCAAAGATTTTGTTAATTAATTAATAATTAAGTATAGTTCACAGAAATAAGATTTATAAGCTCAATTTCTTCTCATGTTTTCTCTGTTCATTGAGCCTTGATTCTTTTATGTGCCAACTTTAGCTTAATTTTTATTGAACACACATCATTTGTGATAAATGGCAGGCACTTGGGGGTGGACCCAACATCCAAGAACAAACAAAGATATGTTAATTTGAACTGAATTTTGATGATGTTCAAGCTACTGATCCAGAATTAGTGGAGCTTTTTATCTAGAGATTCACGTGAGTAGTGGTACTACTACTACTACTACAGTACTACTTGCATATGTATGTGTCCATTGCTGCGCTGAAGAAAAATCCACTGACATTGTTGGCATATGAGCTACCTATCACCTGTCTTTTGCTACTTTTCATTTTTCACGCGACATACAAGTAGCAAAAGTCATCTTTTTTCCCCATTTGTGCATGACCTGTTTTTGCCCCTAATTTCACAGGAATCTCCGGTGCATCGACCCCGTGAGCTTGGTATCTCCGAAGTTAGATGCATAGCAGTCGCCGAGGTTTTCGTGGTTCGTTCTGTGTTGGTCGGTGAGGCAGCCATGGCTTATGCGATGGCTGATGGTGAATCAAGCAGCACTATAACCATGGTGCTCAGGGAGGCAGCCACGATGGTCCCCAAAGTGAGTGCATGATCACAATTTATTTCCCCGTTTTTGTGGCATTTTTTAAAGATTGTTTGCTGAGACTGGTAGTACTAGAGAGTATCTAAATGCAATTCGCAGTGCCCGTGGTTAGGGATTCGCACAGATAGAGATTGACACATTCTATGATATGTTCTTCATCTCCAAGTTAGTCCCAGTGTCTGTTCAACCTCTCCGTTGCTAGGGATTCTTAGGACCATTTGTACATATTGATTTGTCAACACCTTGGATGCAGCTACAGAGGCTTTAATAAATTTGGTCTGACCAAGAAAAGGGAGATATGAAAATTAATGAACTTAATGAATAGTTCTGTCTGTTTTGTTAGCAATGAAAGCACCTGTCTGGAGGGATCGCTACAAAAAGTAATTAGTTATTTGAATTCTGTAGTTTTGTCTTCTACTAAACGTGGAATTGGTGAGCTAGCTCTAACATGTCATGGAGTATTATTCTGTTTTCTTTGTTCCTTTTGTTTTTGTGTGACATTTGTGGTTTTTTTTCTATCAATTTTGTATATTTTACTAAGAAATATTTTTTATGTCTTCCATTTGTAATTTGTATTTTGTCCTTTTTGTCATATTTGTGCTCGTTTTTGTCAATTTTTTAAATTTTGCTACATATTAGTTATGTTTTTGTTAATTGTGTGCTTGCGTTTGTTATTTTGTCAGTTTTTGTAATTTTTACTAAGAAATTAGTTTTTTCAGAATAACAGGACCAAAAATTGTGGACAGAAAGTTTTGTTAGCAATTAGTTTTGCCTTATGGAGTTTTGTTAGTTTTTGTTAGTTTTGTTAATTTTATAACACAGAGTTATAAAATTTTCAGTGTTTTTGTATTTTGTATTTTGTCAGACTTTTTTTTCAGTCTGTCAGAAGTTTTTTCATTTCTTTGTCAGAATTTTTTTTGTCATATTATTTACATATCGACATGATAGCAACTATAAAATCATATTATTTAGGTGGTCATAGCCTAATACCTACAACACTGAAAATTTGATAACTCTATATGTGTTCAGTTTTAAAATGCCTTAGTAATAACAATTCCCCCCTGAGCTTGCCAATAGTTAGCGTTACACCCTTACCAATAGTTTTTTTGTTAGCAAATTTTTAGGTGTAGTGAGTAGTTGTTTTAGCACCCAATTCTTTCTTCTCAGGCTCTCAGGTTCAGTAGCAACATCCTTGTTTTTATTCATGTCGGCATAGTCTCCACGATTTATCAATAGTTTCGTTTACTTGTTCATGGCATACGATGAGAAATTTGCCTTTTCTTGTCTTACTGTTTTCCATACAATTTGAGCCAGTCCAAGACTTGTTTTCATTTTTTTATTAAAAAAACATTCACATTAATCTGATTGGAAATATGATTTTTTGGTTTAATTTACAGACTCTTTAGTTTAAGATTACTATACTTACTTTTTTTTTAACTCTTTGATTTGCAGGATTGACCAAGAACTGGGGATCCTGAGTTGAATATGATATCAAACTACAGTTAACTGAGTATAATTTCTTTTTATTTGGCAGCCGTACTTTTTGAAAGAAAAACATGTGAAGGACAAACCAAAGCAGCACAAAAAAGTGCATGATTAGGGTTTTTTTCCGGGCTTCTTTTCAGGGATAAAAATGTCCAAGGATTTTTCTCCTTGTGAGATGTGGGCGTTTTTACAAGGATAAAACGTCATGGGCCTTTTCCTTTTCTGGACTGCGTGGAGACAAAACTAAGCCCACACTAACAAAACAAAACGGTGGGCTTTGTTGTGCATGTTTTGCAAAGCACGTGGGATTTTTGTGTAGGAGGGGATGGGCGACGTGTATTGATCGCATGGTCAGAAAAAAGAAAAAAAGGCTGAAACTCCCAAATATTTCAGCCGTTTGTCACATAGAGAGTTCCAACAACTAAAACTATTTCATATATCTTCAGGTACTATTAATAAGATGTACAAATACTTATAAATCTATCGATGGTCAAAGTTATAATAATATTGATCAACGGTAACAGTTATTTAAAACCGAAGGAAGTAAAATTTAGGGGAATTCAGCCAAACAGGATTTTAAATAAATCTAAAATAACATGATAACAACTAAAACTAAATTGTAGGAAAAATCAAATTAAAACATCTTCTTCCTAAAATCTGCTTTATACTCCCTCGTCCAAACAACCACAAAATGTCGTCTTCTTTTCTTCTTTAGAAGAGGTGTCCTCCAGTTTATTGAGTTGAAAGTCTGTTCTTAGTGATACCATGATTCGTCATGGTTGGGTTTTAGCAACTACTAAATTATTACTCATGCCATGCATGATGCATATATTTATCAATCCACGCATACATACAAGGTGAAAGATAACTACTCATCGATGGACTTGCCAGATAGAAGATCAACGAGGAATCATTTCATCTTGATCAATCGCTTGAAGTTAACCGGTATGGTGAATCGGGCAGGGCCGTCGTAAAATGCAGAGGCAGCTAGTTTATCAGCTCGCTCCGTCGTCGAACTGAGATCCCAAAACCAGTACTGCTTGCGGTTTTTGCAGGGTGGTTCATATTCAGGTGCGCAGGGGGGATTGCAGCACGTGCTGTTGGTGTTCACAAACCCTGCACGTACAAAATGTATCCACAATACTAATAAATACATCAGAGGAAACAATCACAATCAGTACTGCTATGTTTGTGTTTCGGTCCATCTCATGATCCTATCCAAACCCCAAAAGAGTATCAATAGTTTTGGATGACTAGGCACCGTTCCATAATGCATATAGGATAGGATTATTGCTGGCATGTTGAAACGAGAAAGGTGATTAGCATATAATTAATTATGTTATAAATTTAAAAAATAAATTTATTTGATCTTTTAAAAAAAACTTCTACTCTATCCGTCCCAGAGTATAAGAACATAGTATTGTATTAGGACGAATATAAGAATCTAGTATTGTACTTGGATGTGTGGATGTGTCTCATCTAGTACTAGGTGAATACATAAAAAAAATATCTTATAAATGTACCATTTATTAATTTAGAAAGCATGTACACCAAAAAAAGGAGAAAACAGAGCCTTACCATAAGCCCTCGGGTTCATGAAGGTGGCATTTGAGAATGCGTAGAAGTCGGCGATGGAGTAGGAGAGACCGCTCAGCTGAGAGCTGAGGTTGGCCAAGAGGGGCTTGAGGCCATCGTTAATTCCCCTAGCGAGACTGTTCATGCCGTCATGGCATTCAAAGTGATTTTTGGTGTGCAACCTCGCCCATGGCTGGCACCCGAAGGGCTGGATATTGATGATCCCAAACTTCCTCGCGCCCAGGCCATACAACTGCATGATCCTGGCCTTGTAGGAGGAAAGAAGATCCGGAACGTTGTATAGTGATGATGGCCTTGGGGATCTCAATCGCCACCAGATACTTTCTGACAGGTCCATGGTACCAATGCTGATCAGGAAGAAAGATTTGGCTAACAGCTTGCTCAGCTTCTTGTGGCCCAGGTAAGCCTCCATCTGGCTTACCGTGTCATTGAAGTTCTCCACTTGGTACTGGAATGGAATAGTCACTTCATCGTTCTGCATATTCATTATAGCATCAATTAAGGTTCTGTCCAAGGAAAACTCGAGTATTTTCATCCTATTAAAGAACCATCAAATGTTTAGCTCTTTGACCCTTCATCTAACCAGCAGATATATTCCTAGGTTGTATACACTATAACCAAGAAATTCATCAGTGTGTAGTGTACTAGGCAGTAGTATACTAACTTCATCATGAATTTGTATATCGTATAAGCTTCCTCGATATTTTACAAAGTCAGTTGTTATATTGATTAAATACTGTTGATTATAATTTTCCACATAACATTGAGTATTAAATAAGAAGAAACATGTATAATACCAGTGAATGGCCCAGCGAAAGATAAAGCTATTGGTGGCATTAACTCTAAAAAATAACATTAATTGGCGCAAGTTTTTCTTATGTTACTGTCAGAACCGGTGAAAATTATGATGCCAACTAGCAATATAGTTGCAGAACTACTCTTTTTTTTTGCCATTTCTTATCAATTAATTAGCCACTAGTAAAGAGTATGCTTCTGGTAACTAATGAGATAGATGTGCAATAATTCCATTTGTGTTCATGCCACCAACTTGGAAAATCTCCATTTTTGTCGATGCCATGGTAGTTTTCACGATTAAGAGTTTGGTTGAGTTTGCATTGATCAGGCATATATCCGTGGACTTACCATGAGGATCTGAATCCCAGCACCTGCCGAAGCATAGTTCACTCCAGTGAAACTGGCCTCCATTCTTATCGAGCCGTTAAACGATAGATAAGCTGGAGGGCTCATCTTGAATCCCATAGCCTTTGCTGCATGTATGGGGCACACCAGTTAATTAGAGTTGCATCCATGCATCAGCAATTAATTAAGTTGGCTGTTTTTCTCAAATGAAACAAGTTCACTTGATTATTATGTACTACTCCCCATCCGTCCTCAATTAAAGAGTCAATATCAGCAATAATACGCCACTTGGAAATACTATGTAGAATATTCCTACAGTAGTTTCACTTAGAAAACACACGATGTAGAATTTGTCATGGAAGGAATTTCTATTTCATGATTCGTGTTATTTTTGTGAACAAGATAAAAATAATACCTTTGCTAATGTTTTCTGGAAGTCATTAGTAGTGTAAAGCTATCACGACAATTTAAGTTAACAACAATTCACTCAAGCATTCGCCATCTTGTAGGGTATTCGGCAACTGATTTATTCTAACTGCTTGAAAAGGCTTTGACATATACATGTGAAATAAAATGTTGGCTAAATGAGAAAAATCTAAGATGGCATAATCCATCCATTCACAAATAATTGTACGATAAGTGACACAGAAAATACAATTTAACGATGACAGAAGTGTAAAAAAGAACGAAAGTAGTATATAGACATATAATCAACAAAGTCGCTTAATTACCAACAAAATCGGCCATATTGTATCCATTGCTGAACCTTCCAGTGGGCTTGGAGCTAGGGAAGTCGATGCCATAGTAGGGGTAGTCAGCTCGGGGAGCTTCATCCGGCAAGTAGTTGTTGTTGCCGATGTCCAGCACGCCGTCCCCGAACATGAAGATTGCTGGCACCACCGTCTCATGGCCTTCAACAGAGCCAAGCACTTGCAAGGATGACATTATCACAAGGCTTGGAACAACTTTTATCATGAAGTGTCTTATCATGACCATCATCAACTGGACCAATTTAAACCTCAGGCATGCACACTATTGTGTGTGTTGTTATACAACATTCATGTGGAATTTATATATGCTTGAACTGATGATTGACAGGAATTGAAGTACATGGGCAGCTTGCTGGCTAATTATATGCACAAGCTAAGGTTCAAATATATTACCACAAGCCCACAGTCTTGATTAAACTGGTGGTATGAAAGTCAAAGTCAAGTATTGCAATATGAAACTGCTTTAGTAATTCCTCATGCTTCAGAGTTAAAAGTCGGCAACCTCAAACCTTAAAAGCTAAGTCGTATAGCTCTACTCTCAATTTCTTGGCCTAAGTAGAATATTTAGTTGTAAGACTAATGGTACTTCTCTATTCGCAGTTGATTCATTCAGGGTAAGTGCATGGGGAAATAAAATTAAAGGCGATTAATACATCCACTATGAGCTAAGTCTTTTCAGCTGAAAGAAGCAAGGCATTTACAGTTTTGGAGGACGTCACCGAGGTATGGCGTGAGAGGAGGGATGGGAGAGAAAATTCATTACGTAAGCTGATAGCACCCTAAGCGCTAATTATAACGGCTGACTATGAAGTTCTATACATATCCTACCTTCATATATAAGTTCTATATTGTAGTTGAAATTTATAAATTTTCATTTGACGAATGCCTAAGACAGAGTAAACTAGTAAGAGCCTGCTTGGGATTTGTAGTTTTTTTGAATTGGAATTTGGGTAACCCAAAAATACCAGTGAAATAATAACCCCCTATTACTGAACACCCAGTGTTAGCTCTATGATTTGCACAAGTAAGGTGAATTACTAATACAAAAAAAATGAGTACTGACTGCTGAGAGCATTGCATCAGATAGAATTTCAGATTGAAACAACAATTTGGCACTACAAAATTTGATAGATCGATTATTTTTTTTAGAGAGAAGGCATACGCCCAGCTTTACTGAAAGCCTAACGGTTCTGATATATCAATTATAAGATCAGAATCACATTGTTCATCAAAATTTCAGAATACAATACTACCAAATTGAGGTGAACCTGGCAGCCTCGTTGTTAGAATTCAATAGCAGCTATGTCAACAAAGAGCTACATGGTTCCCGTAGCGAAAGAAACATTTGTGCAGAAAATCAAATGACCAAAGCTTGATCGAAATCCCTAATTTTAATAAATGTAACACCTAGGCTATCCATGAACACAAGAAAAGTTCCACCCTACCAGCCACCACTGAGCTGTTTGCGGCATGCCTCATCGCCTCCAGCTGCTTCCCCGGCTTGCTCGCTGCCCTGCCCTGCCCCGTTCCTTCGAACCACCAATCCTGGTTACCACTGTCCTCGTTGGTGACGCGTGGTTGCGGCCAGCCGGAATCTCACGCGCGTACGGAGAAGGGGAGAGATTGAGCGAGGGAAAATAGATAGTTGACGATGGTGAAGTGCTCAGCGAGAGTACGGACAGGCTCTGAGTGAGAAGGGGCTGTGTCTCGAGATCGAACGAACTCGCCTTCCTCTGTGAACCCTGTGGTGTGCGGTCGTCCGCACCCCTATCTTCGATCTCGATGTCGACCACGTTCACATCGCACGGAAAACTTGAATCGGAGGATTCCAAGTCGTCTAGGTCATGAAGGACAGATGGCTCGTCGGGATCGATTCCGATGAATCCCACCATACGATTTGAAGGGTTGACGTCCATAAACGTCACACGAGATCGATGTCTTCAAGCATGGATTGGGCAACATGAAACTCAGGTGATCGGTTCCGCAAGCTTTAAAAACATCTTGCAGCTTGTTAGGGGATGACTCTTGGTTTTGTGGATCGGACACCACGCCTTGTACGGAGAAGTATGCTGAATCCCTCACTTTTCACAGGCGTGGAGTTTAGCTTTTGCCTGGATGATGACATGACATCCGGCTAGTGGATGACTAGAAGTCTTGTGAATTAGACACCATGCACTATCTTTGTCGACAAATTTTCTTGTCAGCATACGCTTGCCGACCAAGGCCGACGACTTGGCTGCTTTAGGGTTTCCATCGACGAATTGGGTTTTCACGCCTAGTTTTCGGGTCGAACCGAAGCGGCGACCGATGAAATGGACATATTCGCTCGCGTCGTTGTCATAACCACGCTCTTGGCATCTGCTAAGAAGGGCGATATCGGGACGGTGATGAAAACTAAAAAGATGATGGAGCTAACTTGGACCATGGCGAAGGCTTGCGGGGCTGGATCTCCTTGGCCAGGTTGGTTTTAGAGCCCTCATCGGTGAATCCTGTTCTTGAACTATCTCGTCGTAACCTTGAAGCACCAAGTCACCTACCTGACGCGTCATTGTCAATTGGTTGTACGCTGACCAAGATATTTGTAGAGTATGGGGATCGTTGGAATCGGATATTTACGAGAGTGGGTCAAGCAAACAAAAGACAAAGATTTATACTGGTTTGGGCCCTCAAAAATGAGTAATAACCCCACTTCAGTTTGTATGGATTAATATCGAAAAAAACGCTCAGAATACAATAAGGGATAGAACAACTGACTGATTTCATCGATTAAAAACTGCTGAGAATGGATCGGCGAGATCTATTCGGCGAATACAACAAAGACTTCCTCTGTATTGCTTCTGGGCATAGATTTTGGCTTGATTTATAACTAATTACTCGTCCTGGACCATGGGGGCCTTGATTATATAGTATAGATCACCTTCTTCTTCAAGTAGAACTCGAAGAAATAGAACGAAATATGGGTCAAGGAAATCTTATCCTTCCCAACTAAGATTGTGACACATTCTATTTCGGAAAGATAATTTTCTTCTCTTTCAATCGTATTTATTTAATTAAAAGATACTTTATCATATACTATCGGGTATATGATTTTATCGTATTTTGTTAATCCGTGTATAGGAGATATGTCTTATACACGGATGTAATGCCTAGTCTATCTGAAAGCGACTTGGCTAGAATAGTGTCTAGTCTATTCCAAATGATTTGACTAGAACCTACTGCAGACATACTCCTACCAGAGTACTACATACGTACGATCAGAGTAGAGCTGCAGAAAGACAAAGAGATGCACATGCACCAAGCACGAGCACCCAAGCATGGGAGAGATGAGGATGTAAGAGAGGCACAACCCATGCGCGAAGAAAATCATGCGTAGTTCCAAATCTGAATCGCTAGGTACATTAACTATGCTGTCTCTACAACGGTATTCTGTTCTGTAGTTTTTCTGTTTACTTTATAGGTGTATTTTTATAGAAAAATTGAAGATGATTCAGTACTTTTTCGTCCGCAACCATGTCCGATACGAAGTTTTTTTTGTTTCGTCGTTCGTATGAAAACTGCGTAGCGGTATAACAAGACAGGTCTAAAAACAGTTCGCTGCAGCCCATGGGCTGCTGGCCTCGTGCAGCTCCTATCATGGTTGTGGTGGACCTGCCTGCCCAAGGCAAGACCACATGTGGGCTAACATGGTGCACAACAAGTAGTGCGGTGATGACTTACGATGCTTCCCCTGCTCACGCCCTCTGGCCCAGCCGTCAGCAACATCCTACACAACTCATACATACGTAGTCCATGTAGTTATTTGCACTGTACACGTCTTCATGGACTTTTAATTTTAATTTAGTTTCTTACTATCAGGTATTAACTTCCCCTTCTCAAACAAAAGTATTAACTTCCCGTCGCATAAGCCACCAAATGGCAATTCCGCATCGCATAAGAAAAAATTTAGTTTGTTGGCCCTAAAATTTTAGCGACATTACGAAATGAGCGTAACTAAATTGGTTAGGTTACTTATGGTTACTTATAGTGAAACCATCTCATCCGAGTGTAAGTTCTAAACTTGATAGAGATGCTCGCATTTGTGACAAGCCATGTGATGTTCGACAGCGAGACGCCCGTGATGACTTTTTCAATCTTAAGATATACCGGTCAAGTCTTTCAAACGTGCTCATAAGGATAGGTGTGTATGCGCGTGTTCATATGAGTAAACTAGGTGATTCCTCATGCTTTGCCGTGAGAATTACTAAGCAATTTTTAATATATTTTTTCGACAATCAAGCTAGGAGTAAAATTAATAATGAAACATCAGGGTTCATTACTACAGAAACAATTTTTCTGGATGAGACTCTCGTTAGGTTCAGACGGACCATAACTGACCACGTCTGCAAAATCGAACAGACATTTTCACATACGGCTCCTTAAGAGGTCCGCTTGTGAAAATTGATTTTTGCATGTCGGTCTCTTAAGGATCCGCCTAGAAGTCTGATTTGCCTTCTCTTCCCTCTTCACACTTCAAAATTTTTCACTGGCAAGTGGCAACCTTATCTCCTCCTCCTCATCTCCTCTCAATCCACTCTCTCTCACTTCCTTTCCTCTTCTCCTCTCTCTCTCGGCAGCCGGCGGCAGGCAGCGGTGGTGGCCTCGGCGCCCGCGACGGCCGATAGCAGTGGCGGTGGCAGGGAGGCGTGGCGGCGGCGGTGGGGAGGGTCGGCGACGGCGGGTCCGCCGCCCTCGACATCGGGAAAGCAGGCAACGGCGGGCGGTGGCGGAGGCGAGAGGAGCATGACGGCGGGCAGGCGGGCACGTCAGCGAGCAGACGGGCGACAGTGGCGGCCGTCCCTCGCCTGGATCCGCGTGGATCCAGCGGCAGAGGCGGGAGGCGCGCGACGGCAGACGGGCGGGCGGGTGGGCGCGTTGGCGGGCGGCAGCGGGCGACGACGACAACTGGAGGTGACAACGGCGGCTTGCAGCGGCGGGACCGAGTGACCGGTGGGCTGATCCGTCGTCCCCATCCTCGGAGCGACGGCAGCGGGAGCGTGCGACTAGCGCGTGGTGGGACGGCTAGGGTTTATTTATTTATTTTTTTTGCCGAAAATATTTTCGCATGCGATTGGCTTAGGCAACCGTATGCGAAAATTGGATCTGGCCGTCTGCAAAAATCTCTTTTGTAGCAGTGGTTTATCAATACTTATCATGAAACAAACAAATGATACCCACGCTTTAATGTAAAATATTTTTTTGAGAGGATAATGTTAAATATTATAAAAATGATAGATAGATTTGTTAAAATATTATGAAAATGATAGATAGATTTGTTTCCATCCATCACGTTTTTAAGTTAATCATTGATCCCGATATTAGTGTGGAAAAATTTTGGTAAACAGCACGCTACACAATTCAAGTCGAGAGAGGGGCGCGCACTATATTATGCCGTGACATGATAGCCCAGAAAACGATCAAATTAATATGTTTGTTAGCCTAAAGCAATCAATGTGCATAATATAGACTGTACAAGATCTAAGTGCTATTTTTTTTCTGTAAGAGCTCCAAGAGCTCTACTTGCTTTGTACCAAAAGGAGTTGATTAATTTCAAAATTTGTCAAAAAAAAAACTGATATCTTCTATCACCCTACAGACTTACTCTATTTTTTAATGGTTTCCATCCCTAGCTGAATGGGCCTTTCGTCCATCGTCTCCATCTAGGCTTGCTTCTCTACCTAGGTCGCTTGGTTTCTTGGACAGCTATGCCCCCACCTAGACCGGATATCTCTTCATCCTTCTCGTGAGTGACGTGATAAACAAACCTTTGTTGAAACAGAAACCCAACACCTACTCGTCCCACTGTTATTTTAAAAAATGGATATATTTGCCTATTTTATTGTTGTTCGTAACACATTGACTTATCTCATCTCATCAATCTCCTTTCAGATGGTGCATGTCTACCATATGTCTCAATTTTTTCTATCGCATCCTACATATTAATAGACCAAATAACTACTAGGAGTAGGTTCTTTGTAACGTGACTTATGTTAGTCAATATAAACACGTGCGCTCTACTACACGAGAGAACTTACACTTCGTAACTTCAAAACTATACAACATGTATGAACAATACCAATTTTCCATCACAACTCATCGACCGTAACATGTGATGGACCAATAGATACAATAGTTTCTGACAATGAAAAATTTAATATGCATAATGCACTGCATATTCTTTACTTTATCCAGCCATAAATATTTGACATTTAGGAAAATTTTTAAGATTTAGTTAGGGTAACTTTTAAAATTCCAACTATCATTTTACATTAGAATATTATAACAAGATAGTGATATTATAAGTTATGACAGTAATTTTTGAGGCAAATCTATGTTAACTCAATTCTTTTGTTTTTAAACTAAACATTTGAGAAATTATTGATGTTCAAATTTTAAAATTTGAACAAATTTTGTACTAAACGCCAAAGTATTTCTGATCGGAGGAACAACTTTTGTTCAATACTTTTTTAAATTATCTTCACCCGTTGCAATGCACGGATATTTTTGCTAGTCAACTAATAAATGTTAAAAAAATCTAAAAGAATTGTATATGTACTTTCAATAATATTACATCTACGTATTGAAAGAAACAAAAAAACAAAATTCTATCTTAAAACTATCAGATTTGATAGTTTTTTCTTGGTTATAGCTAAAATATAATGAATTTGAGGTTAAGATTTTACATGTAGGTATAATATTAAGTATATGCACATATTTTTTTAATTTTTCGGTGACATTTGTTATTTGGTGTGCACAGAAACTTGTGTGCACAGGATATGTTTCCCTGTTTGACTGTACTCTCATAACTTTGATAAGTGAAAGTTAATATAACACATTTTTGATAATATGATGTCTATTTAAGGATTTAATTTTTTTAAAACAAAATGAATGGTCAAAGTTTAAATATAAATTGTGCTCGATGATAAATATAGAGGAACAGAGGAGTATTTGCAAGTTTGTTGTTTTAAAAGTACAGCTAAATTATCAGGCTGAGTATGCCATGCAAAAATAAGTCTTTTTAAAGTAACACAACTTATCAACTATGATGTGGGCATGAAAAAAAATGATAACATACTTAGAAGTTTACTGCTAAAATACAAAGTTAGACCTAATTAATTAAGTATATGAACTTTATGGCTAAAAAACAAATTGTTCCATAAAGTAAAGGCCCATCTCAAAGGTATGTATATACATTTCTCAACAAACTCTGTTTACATTACTTCAAAAGCACAAGACAACGTCATACATGATCCATAGTGTGTATAGATCAATATTGCAATTCTACCCTTTATCTATGCCCTTTTGGCATTATAGTCTTGATATTCTCCTGTTGACGAAAAATCCACGTCCAGCCGATAGTAAACTTTCCTAAAGATAAAAAGGAAAACATAATTCCTGATTGGACACTAAACACATTTTTCTAAAAATAAAAATGGAATTAATTGACTCTGCCTAATTAATAGATAAATTGTCATGCTACATCCTCCTCGAACTTGACATCTGGATAAACTTCCTTTAATTAATTAATTTCCTTAAGCGAATCCACCATGAATTCAACTGTTGGCGACTTGATGTGTCCATTGGCTAATTCCAGGACCCTGAAGCCGATATGATTTCTAAGCCGATGATGATTTTGGAGCTTACCAAATTTTGGCGTTAACATGTTCATACGTGTCAACAACTCTATCCTTTCCTTATATCTCAATATGCTTTTCATTGCTATATAAGCTGGATTCCCTGGCCTTGAACTCATATCAACCGGCCTAAGATTCTAACAACATTCTCAAGTAGCTATGACGACTACAACTTTCTCTTGGTTTTCTATCTACTTTTGTGTTCTTTTCTTGTGCCATGGCTCTATGGCCAAGCTATTTGGTCCAAACATAAATCCATAGCACAATCCTCGACAAGGAGGTTTTAAGGAGTGTAGATTTGATAGACTGCAGACATTTGAACCACTATAGAAAGTGAGGTCAGAATCCAGGGGTCACATAGTACTTTGATGAGAATGATGAGCAATTCCAGTGTACAGGTACATTTTTCATTCGACGTATCATTGAGCCTCAATGACTTCTGCTACCTAGATACACCAATACTCCCGGCATGGTATATATCATCCAAAGTTTGTACAGTAATGATGCATCAAAAAGTATTTATTGATGTGGTTAGAAATTATGATTTTCCCTGTTGAAAGAATATGCTTTCAAGGTTTATGCACCTAACTTGTAAATTCTGACTTTCACGGAGAGGTTCTATGGGATCAACCTTTCCTTGTTGCCTAGCTACCTACCAACAACAATTTCAATAATTTTTGCCTGAAGGCCAAAGCCAAAGTCAAAAGTTTAGGGATTGAACACCAAAAGATCCACCAATTTAGACAAGGAGATATTGTTGTACTCCTAGCTGGTGTTGCACATTGGTTCTACAATGATGACGATACACCTGTCATCGCTTTATATGTCTTTGACATAAACAGTAATCCTAACTAGCTTGAACCAAGGCAAAAGGTAACTAAGATTTTTAACCATGGTTGTTTTGTATTCATGGCATACATATAAAGGTGTTCCCTGCTCTCTGCAGAATGTTACTCACCGTTCTAGAATGTTAATGCACATCGCTTGATGTACATGGTTCAAGGACATGCCAAAGTTCAATTTGTTAGTAACCTTGGAAGGACGGTATTCGACAGTATTCCTCATCCAGGCCCATTATTGATCATTCCACAACACTATGCTATCTTGAAGATAGCAGAGCATGAAGGATGCTAATATATTGCATTGAAGACCAATGTAATATCTATGATGAGCCACCTTGTAGGGATGAAATCAATCCTTCGTGCCATGCCAGTGGATGTGGTCACAAATTCTTACCGCATCTCAAGGGAGGAAGCCGGAAGGCTTAAGAACAATAGAAGAGAAGAGCTTGGTGCCTTTACCTCTAGATTCAACAACAAGGCTACCCCGGATTCTCGAATAATGAGTTTGAAAGTGAGACTATAGAGTGATGTAGTTATAAACTAGTATAGGCATATCCATAAATAAAACACCACAAGTATGTAACACTTTGTTAACAACATCAGTTCAATATACAACTTTTGGCGCATCACCACCCTTTTACTCTCGACGAGTTCTTGTCTTCGAGTTGGGCTGCATCGGTTGAGTTCAATCTTCGGCGAGAAGTAAGTTTCATCTATTTTGCTTGTACCGGCGGGGCTAGGGCTTCCTCGGTTGGGTCCGATACTCTGTCCCTACTGATGCAAGCGTTATTTATCATATACATCGTTTAATCATAGATGATAATACCACTTGTTCTTATCAGTCGATTCATCTTGAGTAGGCCGATATCATTTAAATTGTTTTGTTATCTCAGATTGATCGGTGTATCTACCATCCTGAATAGTAATTATCGACATGTTTAGATCTGCCAAATTTAGTTATAACTTAGTTTTGCATCAGTTGAGTTTGATCTACTAAGTTATATTTAAAATTGTAAGAACTAACTTGCTCTATAATTGCTGATAGGGATCTCATTGGGGTTTCAGCCGATCTTACCTGATATAACTGTTTTTGTTTAAGATTGCCTACTTTCTTTACTTGATTTATATCTATCATCTTATATGAATATATCACACCCTTAAATCTATTAAGCTTGTTATCGATCTTGCACTGCCTCAGTTAAGTCCGATCTGCTAAGAACCTGACTTGTTTAATAAATTTAAATAAGTTTGATATTTTCACATAAGGCTGTATCGGAGTTCTAGCCAACACGTTATGTTTCTGTTGCCTAAGTAACTTTATCGGCTATTGCATAAATCCACATAATTATTAATTTATCTAATCTTTGTTACCACCAATTAATATTGTCTCGATTAGGTCCGATCTATTATAGTTGCTTGTATTAAAGAGAAAGATTAAATTAGTAATTGTGTGACATTTACCTCTGAGCTAATCATGGTTACTTTAGGTCTTGTTCATATTATATTGCACATCGGCTAGTTATTTAGATCATATAATTATACAATAATTGACTTTGGTATGTTCAATCTTATACTACATCGATTTGGTTCAACATATCAAGATTGATTCTATTAAAGAAAGATTATTTATAATTACATTCAATCTAAATCTGGTCAATGCACAGTACTCTTTAAACTCTTTTGAGTATAGCCAATTCTTCCAGGCATCGACTGGGCATTACGATCTCTAATCGGCTTGTTAGCCGATTGGCTATCGTTATGCAATATTTCCATTGTTTTCTTGTTAATTGCAGGATCAAACTAACTGGCATGCTCAGAACCCGATTTGATAGAACCTGCACTAGAGTGAAGCAAATCTCTCAGGCCTGTGTGTGTGTGATGAATTTCGCGTCAACATTAAGACACAATCTTTGAGGGAGAGTATGAGAGAAATTTGTTGTTCGTGCTTTGATTGCAAGAATAAGAAAGTATGGAAAGATCTCAATATAATTAGGCACTTAGTGAAGCGCAGATTTGTGAAAGATTACAAGGTTTGGATCTATCACGAGAAAATCGTCGTTCCTAAAGGTGATGGTAATCCCAAATATAAAGAGACTTGTTTTCCATTGAATGTAGTAGAAAATATTACAATCGATGATAGTACCCATGATATGATGGATGAAGAGGGTCCTAATTTGATGGCTGATGTTGATGATTTTGAGGCTGATTTTGACCTGGATGATATGTTGCATCATACTGAATCAGAAGTGTTAATCGGTGCAGTAAGAGGGTTAGACAATTTTGAGGCATTGGAGAAGTCAACAAAGGATCCTCTATACGACAAATTCAAGGGATGTGACAAAGAATATATGCTGTTGCGCTCGATGCTTGAACTTGTCAAATTGAAGGCCAGGCACGGATGGTCCGATAATAGCTTCAATAATTTGTTGGGTCTCTTAAGAAATTTTCTTCCAAAGCCTAACTTCTTGCCATCCAACACATATCAAGTGAAGAAACTTATATCTCCATTATCGCTAGGTGTTCAAAAGATACATGCATGTGTAAATCACTATGTATTGTACTGCATGGATTATGTAGACTTGGATATTTGCCCAACCTATGAGGCTAGTTGGTATAAAACAGGTAACAGGTCGTCATATAGTGAGGATGTCGACCATGATTTATTAGTGCGTACAAAGAAAATGATTCTGACCAGGGTGATGTGGTACTTGCCAGTGAAAGATAGTTTGATGCGTTTGTTCTCAAACCCTAGTGATGTTGAGTTGATGAGATGGCATCAAGACAACCACAAGATAGATGGGATGATTTGACACCTCGCCGATGGTCGCCACTAGAAAAACTTTGATGCTCTATATCTAGAGTTTGCTAAAGAGCCTAGAAATGTAAGGTTTGCATTGAGCACAGACGGAATGAACCCCTTTGGTGACTTAAGCAGCTTATAGAGCACTATAAAACAGGGAATTTCCAATTTAAAAAACATTTCAAATTTCAATTCAAAATATGCAAGAAATATTTAATTATATAGCTGATGCAATCTTCCAAACTGGCCAGTGCACCACAGGCCAAATGGGAAAATCATTATCTCATGTGGGCCTCTTAACACGGCCTCCTGTGATAATTTGTTTTTGCAAAAGGCTGGGTTAGGCGACCCACCTGCAGAAATCTCGATTTCTATAGACACCTCGAGGAAAGCGGCGGCGCCCAGCTAGTTGCGAAAACAGGTTTTGATCATTTGCGAAAACCTATTTTGTACTAGTGGCGGTTTCTCGATTCATGACTCCCTGGCTCCCATGCTGGTGCCGGTAGTGCCCCCAAGGCCCCAACGACCTATTTTTCGTGTTGGACTAGAGTGGGATTTGTAGCAAACCTGCTAAGCTGGATCTATTGACGTATTGCCCAATTCTATGTAGGCTATGATGCCGTTGGCTGCCATTGTAGTGGCAGGGCCCACCTGCCCAATGAAGGCCGACGTGGCGTCAGTTTCAGCTATACAAAAGCGGCAGGCCATGGTTCTGCAGCAGCTGTTGCATCCACCAACTCGTGGCTTCAATGCAGCAACACCTAATAATAAGACAGGAAGAAGCGAAGAAAGCTCGTCACCTTGTAACGCGCTCCCTCCGTTTTAAAATATAGCAAGTTTAGAGTTCAAACTTTGTCCCAAATATATCAATCTAGTACTTATAAAATATGATTTTTACTAATACCCCTACTACCCCTACTACACATTGCTTTTATTATAGCCCCAACTAGTCTGGACCTGCAGCTCATCCATTCTAGCGAGGCAACAAGTCTTTTTACAACTTCCTTAGTAGCCATGCCAAAAGTTAAAACTGGTTAATTTTGGGATGAAGGGAGTACGTAATTTAGGTTTGGTAGATGTTACAATAAGAGCACAAAGTCATTCATCAAGAGCAAGGTACCTAGTTGAAGACCATATCGAAGGACATTAGAAGGCAAGTACATGTCATCTCGTAGCGTGTATTTTCCCAACCACCCATTCCTCATTTCGGATTTGTTTGGCAGAACTCCAAATCTGAATTGGGTCTAGAGCTATCAAGATAGGAAAAGTAGCTCTATCCTTCCAATGTATTTTCTAGAGCACTGTTGGAACAAATTGCTTCAACGAACATGGCAAGGACCTCCTCTTCCTGAGAGAGTCCTTGCTAGTGTAAAATTAGTAAGGAGGGGTAAGAGCTTTTTTGGTGGGAAGAGACAACAATGAATGGAATGGATGGGAATCCCCCCTCTCCTTTGACCCCGGAGGCTCATTTTGTTCATATGGCAATGGGAAAGTACATCTTTGCCCTTTGGCTTTTACATGAATGTGGCTTTGACTTGGGGGCATTTTAGTCATCTACCAATATACACATTGGGCACTACACAGAATGTATTACATTGATTAAGATAACACCCTAGAAGTGGGGTTTATCCCCCAATAAGCACATTACCTTTCTTCACTTGTAAAAAATTAAGAATCCAGTAGCTTTTGGTTTGGGTCCAACTCCACAACATGAGAATCAAAGAGTTGAAGCGATGTCAAACAGGTGTAAAGGTGATCAAATCGGGGGATGTGGTTGCTCCATATTGTTTGTTAGGGTGTTAGTTTCCTTGAGGATCTAGATCTAGCTTCACCTTTCGACCGTGGATGAGAAAGATATTAGGTTGGAGAAATGATTTTATGACCTATATCATCTAAAAGACTTGCTTACAGTACTTAAAAAAAACTACTTCCTATACTCTAAAATATAATATAACCATTCCTAGGTTGTCTAGCAATATTGAGGAAATACATTCCTTTTAAATCATATCGTTGATCAAAATTTGGATTTAAAATTGCTTAGATTCCCTTTCCAAGCTTCTGATTGGTTGAAAATGTATGGATTTTTTGCATTACAACAGGGCCCTAGAAATTCTTATATTGTGTTTCAAATTTTAAATCCTAAAAATATTTATATTATGAAATGGAGGGATTAGTTCTTAGTAGCTACACATTCTTAGGAGCTTCTTTGAAACGTACAATTAAAGAAAACAAAGGAACATGGAAAACACAAATTTGAGAAGAAATGTAAGTGCAAAATAAATGATTACAAAACACTAAAAAAGGTAAAGGAATGATCGTTTAAATAGACCGTAAGAAAAACAAAAACAGAGGAATCAGATGAGAGAGATAAACTTAAAGCAAAACTTTTCAAGAGGTTGGAGTTTTTGCTAAATTTCTTTCAAAATCTTTATAGGATTTTCATTCCATAGAAATTTCGAAGGAAATGATTGGATTCAATTATTCTTTTGAAAGGCTTTCGTAGGAATTTTTTGTTTAGGATCGAAATCCTCAAAGTTTTTTATTTTTTTTCTACAGATTAGAGAGGCTTAAAGTACTGAAATATTAAATCGGAGGACGTGGCTCAAACACAGACTCACCGAAAGACGTTACCAGCTATACATGTACACATCGCAGGTATTCACACTTGATTGGCTGACATGTACTCCGAGTTTTTGTTGCACAATACCATGCTAGGAAAACTGGAATTGAAGGACCAAATGTAAACCCATGAGCCAAATCCCAAACTCTATTGTCTCTACCAGTGGTGACCCCTATTCTCGCAGAAGTGACATAATGAGATTTGAACACGTTAGCCCAGCCCACACCATATGTGCAGGCGTGCAATACTTGGACCAACAATGTCGCATGGAGCGTCTAAACGAACCATCTTGATGAAGATTATTTTTCCAACACCCCTCATTCCTAGGCCGTGGCACCCATTCTTCATGTACATACATGTCGTCTTAGATCGAGTTTCTTGTTCATTGTTCATATGGCTGATAGCCTGATATGATCCAGCTCCTGTGTAATGACGATGTTAAGACTTAAGACTTGAGAGTAAGTACAAGTTGGATATATGTATGCACTGTGCAAGCAAATTTATGGTTGAGATGCGATGGTGGATGTCATTTATGGAATAGCGTCAGGCTTACCACGACGACTTGAACTTGAACGGTGGAGATCAATGCACACCCATATCTACCAAAAAGTGTGTAGGCTCACTACCTATCGACCTTAAGTATCTGTACGTTAGGTATAACAAAAAGAAACTCATCTCAATTGAAATTTCAAGCGAACTCTAATCACATCTCACTTCTTAGACTTGGATGAAGGCTAGCCCAATGACAACAATACGCCGAGACAGAACATGTTAGTACCGTGCAAGAAAAAGATACATTTCATTAGTTATTTTTCCTCATGAGGTTATCCATTTAAGCTGTTCAACATGATAATGTTTGTCAGCTCTGAGAGCCCTATGACTTGGTTAGCTCAATGGACCGATCGACAACAATTGCATGCAAGTTGAATCCGCTAAGCAGCATCAGGACTTTTGGCCCATGCAGCCGGTGCTCATACATGCGCGCGGTGATATCAGTCCAGCTATCAGCTGGTACCACACCGCTGCATCGCGATGTCCCCTCTCCGATGGCTCTGAGCATTGACGTTGCTTAACATGTCCATCTCATTTTTGGGGAATCACATGCACACCCTAGTCCGGCGCCACTGCCATCACAACACCGCTTGGATTTGGCATGTTTTAGCAGGAACGTAGGAGCAAAGCCAATCACGAATACTGAGCTTGCAAGGACTAGTACTCCTCCTCAACGAACCCGAACAGCAACCTCGTGAAGGCAACTAATTAAAACCCTTTCCTGTTGCCTTTCATTCCCAAACTGTGGACGCTCTTGTTGTAGAAAGACATGGCACACAAATTTCCCATCACTGGCAAGCTGATTGAGGAGGCGAGATGGCAGAAGGGACTCTCAGCATCTTATATATATTATGATACAATAATTAGATATGAACAGTACTGCATGTTGAGTGACATGTGGTGAAGTTATATGTCTGCGTGTGGGCACGAAGGCACAGCCAAAGCTACTTTGATACTATAAATTTATGAAAGCAAAAATTATAGTGTTTTACTCATTAGTGTAGTAGTCGATTTAAAATATTGATTCCAAAGTGTTGTTAACTTTACAATTACATGTGTTCATGGTGTGATTCACCTAACGTTTAAGCTAGGAGTGTTAAGTCAGAAGTTTCAATTGTATCCACAAACGCTCATGGCAATATAGTACTTTGTGCATAATCCAATTTGATTGTCAAAAATCTTATTGTGCACGTTTACGTGTTCAGTGTTCTCTAAGGCTGTGTTCGGGAGGTGAGGTTGGAAACTCACCTCCCGCGCACACAAAACGGAACGACGTATTTTTTATGATTAATTAAGTATTTGTTAATTTTTTTTAAAAGAATTAATATGATTTTTTAAAGCAACTTACATATAGAAACTTTTTAAAAAAAATGTATCGTTTAGCAGTTTGAAAAGCGTGCGCGTGAAAAAAGAGAGAAGTGAGTTGGAAAAGTAGAGTGGAGAACACAGCTAGGCTGTGTTCGGTTTGGTGTGTTGGGAACTCATTTCTTCTTATGGAAAAAGGAGCGACTTATTAGCACATGATTAATTAAGTATTTATTAAATATTTTTTGAAAAATGAAATAATATGATTTTTTAAAGCAACTTTCATATAGAAACTTTTTGTAAAAAACACACCGTTTAACAATTTGAAATATATACGTGCAGAACACGAGAAAAAAGAGTTGGTAAATAAGACCACAGAGACTACCGCAACCATATTGACAGTACTAGCGGATCTTGAATTGAATGCATTCTCCTACCACCACTCGACTGGTCGGAGATACTCACGACCAACCATGCTCAAATAACATTACAAAAATTGATATCAAGGTATCACAACCTGCGCCATGATGTACACACCAACTCTTTTAGGGATTCATGGAAATCACCCGCACACCAGGGACATTCCCATTGCCTAGCTACTAACTCGGCACTGATATGGAATTGTGGCAAGCACATGTGAACTGCATGATCCCAAACAGTTATCCTTCCTGGGCTATTATATTACCACGCATCATTCAACAGCATTGGCAACTAACTGAAACCAAGATCACACTTTTTTTAGTCGTGCCACTCATTCCAAGGATGTGATCATGAAGATGAAAGGGACTCCCAGTGTCCTAGTGTATGTATGAGTCCAATGTGTGCTCAAACTAGGCTATGGTTAAATCACATCGATCCCTATGATTGAAACAGAGCAGATGGAGAACGAACTAGACTATAAACGAGAAACCACTAAACAGACTAAGGGGCACATCGTGCTCACAAGAGTTAGTGCCTAGTGATTTGTGGATTGAACAGACAGAGCTATATATATGAACTGAGCAGATGGGGGTGGAAGAGATGATTTACTAGATAGACTTTCTTTCTCTCTCTTGTATGATCGGTAGCGGATGCAGCACTTGCCAACGTTGCTCACGTGTTTGCTTCAAGGATGTGTTGCAGCGTCGATGGCAGTGGCAGATCTAGAAAGTTCTTAGAGCCTTGACAAACATACGAACGAATGATTTTAGACATCTTTGCACACTAGAAATATAAAACATCTAAATGTGATGATCCGCCGGCAGTACGAGGTCACCGAGCCATGGATGCGCCTCTAGTTGAAGGCAAGGAATGATGGTGCGGGCTGGTGGTTTATTTAATTTAGCTTGATTTCTAACAAGGCAGACTCTTATAGTTTAGTTGCTTAACCTAGAATGCACACACCTGAGACATATTTGGCCAAGCCCACACCACCAAACC
The DNA here is from genome assembly GCA_008326285.1 of Oryza officinalis. NCBI lineage: Eukaryota > Viridiplantae > Streptophyta > Magnoliopsida > Poales > Poaceae > Oryza > Oryza officinalis. The sequence continues at coordinate 20,113,217 of BDMV01000002.1, read as the reverse complement.
GAGTGGCACATGTTTCATTCCTTTTTTTTAGTGAAAGACTGTAGGAGAGTCTCCTACAGTGTATATAATATATATATATATATATATATATATATATATATAAAACTATTAATTACAAGTTACATATGTACAAAAGAAGAATCAAAAGTTTTCTAGCCATTGTGACATGATGACATGAGAGGTTTTAAGCTATATTTTGCTCTATGGATAACCAAGGCAAATTCCTGTCTGAATTTACCTATGAAAACTTGAAAATGGGGAGGGATATTTCTAAAAATCTTACTGTTTCTTGTGATCAAAATGCTCCAAGCCATGAAAATTAAAATCTCCATTGAGAAAGGAACTTGCAACTTTATTTGCAGATCTTCTATTGCATCTTGGACTTTAAGATCTCTTCTTCTTCTGGTGTTGAGAGAATGGACATGTCAGGAAGAGGTGTTGCAGTGTCTCCTCATGTTGCTGATTGCAAAGCACACAATTATAGCCAGGTCTCTCAATTTTTTTCCTTATCAGCAGATTTCTTGTATTTAGCCCATCATTTACCAAAAGCCAGAAAAACACCTTGTGCTTTGATTGCACAGAACTTGCCCAGAGCCAATGAGAAGATGCAGGCACATTTACCACTCCTACAAAACTTTTATATGCCTTCGCTGACGTGTAAGTTCTAGAATTCCAGATATATGTCCAAGAGTCTTTTTCTTCTGTTAGGATTATATTGTCAATTATGTCTTGCATTTGCTGAAATTGTTCATATGCTTCAATTGAGAGTGGCAGCTGAAAAAAAGGAGCTTTTGTCTTCAAGATTCATAACTCCTCTTAGAGTAATGTTACGGCTGTTTGTGAGTGAAACAAGATGTGGCATTGTTTTCCTGAGCAAATGTCCATTCCATCGATCTTTCCAAAAAAAAACACTGTATTACCACTTTTTGGTTGGCAAATGGCCAGACCTTTATATAATTCTGCGAGTTTTTGATTGTCCTTCCACCAAAAAGATCCCTCATTGATTCTGTATCGGGGTTTACCGGCGTAGTATAGCTGCCAGAGGAATTTCACTCATAGTGTATCAATCTGGTTATAGAACTTATGCAGGTTTTTCAACAGTAAAGCATTGTTCTAAAAATGTAAGTTAAGGGCTTCCAAACCTCCTTTTCTCTTTGGCTGACAAACTTTGTCCCAAGTTATCATAGGAGGTCCTTGCTTGTCTAGATCAGAACCTCTCCAAAGACAGTGTCTTCTGTATTTGTCGATTTGTTCCACAATTTCCATAAGAAGCTTGAAGGTACACATTTAAAATGTGGGCAAAATGGAAAGTACGGAGTATATCATTTTCAATCTACCTGCATATGTCAAGAAGAGGGAACAAGTAACCAGCCTTCTTTCTATCATTTGTACAACTGGGAGAAGGTCTTGAATCTGTAGCCTATGAATGCTTAAGGGTAGGCCCAGGTATGTAAAAGGAAAGCTTGCTTGCTGACACTGCATGGTTTGAGATAGCTGCTCCATTTTTTCTTCAGTGACGTTGATCGGCACTACCAAAGATTTTGAGAAATTTATCTTTAAGCCTGTTGACTCTGCAAAAGTGTTGAGAAGAGCGCTCATGGTGAAAAGTTGTGGAGCACTTGCTGGTAAAATCAGTACAGTGTCATCTGGATATTGGATAACTGGAAAATCTGGCCAATTTGGAATCACCAAAGGTGTTGTCAAGATACCTCTGTTCGGCTTCATTTAGGATTGTTTGTAATATATCAGCTACCATAACAAACAAGAGAGGGGATAGTGGGTCACCCCGCCTGACTCCTCTCCACTACTACAGAAAGGCCCTATCTGTGCCAGTTGGGAACCGCCATAGGTGTTGGATATCCCAACCGACACCTAGCAGGCGGCACCTTTGACTTCGGTCATCGATGCCAATTGTAGAATCGGTACCTATAATGCAGGTAGGTATCGGTTTTGAGTAAAGAACCGGCATATATATGGCAGCATAGGTGTCGGTTCTTAAATCAACTGCCACGTGGACGTCCTTATAGGTACCTTTTCTTAAATACAATTGGCATCTATAAGAAGCATATAGGTGCCGGTTGTTGACTGGACAAGACACATGGCAAAGATTATAGGTGTCGGTTTGTAAGAAAAACCGGTACCTATATCTTGGCAAGAAAAAAAATGACAGGACCTACCAATTTCACATACAAATCACTCAATAATAGAAATTCTAATTAATTCATATCCATTCATCAACATACAGCCACATTCACGTTCATCCAAATTCTATTCAATTCCACATCTATTCGTCAACATTCACACATTAACATTCATCCAAATTCACATCATTTTTATATCCATTCATCAAAATACACACATTCATTCACATTTATAACCACATCCAAATTTGATTATTTGGGACGGTGCGTTGGAGTTGGAGTTTCGCAATGCACTATTGCGTGAAATATAGGTCGAAATTACTTCACCGCCTTCTAGATGCTCATGATTTAAATTTAGGTACGCACTAAGGCTACCATGATGTTCGCCCTCTGATTCGGAGTTGCCGAATTCTTTGTGTTCCATCTTGTCTACAATGGTGAGCTAGTTTTAGAAAAAAAAACTACATGGTTCTTTTGATTCGCTTCTATTGAAGGTTCTAAGATAGTGTAGTAACCTACTCTAAATTATCAAATTATTTATTTCTATGCTCTTAGAACTACATCTGTAAAAATTATTATATCATTTAGCCTTCGCTAGAGATTTGCCAAAACTACATATGTAATAGCATGAGACGTTGTAGTAGGTCAGGTGGCAAGCAGAAAGCCTCCACCATGACCTTTGATGCAAGGATTGATGTGAAGACCTTCGCTTGTCACCAGGCCTTCAACACGCCTAAATTATTTGAACCGTGGTTGGATGTGGCAATTTCCAACGATAGCCATATTTGCAACATATCTGAATGGCTCCAGTTCATCATCGAGCAAAATAATTTATTTACAAAAGTTCATAATTTGTAATCAGAATTCCTAGCAACCAAAATTTATTCGTTAACAGAAACTTAGAAATTCATTATTTTTTCCTAAAACCCAAAAAAAAAATCTTCAGTGCAGTCCTCTGTATTGCCACAAGTATAATTACAATAATTTGTACCACAACATGGAAATAATACGTAAAAATTGTGAAGCGCTATTTTTATGCATAGTGAAGCACTATTTTCCACAACATGGAAATAATATGTAAAAACTGTGAAGCACAAAAAAATTACAAATATGCAAGAAATGGACTGAAGCAAAGAGACAAGCAAAATATGATTCCAGCCACATGTTTTATGTAGAGTAATCAAAATACAACATATTGCACATATAACATATTACAAACCAGTGCATCAACGATTAAATATTTATGCGGACATATTTACTACTCCTGAAAAATTCATGTAAAAACACAATTCAACAGCATTTGAATTCTTTTTTTTGTTCTACCACACGCAATTCATCAGTAATTCATTTTTTTACTACTGAACACAATTCAACAGCATTTGAAATCCATAATTTATCATCATACCCCTGGATATAGCCAACCATATAATCCACAGTCATCGTACATACGACTCGAACAACAGGGCAAAACCAGGCACTTAGATAGCCCTTAGGCAGTGTTCTTTTCTCATTAAAAATTAAAATTAAGATTTTACCTCGGTTTTCGTTAGCACGTTTTTTAAATTACTAAACGGCGTGTTTCCTATGAAAACTTTCTATATGAAAGTTGCTCTAAAATATCAAATATATCTATTTTTTAAGTCTGTAATAATTAAAACTCAACTAATCATGCGCTAATTGCTTCCTTGTTTTATGTGCCCAATTTTAATCTTCATCCACAGTAGGTTCAAACAAGACCTTAGTCTAGAACAGGGAAAACATGACACATAGAACATATCAAGACCATTGCAAAATCAGGCCCTTGGATCCAACATCATCATTAGGAGTACTATCCCCAAATTCCATCTCATCACAAATATATCTCATCACAAATTATTTAATTGAAGAAATCTGAAACCATGTCATATGAGAGCTAGTATAGCTAATATCACTGAACTTTTTCATTGGGAGCAGCCTATATATACTCAATAATTATCTATACCAAAAATGCCTAAAAATTGCATTGTAGTTTATCAAGCAACTGAGATTTAGAGATTCATCATATTTAATCTTGTGAAATTCATCACTGAACTTTCATTCTTTTTTGATGTGTATGTAACTTTAATTCTTTAGGGAAAACAAATAGGCAAGGTACCATTTATTCCTCAGTTAGAAAAAAAACACTCTAACTGCGAATTGGGGAAAAAGAATCACATGCTTTTGTAAGATTTGCTTCTAATTTGTATTTCAAATCACTGTTATCACAATCATTTTTGGCTAAACCGATATACCATGTCTTCACAAGATTAAGCATGACCCAGTCATCAAATCAACACAATCAACACACAAATTCAAGTATCTTTTTCAATACAATCATCACAATGTCATCAGAAGCAGCATTGTTGCAGTGGTCAATGGGGATGGGGGAGGACAGAGGATGGGGAGCACGGGGGGTGGGGAAGGAATACCGCATGGGGGGTGGGTGTCGCCGATGCCACACGCTGCTGCCGAGCCACCACCTCCTCTACATTGCCTGCTCGTCACCAAGCGCTGCCTCCTCCTCGCCGCTGTGCGTCAGGTCAGGGTCGCTGCTGCCACCTCGCCTCCTCCTCCTGGTTCTGCGTCGCCGCTTGCTCGCCACCGCATGCCACCTCCTCCTCGCCGCTTGGAGATTCATCTCTAATAATAATACACTAGACAATAGAGAAGGACAAAAGAGAGCTAAGGTTCATGTGTACTTCTATATTTGTAGTGTTTAGATTATACTTAATATTAGGCTAAGACTTAATTCTAGGCACCAGGCACTACCAAAAGACCACTCCCTGCTGGTCTGCCAACGTAGTTATGGCATTTTACGAACTCTTACGTCATACCTGAACGTGGAGGAATACAAAGAACGAACAGGGCTATCACCACCTGCCGTCTACCTCACTTTCTGTGGGGTACACCCGCATCTAACGGCATTTAATTAATCTAAGCACCATGCTCACATTAATAAATAATTACACTAATTCCCCCAGGACTCCCATCCTTCAGATGGACAAGTTAGAACTAGTGTAACCCGTTAAGATCGGTGGACTAATGTCGTGGCATAGATCGACTAACCTAATCAAGTGAAGCATATAATTGAAGTATAAACTAGTCATAGAACACATAACTAATAAAGTAATATATGAACTATGAACACTAATAATTAAAGAAGATAATTCCTTTATTAAACTCATAATCTTACAAAGAGAGTAAAGTACTAAAGACATACTCAAATCTCCGAGAAGACTATGGAACCGAAAACTACTCTAACCCTAACTCCCCTAGTACTAGAGAGAATACAACTATAGTATAGAAAGAATTGCTCCTTGAGTGTGTGTTGTAAAGTGAGAAGCTCTCCTCCTTTTATAGCTGCTAATGACGGTTGCTAATGATGGTTGTAGGTTAGTAACAACCCATAACCGCCATTAGGAACATAGGAGAGAGCACCACATAGAAGGCGGTGGCGAGAGGTGCCACCTCTAGATCGGCCAAACTAGGGTTTAGCTAAAGCAGAGTAACCGCCTTAGCCCACCGACATTCTCTAGAGACTGACAGGTGGGTCCCTTGGTCGGTGCACGGTGGTTTGGCCTCACTTTAAGTCGATTTGGTCTGACTTGTGGGCCCTTCAATCTGTGTGCTCTCACGTGATTCGCCGGAGGTGTGTTTCTTTGCATGCTAGCTCATTTCTCCTTCAATTTATTATATAATTCCTGCATCCATAGTAATTCTTCAAGACAAGTGGAACTACATTATTTACAACTAATATACGTGTAAGAAATGTTAGTTATCCCTTTATTCATTGAGGTAATTGACGATCGAAATCGGTACTTAACGACCATCAATAATGAGCTTCTTACCAGTAACAAACCAAATGTCTCCTACTTTTGTTTTTTCTGTAGTAGATGTTATATTCTTAACAAGAAGGCAAGATCCTTAAAATTTGCTCCTAAAGTTGATGACGGGTTCTCGCTTGGGTACGGGTCAAATGATGTGCATACCGTGTTTTCAAAAAAAGCTCTGGTGTTTTTGAGATCGCGCGTGATGTGACATTTGATGAAACTAATGGCTCTCAAGTAGAGCAAGTTGACTCACATGTGATAGGTGAAGAGGAGGATCCTAGTAAAGCTATCAACAGGTTGGCTCTAGGAGATGTTTTTCCTAGAGAGCAACAAAATGAACCCTCTTCATCCACACAAGTGGAGCCATCTACATTTACCCAAGGTAATGATCCCTCACCTTCAAGCATAGATCGTGATCATGGAGATGTGCACGTGCCACCTTCACCAATCAATCTTGCACACCCAAGGATACACCAAAGCATCCAACATGATCACCCCACCAACAACATCCTAGGTGTTATCAATAAGGGAGTATTCACTAGATCTCGAGTTGCAAATTTTTGTGAATATTACTTTTTTATGTCTTCTCTTGAACCATTAAGGGTAGAAGAAGCACTCAATGATTCGGATTGGGTAATGGCCATGCAAGAAGAGTTGAACAACTTCTCAAGAAACCAAGTGTGGTCATTGGTCGAGAGACCAAGGCAAAACGTGATAGGGACTAAATGGATCTTCCAAAACAAGCAAAATGAGAACGATATGGTGGTAAGAAACAAGGTAAGGTTAGTGGCACAAGGGTTCACCCAAATCGAAGGTTTGGATTTTGGTGAGACCTTTGCACCAGTTGCTAGGCTTGAGTCAATTCACATTTTATTAGCCTATACAACTAACCTTGATTTCAAGCCCTACCAAATGGATGTGAAGAGTGCATTCCTTAACGGTCCAATTAATGAGTTGGTGTATGTAGAGCAACCGTCGGGTTTTGAAGATCCAAAGTATCCTAATCACGTTTATAAGCTTCACAAGACTCTCTAGAGGCTTAAGCAAGCTCCAAGAGCATGGTATGAATGTCTTTGTGATTTTCTTGTTAAAAACGGCTTTGAGATTGGCAAGGTTAAATCTACTCTTTTTACTAAATGAAATGATCGTGACATCGTTGTGTACCAAATATATGTTGATGACATTATATTTGGTTCTACTAACAAGTCTTTTAGCGAAGAGTTTAGTAGGATGATGACCAAGCGTTTTCAGATGTCCATGATGGGTGAATTGAAGTTCTTCCTTAGTGTGCTAATCAAGCAACTCAAAAAAGGAAAATTTATTTGCCAAACAAAGTATTTAAAGGACATGCTCCAGAAATTTGAGGTAGAGATGTTAACCAAAAGGTATACCATTCCATCTTTGGCTCATTACTTTACCTTTGTGCGTCTAGGCCCGATATCATGCTTAGTGTGTGCATGTTTGCAAGATTTCAAGCTGCGCCAAAAGAGTGTCATCTTGTGGCCGTGAAGAGAATTCTTAGATATTTAGTGCACACTCCAAACCTTGACATTTGGTATCCTAAGGCAATGAGGTTTAATCCCATTGGCTATGCCGATGTGGATTATGCCGTTACAAAGTGGATAGGAAGAGCACATTGTGCACTTGCCAATTCTTGGGTAGATCCCTTGTTTCTTGGTTTTCCAAGAAGCAAAACTCCATCACCCTATCCACTGCCGAAGCGGAGTACGTCTCGGCGGGGAGTTGTTGTGCACAATTATTTTGGATAAAACAAACCTTGAGAGATTATGGCCTAAATGTGAGTAAAATTTCGTTCCTATGTTACAATGAGAGTACCATCAAAATAGCGAACAACCCCACCCAACACTCCCGAACCAAGTATATCGATATTCGCCATCACTTTTTGAGAGATCATTCCACAAGAGACGACATAGATATCCAACATGTGAGAACCGACAAACAATTGACGGATATCTTTACGAAGCCTTTAGATGAGAGTAGGTTTTGTTCATTGAGAAGTGAGCTAAATATCTTAGATTCTCGGAATGTGGCTTGATCTATTGCACGCATCTTTTTTGCTAGTATAGGTTGCATATCACCTTGTGGCAAAATGGACATTCAACTAATGGATGAACACTAATCACTATTTTGTGAATAAAATGAATCTATGTGTTTAGGGATCTCATTTTTCAATGAATGTTGGTCCTAGCACAACTTGAGATAGATTTAAACATTCCCTCTTTTGAGGGTAAATTATCTTGTCTCATGGCAATTTACTCTATTTTGATCCTCGAATCAATCCATTTGACTTGTGGATATTGTTTTGTATGATTGTTTGATGGCTAATCACAAGTTCAAATGGGGTCCAATTGTTCGACCAACATTCCTTCTAATTCCTGTCAAAATTCCTTTTGAAAAGCCCTGTCAAAATTCCTTGTGCAAACTCCATCCTTTGTCTCCCTACAAAAACTGGCATTTTGCACTTTTTAGATATGTCTAAAAATTTTTCGGAAATTCTGAAAAGTACAAAATACTAGTTTCCCAGTTGTCCATCTTTAATTCCGTGAAACTTTCTCCTTTTCGGATTTGCTGAAAAGTTTTCGGCAATTCTGAAAAATCATGAGTCATCAGCCTAATTCCTAGAAAAATAGCCATGTCAGATATTTTCAAAAATTCTCGAACTTTTTCATAAATTTTTGGACATATCCGTAAATCCATTCTTCTATATATACCACTCTCCTCCTGGCTCCATGGAACAAGAAGAAGAGGAAGATGACATTGAGGACCTCTTCGCCAATCGCTCAAGATTATGATTTCGGCTTCAGCTTCCCACCTTATCCATCCTATCCGCCGCAAGATCCTCCTCCTCAAGCTCCCTTTGCTTGATCAATTTCACCTTCTCTCTCTTTTTGGTGACTTGATGCCAAAGGGGGAGAAATATCTATCTATCCTAGTTGGTCAAACTATTTAGATTTGGTTGTATGAGACTGTGTGTTCTTATTTGTGTTTGAACTATGTCATTTATTTTTATGCATGTATGAGACCTTAAGTGGATGATTATGTTTGAGACTATGTGATGTAATGTTATTTATCCTTTCTAGTCTATTTGCGTGGATGATGGGTGTCATATGCATTGTTAATTCAAATTAAATCTTGTATGAGCTTCATTGTGGGTGCAAAGTTTGAGGGGGAGCTCTCCACATGCTTGTAATGTACACTTCTACGGGGAGCTCTCTCACTATATTTTGAACCCAAACTCTCTGTTTATATATACTTTCATTGTGTTCTAATTGAATTATCATCAATCACCAAAAAGGGGAGATTGAAAGTGTATCTAGGCCCCGAATTATTTTGGTGATTAATGACAATCTGATTAGCAAGGACTAATGCCTATAATTGAGATTGTGTGAAGGAATATTCATCCATCAAAAGATGATGTTCAATGCAATATCCTTGTGTGTGGAGTTTCAATGAAAAGCGACAAAGATCCAAATGGTAAAATATAATTTTTCATTTGTTTGTGTCAATAGGAAAGCCGTAAGAGGGATGTTGCTTTGATGTCTAGGAATGAGTTAAGTGCTCAAAATCCTTTCTGACGTGGTTCTCATTCTTGATTTTTCATTTCTGGTGTTTTCGAACTTGTCCGAAAAGGAATTCAGAATTTTCAAAAATAGTTGTGCGCTGAAATTCATTACTGGTCATTTTCGAACCTGTCCCAAAGTGATTTTCAAAATTTTCCAAAAATGGTTGTGCTCCGAGTTTCGGTATTGATAATTTTCAGACCTGTCCAAAAGTGATTTTTGGAATTTCCAAAAATAGTTGTGCGCTGAGTTTCGGCACTAGATATTTTTGGACTTGTCCAAAAAGTGATTTTTGAAAATTTCAAAAATGGCTGCGAACTGGATTTTGGTAATGGTCATTTTTGGATATATCCGAAAGTTGTTTTTGGAATTTCTAAAAATGAGTTTTGCTCTCTGCTAACTTTCGGATTTCTCTGAAGTGGCGCAACTTGAAACTTGGTACTAGTGTTTTTCGGATTTGTCCGAAAATGGTTTTCGGAATTTCCCAAAAAAAGAATCTTTCCCTCCAATGGACAGATCTGAGGCTATGGCTATAAATAGCCCCATCCTCCTCCAAGTCAAGGTTGCTGCTCTCGTTGAACATTTAGTGCCCTTGGCTTGCAACACTTTGAGATCCACTTTTAAGCCATGCTTTCTCGATTCTCCTCTCCATCGATCTTCAAGTTTGGATTAATTTCATGTGTGTGAGAGAGTTGTGGTTTTGAGTTTGTGTGAGTGTCTGGTGTTATAATTCGTGAAGATTTTGAGAACTTGATTTATCCCCAAGAGATCCTTGCTTCATCTTTTACTCTTAGAGGTTGAGGACTCCTATACGGCTTGGTGTCGCTCTTGAGCCACCGATCTACCTGTGGTTGGCCGGAAGAATTTTGTGAAGGTCGGATCTCACCTCCAAAAGGAAAGAGATACCACTAGAGGAAAGAGGAGTGTATTTGTGCAATCTCTAGAGAAAAGGGTTTGTGAAGACCGGGCTCTTTGTGAGCTCCTCAACAAAGACTACAATCCCCTTGAGGATTCAAACATCGGGAACACTTCATCTTGCAAGAACCTTAGTGATATCCCTCTCTCCTTCCTCTAGCCTTGCTTGCTTATACCGCTACTAGTCTAGTTGTTGTTTGTGCTTGCTCTTCATAATTGTGGCTTGCTAGATCTAGTTTAATTTGTGCATTTCCCCTGCTCTGTGATTTTTAGATCTAGTTTAAATTAGCCTATTCACCCCTCCTCCCCTCTAGGCCTAAGTGACCCTTTCAAGGAGCTCACAAAGAATCAGGTCTCTTTCAACCCTTTTCCTAGCGAGATTGTACAAATGCACCCCTCCTCCACTAAGGGTATCTATTTCCTTGTGAGGTGAGATCCGGTCTTCACAAACTTTCTTGTCGCACACCATAATCCTTTGGTGCTGATGAGTAACTCCTAGCCGTTTAGGATATCTCAATCTCTAAGAGCAACAAATGCATGAAAAACTAACTTGGAAATGAACTCGAGTGCTCAAAAATAAATATTTTTGCTCAATGCTAGAAACCCAACTCAAATCCATATCCACAAGATTCAAATCAAAAAGACCAAAGAGTTGGAGTGAAGAACTAACCCTAGAGATTATCCTTCTGCTCACCTCTAAAGTACGAGAACCTATTTGTTTTTTCCTTCATATGTGTTGTTTCAGTTGTTCAAAGGAATGTAAAACTCATATGTTTAGGGCAGTGTAAGAACTAAATATTTTGTATTTTGTGTTACACTAGGCATAGGAAGCTGGTATAAAAATAAATTGTATGTTTTAGATAGTGTCAAAACAATATCTAATAACATTGCTTTCATGAAAGGTATGTAATGTATCATTTCTTCTAATTTAGATGTTGTTTATCATGCGATGTTTGGATGTATTGTCTAATGTTTTGGTTTTTGTTGCGATGCACTTGGACAGAACCAATGATTACATGTTTAGTTACCATTGCATTGTAAGGCTGATGGACATATATTATGGTCATTGCAATCGAAAAGGAATTGCTTATATGCTACATTACATGACATACTTAATGTTATTTAGCTTTTCTTAGCCTAAAACTTTCATGTATTGTTCTATTGTACTTTTGATATTCTTAATTCAGAACTAGGTCTACAGTTTTTTAAGTCCTCTCAGTTGTAAATATTCTTAATTCTGAGTTCAATTCTGAATATATTTGTTGTAGTAAACTTAGAATTGTTCTCATGAATCTATACTTTTCATCCTTATTTTTTTAAGTCCTCTCAGTTGTGAATATTCTTAATTCTGAGTTCAGGTCTGAATATATTTGTTGTAGTAAACTTAGAATTGTTCTCGTGAATCTATACTTTTCATCCCTTTTTAGTGTAACACATACTTTTACAAGTATTTGTCTTGTTGGGTGATGGATTAGCAGCCTAGCAGCAGTTTTTTTTTTTTTGCATATTGAGCAATCCAACCATACATTCTTGTTGTCAAGAATAGCTCTTGGAGGAGTGACAACAATAGGTCTATGAATGCATTTATTTTTATCAGGTATGAATTTAGCACACAAAATATATCTTTATTTTAACATGTTTGAATTTAATACATGGCATATACTTTAACTAACGATGACTTACCTTTTGCAGTACATGGAAGTGGTGAATTCAACTTTCAGGAACTTCAATAGCAGATGAAAATGCTCTCAGGCAAGATTACAATTCCATTTTATAGTTCGAAATATAAAATATAGTTGTTTTTTTTTATTGTGTCATTTGGAACCATTGTTACCTAGGTACTATTCTCTCACTGTTACACATTATGAGTTCATGTCAATTCTATCAGCAATCTAATGCATGCTGACTGAAATAGAGTATTAATTTCTTTAGTAAGTAGTAGTAATCTGTCTATAATCAATTTGAATTGGTCAATGCCTCATTACGATATTGTTGTATTCATGAAATTGAGATTTGGGTTATCTAAAAATTATACTTAAGAGCTTTTAAGGCTTCGCAGTAAATAACACCCAGATGTACTTTTGTCATTGGTTGCAACACGGGAACTCAAAATATTGATGTTTGGCCAAACTAGGGGGAATATCAAGCTGGCTCGGCTGCTCATTATCCTAACGAGCTAATACGCTGGCTTGGCTCGGCTCATTTGTTAGCTCAATCAAACTTATTTAGGTCATGAACTGGAAGTAGAATAAAAGCAAATGTGACAGAGGGGGAGAAGGCGAGCTCAACGGGTGCAAAGGACGAAGAGATCAAAAGCTCACAGCCCCAGTGTTCAACATATTGGAAAGAAAAACAAATCAATATTCCACATGTTTGGACTTAAAACCAACAAATCCCCAAATCCTCAAATGTTGGTAGAATCACACATCATCACAAGAATGCTAATGATTGATTACTTCATCGCAAATGCAACCGAGTGGCCGAACTAAACCGATACTGCAATAAAAACCAAAGGTTGTCTGCCAATCGGCTAAATTGGGCTTGGTTCGCCTAAAGAGGCTCCTAGTGGTCTCGGCATTGATAAAGTAGATAGGGTCTGTATCTTCCATCGGTCCAAGGAAATAATGAGTGGGTTCCTTAAGAACGGGGATCGTAATCTGGTTTCTCAAGAGTGCTATAGTCATAAAGAACAGAGGGGGAAGAATCAGAAAATTCAACGAAAGGGGATCTAGAGCAAAATTCGATCTAAGCCAATGCAGAATAAAGATGAATTGAGGCGATGAGGCATGGATTGAAAGGGACTTACCTCAGGAATGTTGGTGATGATCGCCATTGAGCTCAGAGCAGGGGAATCGTCGAGAATCGCCGGGAATCGTCGGGGAGGAGCTCATGTTGTCGATGTGGTCGCTGGAGATGAGAGAGAGAGAGCTGAGTGCGGTTTCAATGGTAGCTAAAGTTAATGGCGTAAAGATTAAGGGGAGAGCCGTTGCTATTTATAGCTTGCGCCTCTAACGGTCAGAATATGAAAACCCTAGATTTTTTGGGTATAACATATAATTTCGCAGCATATTTATCTATACTCCGGAATTGGGGGCATGTGCTAATAGCAAAATTTAGCAAAGATACACGAGATGAAGATAAATTCAAAGCAGATTTGGAGGAGATAAGGTTGTTTCCAAAAACAGAATAGCGCATCGGTTGAAGGCTATATCGGTCGACACTGAATCGGACAAGGTTAACTGATACAGACAGAACGAGTTCATATTGGGCTCGAGTTGAAGATTCAAGGATATTGCCGAACAAGGATTAAGTCTAGGATAGGCAATTGTATCTATTAATTAGGATATTAAGTCGTTTTTTGTAAGGAATTTGTGGTGAGAGTCCGCTTAGAGACTTGTTTGTTTATTTTGTACTTGGGCAAGTTTGAGTCGTGTCTAATATGGACAAGTTTGTATATTTTTGGTATAAATATATGCCTAGGGTCTTGTAATGAACAACAACAGTTCAATACATACTCTCGGCGCATCGCCATCTTTTTTGTTTTTACTTTTCAACGAGTTCTTGTTTCAAGTTGGGCTGCATCGGCTTCGATCTCCAGCGAGAGGTAAGACTTGGCATGGTGGTTTGTATCGGTGAGATTAGGGCTTACATCGTTTTCGACACTCTAATCTAATCTATGCATCTGCCTATTTATCATATATCTTAGCTAATCTAGATTGATGACTCTGTTTACTTATATCAGCTAAGCCTTTCATAGGGTTCTGTTGATATCGGCTAAACAATTTTCATCAACTTAGATTAATTAAGATATCCACCACCCTAAAAAACAATCAAATGCTTAATTGTTTAGACTTTTTTTTTTCATACTTAGTGCTGCATCAATTGAGTTTGACCTACTAAGTCATGCTTGAAATCATAAAAACTAACTTGCTTCTTGATTGCTAATAAGGGTAGTATCGGGGTTTCAGCTGATCTTACCTGATATATCTGTTTTGCTTTTTCTTTCATATGTTTAAACTTACTTAACATGTTATATATGTCCCTTATACAATTATATCACTCATTTAAATAGATTAAGCCTGTACTCAATCTTGACCAGATCTAAATATTTAGGGATTGGTGCTTGCTTAATATATTTACTTTAGATTGACATTCTTGCATAAGGCTGTATCGGAGTATTAGCCGATGCGTTATCTAGAATTTCCTAAAAGATCTCATCGGCTATGATATAAGTTCGTGTAATTATTGATTTATTTGATCTTGGTTATAAGTAATTAATACTGTCTCGGTTGGTCCGATCTATCGTAATTGCTTGCGTCTAAGAAAAGGATTAAATTAGTATTACCTGTTATTTGTCTCTACAGCCGATCATGATTGTTTTGGGTCTAATCTACGACATCTACCCATCGGTTAGTCTTTTTAGGCCATATAATTGTATGACAATTGAATTGTAAAGATTTCAATCTCATGCTGCATCTATTAGGTTCGACCTATAGGATTGATTCTGTTAAGGAAAACTTGTTTACGATTATATTTAACCTAAATCTAGTTTATGAGTAGCATCTTTTATCTTACAGCCGATTCGACTTGCTTGCATCGGCTAGGTCTCTACGATACGTCATCGACCCACCAGCCGATCAGCTATCGTTCAGTAACATTGCTTTCTTGTATATCTTGTTGGTTGCAGGATCAAACCAACTGACACGCTCTGCATCCGAAGCAAGTTTGGACCTGTACTGGAGCTAAACAGAACTTTTAGGCCATCGTGTTTTTCGCATCAATATCTAGCAATGGTGAGAGGCCAACAAAGACAAGAGGGTGACGCTTGGGGACCTACAAGCGGTCAACAGTGCGACCTAGTTGGCGGTGCGAAAGCAAGAGCAAAGGGGATCGGAGATTCAAGCGAGTGAGTGTGCGAGAAAGAGGGATCGAGGTGTCGCGCGTGCGTCTCTCCATATAAGTTTTTTGCCCCTTTTTTTCCATGATGGACTAGATCATATTGGCACTTAACTGTCGGGCTGCTCATTTGGTTTGCGAGCTATCTCAAGCTAGTTCGATAGCAAACGAGCTGAAAATGGAAATGAGCCAAGCCAAGCGAATTAACGAGCCACGAGTTTCTCGTGCAGCCCTATGTCAAACACAACCTAAGGATGCTTTTGAGAAACCTTGTAAATTCCAGGGTCTGCTTCGCAATTCAGAACCCAACAAGATGACAAAGAAAGTGAGGCGAGGGTGAGAACACCTCGCGGTCTCGTCACCCTCTCCTATCCCGACTCCCGAGCCACATCGCCATTCGCCGCCGCTCCTGCCCCCACTTCTTCGCTTCGCTTAAACCCTAGCAAACGGCCGCCGCCAATGGCGATGCCGGCCGCCCCGTCCTGCCAGGCGCCGCCCACCGGCCTCCCCCTGCTCACCCCACCTCCTGCCGCCCGCACCCTCTCCTTCGGCCGTCGCCTCCGCCCCCATGGCACCGCCGCAGCCGCCCCCGCCGCCTCCAAAGGTGAGTTGCAAAATTGAGTTCACCTGAGCGGGAATCGTTGCAATTAGAGCTCAAAAGTAGATCCACCATTACTTCCAGTTGAATAGCTTATGGTGGGCAAACGATTGGAGCTCGTACCATTAGATTGCTGGCATTTCTGAATCTGTTGTCATGAGTTCGGTATTTGTTAGAACAGAGGAGACTTCAATGTCATCTGGTTTTCAGTTTTTATCCATTTTGAATTTCAAATTAGCAGTGCTATGTAAAGAGTAATGAGGACCAAGGTTTAGCGTAAATAGGGTTGCTGGTATGATGTTTAACTTCTACTTAGGATCTGAGCCCTTTGTTCAGAATCGGGATTTGAGCCCTTTGTTCAGAATCAATCTGCTCTGAAACTACATCAACTAGACCATTAACCAATTCTCTAACCAAAACATGCTTTGTGATCCCCTAATGGTCTGCTAGCCTATTCTTGTTTTCCATCAACATCTATAAGTTTTAAGGTTTTAGTGCAGTCTTATCTTCTTCTGTAGTACTCCTTTGGGTGTAAAATTTTACCGATAGTTCAATAGTCTTGAAAATTAACAGCATCAATAGTTCCTGCTTATGCCCTATATGATTGTTTCGTGCAACCATACTGTATATTCTGGAATCAAACTGTTGTTGCTCTAGTTTTTGTGTGTTAGAATTTAGGCACTACCTTTTATCCCGCTGGCATTTGATCCCTTCAAGATTTACCATGTGCCCGATGAAACATTCAAACCTCAGTGTCAGTCTCTCTTGTGTCAACCTATTAGGCATGCACGAATCACTGCATGGTGCCATGGTGTAACCATTTGTAATATCTCTATTCTGTATCTGATGGTCTCCATGGATTTTTGTATATGGGGCACCCTGTCTAATTTTGAAGGTTTTACCCTCAACGTGTTTATTTTCTGATCACAGGTCACCTGTTCCTTAGTCAACGCCAACCACGATGCTCTAATCTAGAAGCAGTTGGTGATGTGACAACAGTTCCTGAGGATTACACAGAAAACATGCCATCAAGCAGTGGATGTACAAATGTTGCTATGAGTGTTTCATCACATGAAGATAATCTGGAAGGAAGGGTTGCCAAGACAAAGCAGACGTCCAAAGAGAACCAAAAAATGATTAAAATATCTGACAAGTTAATTGGTGTATTTATGGTCGATAAGCCTACACCAACAGATTGGAGAAAGTTATTGTCTTTTAGCAGGGAATGGGATAACATAAGGCCACATTTTTTCAACCGCTGTCAGGAAAGAGCAGATGCAGAGTCAAACCCTGAGATGAAGCACAATCTTCTCAGGCTTGCTAGAAAACTGAAAGAGGTGATTCAGTTTAGTGATTTTCAGGAAGCCTATCATGCTTCATTTCAGTTATTGAATTTAACCTTTATTCATAACAGTATGTTTTTTTTTCCTCGCTCACTTTTCAGATAGATGACGATGTACAAAGGCATAATGAACTACTTGAAGTAGTAAAATCCACACCATCTGATAAAATTGGTTCTGTTATTGCTAAGCGCCGTAAAGATTTCACGGTGGAATTTTTCAACCACCTTTATTATGTTGCAGAGTCTTATCATGATGACCCTGAAAAGCAAAGAGGTGAGACATACACAAGAACGTCTATTTGCAACCTTTGGCCTTTTATTGTAACATATATTGGTACTCTGCATAGCTTTCCTTGTATTAAGCCCCTAGTAACTTCCCAGATGAATCACGAGTCAAGTAATACAGATACACAAACATCAACATGAACAGCTATTTGCTAGTTTTCTCAGTCCTTACTGAATGTAGATTTTGCTGTTGTACAATATGTAGCGTGGGTCCTGATACTTGCTTGTATGGCTGGAACAGTAATATTTCCCATTATTTTCAGCCATTAGTACTTTGGGAGCTACTCATTTTCTTTTGACTGGTCTGCTACTCTGCTCGCAGAATTGGCACAACTTGGCAATGATTGTGTAGATGCCCTACAAGCTCATGATGACACATCTGGGAGTCTTGAAGCTCTGGGTGCTGCTGAATTAAAGTTGAAAGATATACTGAATTCACCTTCCGTGGATGCTGCATGCAGAAAGATAGATGACTTAGCTGAGAAAAAAGAATTAGATTCTGCGTTAGTGTTAATGCTTTCAAAAGCTTGGTCAGCTGCAAAGGGGACTGACATCACAAAATCTGAGGTAAAACAGAAAAGCATTAAAGTACCATTTGGAACATAGAGTAGCTATGCCTTATGGTTATGCCATATCTGTACGTAATTTACAAATTCATCAGTTTGAGTGCTCACTGAAATGCAATACATTGTGCAGGCTAAAGATATAATGTTTCATCTATACATGACTGCAGTAGCCAATCTCCAGAGACAAATGCCAAAGGATATCAGAATACTAAAGCATCTTATAATGATTGAGGATCCAGAAGAACGCTTGAGTGCATTGAATGACGCATTTACTCCTGGGCCTGAACTTCAGGGGGATAATGTTGATACATTGTACACGTAAGTGTTCAGTATATTAAAATCCCTTTCATAATAGATTCTGTGGCTGTTCTTCCTTTCTCTTGTCAAGTCTTGGTGACATAGTTAGTGGATTGCAGGAGTCCAGAGGTTCTACACACTTGGGCAAGAGCTATTGTTGATGCGTATTATAACAGCAGAGAAGGCACACTCCTTAGGCAAGCAAGGGACTTGATGAACCCTAAAATCATCAAAAGAATTGAAGAGATACTAAAATTACTCAAAGATAAATACCTCTGACTCTTTTAAGAAAATGGGGTTTCACATTCATACTTTCCTAGTGATTAGCCAGTATAATTGAACAAATTGGATGGCCTTGTATACTCTGCTTTCTGCGCAGCATCCTGCTCATCATTCGAATCGGGTTGTCCATTGCTGCTTGAAATGGAGAATGGTTATACTTGACTGATTAAATGCAGATTGATGTAGCTTTGTATGGTGTAAAAGTGATTGTAGCATGTGATATATCAATGCAATTTTCAATTAGAAGTATTGCCTTCCTTTCTTTTTGCGCTTATATGCTTACTGGCTAACAGTGTTGTAACTCTTCTGATTAGTATAGATTATTTTTTCCTCTGAAGTTGTATGTATGTCTCCAAGATCCTTGTGATGAGTTGGTTAATGATTCGACTCAATTAATTGTACATATCCTTCCGGCCTTTATCATCTACCATATATTTTCTTAATGGTATGGATAGATTTGTTGTAATTGCATCTTCAACCTAGCTGGTGGGTAATGCGCACTATTATGCCAACTATTTAGTGGTCCACAAGATTAGTATGGGTATGTCTAATTCCAGCTTCAGCCAGTGAGTTTGTATATTCATTCAATTAATTTTTAATATTTTGTTCATGTTATTAAACATTTTTCCGCGCTTGAATGGATTAAAAGATGCAAGTATTGAATTGGACATTAGTCGTGTGTCCAAGTCGTGGATAATTGATAAGTTGTCTTGTGTAGACAAAATTTCACATCATCCATTGCCAAGTCATGTTTCCTATTACCACTTGACTTTTTGTAATGAGGCTGATACTTGAGACAAAAGCTTCTGCGCATGCTTGCCAAGATATACAACTTCGAGTCTGATATCCATGGAAGGTTCACTGCAAGTAAATTGATATATGTATTTTTATTTTCTTCAACTTGCAGGTGAACTCTAATGATTTTTTTCTTGACAATATGCTCACTCGATTTGACCCTGGAACTGTATATCTGTAACAGAAATGCTAATTTTCCTTTTCGTGGTTTTTTTTTTTCAAATGGTGGCTTATATCGTTTACAAAGGTGAAACTTAGAGCCTTTAAGAAAACGTTTTCTGTTGTGCACCGCTGCTTGTGCGGTAACCATCTGTTGACAAGCAAGTGTTTTTGCCGTACCATACAGTATTACACCCTTGGGATTGGTCTGGAATTATGAGAAATTTCAACTTGAAAATCGTGATTTCTTGGCCTTCTTTTTATAGAATAATGGCTGGAGTACCCAGTATCTTTTGACAAATTGGTCCTTTTTAAAAACTTATTTCAAAACTAGACCGTGCAAAAAACTTCAACTAAAAATAGACCGTCGGCTCAGCGCCAAGGAGGCTGGTGCTGATGTTTCATGGACCACCGTCAGTCCAGTTGGCGTTAACCTCCCTACCAACGTGGTGGCCGAGTCGATCCCATTGTCTACATTGCCACTAACTTCAGTGCCAGGTTATTTGGCATTAGCTTTGGGACTTAGCTGCTTGTGGCTGGCCCGTTCAAGTGAAGGCTGAACTCGATGCTTGCAAAGATCGAGATATACAGCGCGCGTCCTCGTACAAGGCATGGTGCCCGATCCACAAATCAAAAGTCACCTCGTTACCAACTGCAAGATCTTCTTGAAAATCACCGGATCCATGGTCCGTGTTCCCTGTAGTCCGATCCACCAAAATCGAGATCAACCTCGAGACGCATCGATGGACGATAGCGACATGGAAACCCAGGACCTTCTGGTCAGATTCATCGGCATCGATCCTCGTGAACCTTCCGTTCTTCAGAGTTTGGAATCTTCAGGATCTAATTCCCCGCGTGAAGTGAACGTGATTGAAGGAATCGTCGAGGATGTACCTAAAGAGGGTGAAGTTCGCCAGGAGAAGAACCGCCTGCTCTTGTTACATCACGACAACCTATGGAGCTGGTTCGAACTCCTGCCAAACATTTTACCGTGGTCAACTCGTTACTAAAGCAGACTCCATTTGATCCAGTAACCTTCCCAGAAGTAGATGACTGGGTCAGACGGATACAATCAACGGTAGCCAACCTCAAACTGCCTTCTTGGCCTTAGCCGGATCAAACCCCCAAGGGCCTTCTCGAGAACCCCGTCTATGAGGTGGAGACAGAGCACAAGAGAATGATGCTGCAGAGGATGCTCTTAGTCCACACCCTAGCCGGGATCCAGGCCGTAATCCTCGAAACGCATTGCCAAGAAGACAAGACAATCAGCCCCCTCCTCATCAAGACGAACATGATCTTCGCAATCACTTGAATGGGCGTAGGTGGGAGCGACGAGATTGGAACGACGTCGACCACCGTCAACCTCGTGCACCTTGCAGGGGTAACAGAGGACAAGACGACAACGACAACCGAGTAGCTCACAACAATGATCGAGATCGATGAGATCGTCAAAGTCAACGGGGTGATAACAATCAAGGTTGACAACAACACGACGACAACCAACCATGGCAAATCTCACGATCCCCGAATTCCAGGAGGGATCGAGGACAAAGCCGTAGGTCAAGGGGCCGCACCCCCGACTACGGTGATCCTTCGTCGTCGTCATCATCAACTGGACGCGGTTCTTGTAGATCGCGAGGACGTCGTCCACGCTTCATACCGGGAGGCGGATGTCGGGCTTTCACACCTGCTCTGCGAGAGGTGCGAGGGCCGAACAAATTTCGTCCCGCGGCGGTAGAAAAGTATGACGGCAGTACTGATCCAGAGGAGTTCCTGCACGTCTACTCTACAGTTCTCTACACGGCCGGCGCAGATGACAACGCGTTGGCAAACTACTTGCCTGCAGCGTTGAAAGGATCTACTCGATCATGGCTGGTACACCTCCCACCCTGCTCGATTTCTTCCTGGGAAGACCTATGGCAACAATTCGTCGCCAACTTTCAAGGAACATACAAGCGGCATGCAGTCGAGGACGATCTACACGCCCTTAGGTAGTACCCGAGAGAATGTTTAAGGGACTATATACGGCGTTTTAACGAGTGCCAAAATATGATCCCCGAGATCACCGATGTTTCTGTCATACGCTCGTTCAAGTCAGGTGTCCGAGATGGATACACCATCCAAGAGCTGGCAATAAGGCGAATCACTTCTGCCATGAAGCAACCAAGATGAAGTGGTCTAACCAGCAAATTGAGTTCTTCGAAGATGACCACCCGACAACAACAATTGTGCCAAGCCGGTACCCGATAGTAGTCGAACCTACTATCTGGAATATCAAGGTGGCACGCGTCCTCATCGACGACGGCAGCTCCATCAACCTCCTCTTCGCCAGCATGCTCGACGCAATGGGTATCCCTAGAAGCGAGCTTGTTGCCTCCGACTAGCCCTTCCATGGGATCACTCTAGAATCATCGTCAAAACCGCTGGGGAAGATCACGCTAGTCGTGACATTTGGCCAAGCTAATAACTTTCGTACAGAACAGATCGCTTTTGATGTAGCGGAGTTCGACACGGCTTATAATGCTATCCTCGAAAGGACTGTTCTCGTGAAGTTCATGGCGGTGTCCCACTACGCGTACCAGATTCTAAAGATGCCAGGCCCAAAAGGGACAACCACGATCCCTAGGAACATGAAGGTAGAAGTACAGTGCAACAAGAGGAGCCTCGATATGGTCGAGCATACTCCCATGCCACCCACCACCTCAGAACCCCCTTGGAAAGTGAGCAAACCCAACAAGGCACCCAAGCCCAACGGCGTAATCAAGATCATTCTTTTGGCCAGTAGCAACCCCGACAAGACAGTCAAGATCAGGGCAACGCTCGACAACAAATAGGAACTCGAGTTCATCACCTTGCTTCACGAGAATGCAGATGTTTTCCCTTGGCAACCGTCTGACATGCCCGGATTCCCTAGGGAGGTGATCGAGCACAAACTGATGTGTGTTCCGATGCCAAGCCAGTCAAACAGAAACTGTGGTGGTTCACACAAGACAGAAAAGAAGCTATTCGAGAAGAACTGGACAAACTTCTCAAAGCAGGCTTCATCAGAGAGGTTCTCCATCCAGAGTGGCTCGCTAAGCCAGTAATGGTGCGCAAGGCCAACGGGAAGTGGAAGATGTGCGTAGACTTCACCGAACTCAACAAGGCGTGCCTCAAGGACCACTTTCCTCTTCCTCGCATTGACCAACTGGTGGATTCAACCGTTGGTTATGCGTTGTTGAGTTTTCTCAACGCTTACTTCGGCTACCACCAGATCCATCATGGCCAAAGAGGACAAAGAGAAGACAGCGTTCATCACTCCCTTCGGTGTTTTCTGCTATACCAAGATGCCCTTTGGATTAATCAATGCAGGCAACACATATCAGCGAGAAACCCAGGGGGCTTTCGATGACCAGATCGACAAGAACGTGGAGGCATACGTCGACGATGTCGTGGTCAAAACAAAGACAAAGGACAAGCTGATCGATGACTTGAGGGACACATTCAACAATCTCCAGTGACATCAACTCAAACTAAACCCGGAGAAGTGTACGTTTGGAGTAATTGCTTGGATTTCTTGTCTTCGGATGAGGAATTGAAGCAAACCTCGAGAAGATCAAGGTCATTGAGAACATGAAGTCGCCAACAAGACTCAAGGAAGTATAGAAGCTTACAGGATGTATGGCAGCTTTAAGCCGATTCGTGGCCAGGATGGGAGAACGAGCACAACCTTTTTTTGCTCTACTCAAAAAACAAGATAGATTCGAGTGGACACAGGACGCCGAGAACGCGTTTATCACGCTTAAATGGTACTTGTTCCATCCTCCTGTACTCGTTGCCCCACAGCCAATGGAAAAACTATTTCTATATATTGTTGCCACACTTTATTCTGTTAGCATTGTGATTGTCATTAAGAGGAACAAAGTAAAATATCCTGTGTACTACATCAACGAGGCCCTCCACGATGCCAAAACTCAATATCCCGAAATCTAGAAATTGCTCTACGTTGTAGTCATGACATCACGGAGGCTGCATCAGTACTTCCAGGCCCACAAAGTCACGGTCGTCTCCTCTTTTCCTCTAGGTGGGGTGGTATGGAACAAAGACGTCATCGGATGCATTGCTAAATGGGTCGTCGTACTCAGCCAATTTGATGTCAACTTTGTCCCACGCACAGCCATCAAGTCTCAGGTTCTTGTTGACTTCATTGTCGATTGGACCGTTCGTAAGAACACCCCAACCGGCCAGACGAACAATGAGACATGGAGAATGGCTTTTGACGGGGCATTCAACAGCCAGGGAACAGGGGCAGGCTTCATTTTGACATCTCCAGTGGGGGATCAGTTCAGACATGCAATACACCTCAATTTCAGAGCTACAAACAACACCGCAGAGTATGAGGGGACTACTCGCAGGGTTACGAGCAGCCGCAACACTTGGAGTAAAGTGATTAATTGTGAAAGGGGACTCAGAGTTAGTCGCCAACCAAGTACACAAGGACTACAAATGCTCAAACTAGAGTTGCCCAAATACCTCACCAAAGTCAGGAAGCTGGAGCGTAAGTTTGACGGTTTGGAGGTACCACATGTCTACCACAAAGAAAACATCGACGTCGACAACTTGGCACGATGGGCGTCCAGAAGAGAGCCTGTGGAACCAGGAACCTTTATAGACATCCTGACAAAACCATCAATTAAAACCATAGACGATGAAGGCACCTTAGCCAGCGTCGAGAACAGCTTGGGGGCTACTACAGAGGTCAACAACGTCGTGGCAGACATCGAGACCACGGAAGACCGGCGTTCTTCGCTCATTAATTTCTTGGATGCAGACAAGTTACCGAACGAGGACACCGCGGCAGAAAAACTTTCACGTCAGGCAAAAGCTTATTGTATGATCGGCAACGACCTATACAAAAAAGCACTGAATGGAGTTCTGCTCAAGTGTGTCTCTCCCGAGGACGGACCGGCGAGCGAACTTTGGTCGGGAAAGACTTTCGACAAGGATTTTTCTGGCCAACAGCCCTTCAAGATGCTTGCGACTTGGTAAAACGGTGTGATGCTTGGCAATTCCACAGGAAACACACCAAGATGCCAGCCCAAGCGCTCCAAACTATCCCTCTCACTTGGCCATTCTCGTGCTGGGGACTCGACATCCTTGGACCGTTTCCTCGAGGACAAGGCGGCTACATGTTCTTGTTCGTGGCTATCGACAAATTCACCAAGTGGATTGTGGCAGAGCCAACAAGACAAATCAAAGCCAAATACGCCATCAAATTTATGAAAGGGATATTCTGCATATACGGATTACCACATCGGATCTTGACAGGCAACGGCTCCCAGTTCACTAGCAGTGCCTTTCAGGACTACTGCATCAAATTCAGAGTGAAAATCTGCTTCGCATCAGTCTCCCATCCTCAGAGTAATGGGTAGGTCGAGCAGGCAAACGGTATTGTGTTCCAGGGGATCAAAACACATGTGTACGATAGGCTCTTGGCCTATGACACACGTTGGGTTGACGAACTCACTTATGTCTTATGGGCTGTCCGCACTACCCCGACAACCTCTACTAAGGAGACTCCCTTCTTTCTCGTGTATGGTTCCGAGGTCATACTCCCTTCGGAGTTGTGACATCGGTCTACACAAATCAAAAATATTCAGACAAGGACCATGAGAAGCACCGAGCAGATGATGTCAACCTCCTATAGCAACATCGAGAATGTTTTGCTGTTCGAGCAGCCATGTACCAACAGGCCCTATGTCGCTATCATGAAAGTGTGTTCGTGCCCGTACACTCACCATCGGTGATTATGTCCTCCGACGAGTTCAGAATCAAGCATAGCGAAACAAGCTCTTACCCAAGTAGGAGGGAACGTACACGGTGGTCGAAGTTTTAAGGCCAGGAGCGTTCAAGATCGCAGACGACGAAGGCCGCAAGTTGGAAAATTATTGGAACATCGACCAACTACGTAAATTTTATGTATAAAACCAGTGTACCAAAGTCTGTAAGTTCAGTCTAATAATATACAGTATTCCAAATTTCTCTCTTTAGAAGTGTTTTACCCGATGACCTCCTTTTCTTATATCGTCTTGTCTCGAAGTCGACTCTCTTGTCCTCTTACGCTAGTCTAGCACTCTTCGGGGTCCCATGGACCTCGGCTGGGGACGCCTAGCACTGTGAAAATTTGTCAGGCCATGCAGGGTCAAACGACCATGTTAGATCAAGTCATGTTAGAGTACGCACTTGAGCGTATTAACCAAGCCGTGTAACCGGGAATTGGTTTTCCCGACTTCACGGCTGGGGGCTAGGAATTTGCAGTTTCAGCTTGGTTTGTTATAAGATTTAAGTTGTCTTTGTGAAAAGGACCTTCCAACAAAAACAACTGGGGGTTAGGGAGAGTACCGTACTCTGTCGACTGAGAGTAGTTCTTGTGAGAGTACTCATACACTATATTTCTTTCAGATATTTACACAATAGATTTTAATTCTTACTCAAGTTCTGATATATAAAATGCAAATATGTACATTGAGTGTTTCCTAGGTACATAAACTACCAGGACGGCCACTGACAGTTCATTGTAGAGAAGATGTCCTCGTCTAGCGGACGAAGGATTACGCGAGGCGGTCGATCTCGTCAGCTTTCATACGAGAACGCGAGAAGCCCTCCCGGAGAAAACCTAAGCGCATCTGTGGACGCCCATCTCGGATGCAGGCGAGAATGTGACCACCAGTATACTGGCTAGCGCGATGACACTCCTGCTTCAGGCTGTTGTCGATCCACTTCACGATCCCTGCAAGTTGATCATATTACTCCGCATCCATGACAGATGACCGCTTATGGACTTCTTGGGAGGAGGACTGATCACCCGCAGCTCTTCACAAAGGCGTTGTAGTGCCAGACAACAACCCTCGAGGTAGGCGTCGACCCAGACTTTCCTACCTCGAAGGGCCTCTACAGCTTGCTCTTTCTCGGCAGTGTTGGCCATCTTCTCAAGTTCCACCTTCTCAAACCTCGCCTTCCAATACTCGGCGTAGCGTTCTCTCTCCTTTAAGGCATTCTCGAGGCCTATGCACGACAAGTGATCTCGATTAGCTTCCCCTACGTATATGGGGAAAGAGCTACAAAGGTCAAGTCTCGTACCTTGATTTCGCTCCAGGAGAGAGTTAATTTGGAGTTCCTAGGGATCCAACGCACTATCCAAGTTAACGACGACCAAGGCTTGGCTGTCGCCGCTCAAGGTTGAGGAAGCATGAGGAGAAGGAGGCGCAACGTTAAAATCACGAGGACATCCTTCTTGCTGGATGACCTCATCTTCGATACACCTAAACATCGACATAATCACACCAAAAATTTAGGAACAGTAAAGAAGGACATCGTTCTCAAAAGACGACAAGTCTGACAAACTGTTTTTAAAGGTTACAAGGAGAGCAGCAGTTACTGTTCAAAATAAGGGATGACGCTCTCCCCTAGATCAACAAGTTCTGACATCACGTCCTCGCATGTCGCATCAGCCCCGCCCTTCTCTAATGCCTCCTCCAAGTTAACCTCGGGATGCGTGAGCTTTAGGCACCGAGAACGTGACATGCGTCGATCCGGAGACCGGTACACATCTCCTCGGCAACTTGCTTGGCGTGCTTCGCAGACGTGCCCTTTAGCTTGCCAATGAGAGAACCCAGATATCCCAAGATGGTTGTCTCATCATGGAACTCAGAGCCTTTCTCGTGCAAGCCCAAGCTATGGGCCACCATATCAAGTCACCCGTAGTTGTCTTGGCGACCTTGTCGGAGCGACGCTAGGTTCTCCTGGGTCTCCTCCAGCCGTTTCTCCTAGCCTTACCATTGTCTCTCTTGGCTGGCGACCAGGTCCTTGAACTTCTTCAAGTCCCTCTATGCTTTAGCCAGTTGAGCCTCTAGCTTGGCGACGCGCTTGTCCGAAGTCGAGGTTGCCTTTCGGAGCTGCTCGACTTCGGCGAGAACATCACGCGTGCCGGACTGCAGTAGACGGCTGGCCTCTACCAGCCTGTCAATCATGGAAAGCGACACAATGGCAAGAGAGGCACTTGGCGGAGGTAGAGGAGGAGCGGATGCGGCGACGACAAGTGCGGAAGGCACGAAGCTCGTGTCCTCGCGACCGGTGCTTTGAGCCGAGGTCACGGGGGAAGGGTTACAACCAAAGGGCACATGCGTTACAGAAGATACTACGAGAACTCCTGATACTTACTTGGGCTTGGGTTAAGTAAGACGGTCACTTACATGGGCTTGTGTCGCTTTAGGAGCATCTTCTTCCCTTGTGAGGAAGACTTCGCGCCGGAAGTGGTCTGCAAGATATGTAAGTCAAGACCAAAGATCCGCCTCACGATGATTTATGGACCACAGGGAGTTTGACTAACCTCAGAATTGCTTGTCTGTACAAGTGTTCCTGCCTCGAATGACTTCACTAAAACCATCCACCTCCTCTTGAAAGGTTTTGTTTCGCTGCCGCTGGGAGCATTCTCGGCAGTGGTCTGCTCTGAGATCGCCTTCTTTTTCAGAGAAGTCGCGACCTAGTGGTCGGCAAGCGGGTCGATGATGTCTGTCAGAGGTAGGACCTGCAAGGTTTAGATTACTACTCTTTTGAATAACAATAACCGAAAGAAAAAACAGCAATCAAGGTCACTTACATTGATGGCGGCGTCCCTATCCGAGGACGGGAGGTCGCAAAGCGGGGTGAGGAGGTTGTCTGGGTCTGATGGGGTGTCGATCACCAGATGACCAACCCGGGTGGCCACGGCTCTGTCATCAAGTTCTGCAAACAAGACATTAGTATTAATTTACGTCGATTAGTCGCGACCGGATCAAGGTTAGGAGGGTTACGAGATCGTATACCCCGAACTGAAATTTGTGTTTCATCTTGTACCCCCGTGTACTTGTACGCGGCATGGGTGCGAGCTTGGAGGGGCTGGATTCGACGACATATGAAATCTTCAGCGACTTCATACCCCGACAACCCTTGATCTCGGAGCTCGCGGATCTTGTCTATTAAGCTTTTGAGGGAAGGGGTTAGGAAAGGTTTGGATGTCCACAAGAGGGAGTGCGCAGGCTTCTCGTCTGGGACAGCGAGGCTAGCAGGGCGGTCCTCGACGTGTATGTAAAACCACTTTGACCTCCACGATCCTCGAGAGAAAAGGAAGTTGAAGGGGATATATTCCGCCTTCATCCCATCTTGGAGGCAGAAGCCACAGCAGCCGGATTCTACGGGATTCCATCCACCTAAATTCATAAAAGCATCTAAATAGATCTAGGAAGGGCGGTACCCCAAGGTACGCCTCACAAAGGTGTGTAAAGATACTGAGAAATGCAATGGAGTTGGGGTTTAGGTGGAGAAGATGGATGCCATAGATGTTCAACAGGAGAAGAAGAAATTTGGAAGGAGAGGCAGGAACCCACACTGTGTGGAATCTGCAAGACAGACGATTTGGCTAAGTGCGGGGTTAGGGTTTGTGCCTCCTTCCGATCATTCCAGTGTTTTCTTTCCTAGGAAGGATCCTTCTATCTGTAGTGCCTTCAGGTCCTCTACACTAACGTTGGATTTTCCCAGATCCATTGGTTTGGTTGAGGATTAAGACGAAGTGAGAAATTTGAGTCTTCAACTGGTGAAAGCTGTGGAAGTTGGAGAGCACAAAGAAGTGAGGGACCACTTGTGGGAAGGAGACAAAATGAATCTCAGGATTGGGATTTATAGGTCATGGTCGGTGATTCGTATTTCGAGGAAGGAAGAGAAATGGCCGCCGTGATTTTCTCGGTTTGTTCATAGTAGTTTTTTAGACTTTAATTCAAATTCATGGTGGACCATTGTTTTTTGATGGTGTTGTCGAATGCTTCATACTTTCTTAATAACTTGAGAACGGTTAGGCAGGCACGACATCATTTATTCGAGAACTTCGACTAGAAAACATTGTGAATTCATTTGATTTAAAGTCAGGGGCTACTGTCAGGGTTATGGATAAGGCATACCTTCTATCCTTAGGATTGTGAAGTATACGGATACGGCATACCCTTAGTATACGGGAAGGTTACCTTTAATATTATGGAATTCGGTCAGTAAACAAAGAAATTGTATCCCGGAATAGAAAGTGTTAGAGCCTTATTTGAGGAAGATACAATCTCTGCAATCTCGTAGACCAAAAGTACTTTCCGAGTTCTACTTGGAGGCCAAGGCAGTCTGTGGTATAAATACAAGGCCCCCTAGAGGGTACGAGATCATTGAATTATAGCGCAAGTCACCACCATAGCAAAGGCAATCCGAAGGACTTGAAGACAACTCGCCGCTTGGATCTCGTTGAGTTGTCCTCGATAAAGATCTTGTCGGAACTTGATATTTCTGTTGTTCTCTATTGTAATCTATGTGGTTCTCGTCGTAATTCCATATAAACTGGAGTAGGGCTATTACCTTACGAGGGGCATTGTGAGCCCCCGGTTTTGTATACCGGGAACCCCATGTGTATTACAATACCATTCCCTGGATCAGTAGATGGTACACACATGACACAGTTGTATATCTCAAGCTGACATCGTCTTACAGGTCTTACAATATATTAATAATACAAGGGTAGCCCAAATGGAACCCGAATAGACCAAGCATGGTCGACAGCAACACAAAATACCAAAACAACTAAATGAAGTAGCGGAAGCGAAGCAGCGGCGGTCCATCTTATCCCACACGCATCGACTGGTGAACCTAGGTCCCTATTCCACCGTCCTCGATAACTCCTTGCCAGCATAGCACATGTACAGGTCGACACCAACACCTTTCTAAAAGATGTAAATAAGCAAGAGTGAGTACCAACCGTACTCAGCAAGCCACCACTACAGAATGCATATAATGTTCATAGGGGTTCAAGGATGGCTTGGTTTATTTGCATGAAGCTAGTTTTCACAAATTATTTCACAAACCTATGTCATAATAGTTTTAACTGAAAACCACGTTAAGTTGAAGTTGTCATTAACCTGCGAGAGTTCATCCACCTTCCCCAAGCCTCGCTTGGTCCGGTTTACCCTCGCATCCAATTTCCACAGTTTTAACCACTACGACCTTTTTGCACATCAGGCAAGGTCACGCCTTCCATACCCATCATATTTTAAGCAATATTACAAATTGACGAGGCTAGTCAAGAGTAATGCAAGTCCCGGCGCTCATTAACCGCGAGCACGGCTATTCGAATAGTTTAATTTACTCACACTGCAGTGGATGTACGCTTTTAATCCCACACTCCGTGACGCACCCAACACATGAGACTTGTCACGGCCCGGTTTTTCAGTTACCCTCGCATGGCGGCACCCGCTCCAAGGACTATGAATCCCCATTGCACCCCCGGCGCCACATTCCTACCTCGAGCCGGTTGTGAGGGGAGTCCTGGCGCTCCCGAGATTGAAGGTTACATTATACATATATAAAGCTTGACGTCATTAAACCACACACTTCCACATTTCCAAACCGATATCCAGAACCTACCATGTCTGGGGTGCCACCCCACGAGAATAACCTAGTCCACCGGGTCTAACCCCACTCAAGAAGTGTGGTCGTACTCGGTTCGTTTCCTGCTTAGCTTCTTGACTCGGTCCTTAACTGACCAGGGTCGGCGGCTTACCGTTCCCAAAACCACCCATATTCTATCCGTGCCGCCCCAGTCGAAATCACTTTTGTTTAATTAGGTTTTTGGGTTTTCACAAAGGTTTTCATGCTGTGGGTGGCGCTTATGTCTCCACCCGATCTCTATCAATCACTCCCACCGAGTGATCAATATAACCACGTCCACATATCCCACATATGGAGTGTATAACGTCTATGTAAGCAGGGCTAAGCAGTGAGTAAATATCACGCGTAAAGTAATATACTCGGGTCACAAAGGTGTGTAATACATAAGGATAAACAATATCAAAGGTAAGGCTTTAAGCAAATGTAGGCACGCGTTTTATAATTAGCATGCAATTTTATTTGCAATCAACACATTTATAAAAATAGGATCAACATGTTCGAGGAAGGGGGCGTAGTGACTTGCCTTGCTCAATTGAGGGTTCGTTCTCGATTAGCTCAGTTTCCTCCTCGCAGATGTACCCTGTCCGGTTGAATACTAACGTCACAAACTACTCGCTAACACAAAAAGAGCCAAAAATTCTAGAACAATCAAAAATAACCAAACTAGTGCCATTGCGTAGATCTTTATTTTAGAAAGATTTTGACGAAAGTTTCGTTCAAATCCGACTTAAAATGAGGGAGATATGGAATTCGAAAGATTGAAAAAGTTTTAAAACAAAGAAAAGGGAAAGGTTTGACGGGTGGAACCGCCCTTAACTCCTCACGTACAGGTTTTGTTTTTAAAAGAGTGTGCGCATGGTGAGGTGAAGGGCTTGGGCGAGCTACAAGCATGCATGCATATGCATACACACGGCTAGCTAGCTGCATGCATGTGAGCTGCTTGCATGCATGCACACGTACAGCCAGCTAGCTGTGTGGTGCATGCATGGCCGGCGGCACAGCGGTGGTCGCTGCGGAGGGCAACCGTGTAGGGAACGGGTACGGTGTTGCGCCTCACAACGTTACCGTGCCGCGGCAACAACGGCGGTAAGGAAACAAAAGCAAGAGGAAGAGCAGGAGAGGAGCTCACCTTGCGGCAGCCGGGTAGCGGCACACCGAGCGGTGGTCCTCACACGAAACTACGGTCGTCGATGTACAGCCTGGGGACGATCGGCCCGCGGATCGTCCTCGCACACCACGTGTTCGATCGGTGGCAACAAACGAACACACAGCGTTAAGGAGTAAATGTTAGCGGGTTAGTGCAAGTTAGGGGTTAGGGGTTAGCGAGTTAGAGGTCAGCGGGTTAGTGAGTTAGAGGTCAGCGGGTTAGTGAGTTAGAAGTCAGCGGGTTAGTGAGTCAATGGGTCAAATATTAGATGTTAGAGGTTAGCCGTTCAATAAGTTAGTCGTTCTCGGGATTCCGATGACGGTGTGGCGGCCTATCCGTCCTCTTGCTCAACTGAGGCCCAGTTGGAGCCGGCCGCGGTGGAGAGGTGTTTCAGACTTCTAGAGAGAAGCTTGGAATGTAGAGGGATGTAGTGTGGACTTGGGGCTGCTGGTGGGCTTAGGCCCGAAATTGAAGAGAGAGGCAATATGGACTCGGCCCGATGGAAAAGGAGGGAGGTCTTATAGACTTCCTAGTTGGGTAGCCCAAAGAAGAGGGACCTCATTTAGACTTCTTCAAAGCTTGAGGGCCCACAGAGAGAAAGGGGTGGGTCCCACTGATGGGTCCTACCATCTTTTTCTTTTCTTTCTTTTCTTTCTCTTTTCCTCTTTCTTTCCTTCTCTTTCTTTCCTTCTTCTCTCTCCTTTTCCTGTTTCTTCTCTCTCTTTCTTCTCAGTTTTCTTTCTTTCTCTGCAGCACCCGAGGTGAGGAAAAGGAGCGTCGGCGTGGCTAGCGTCTGGTGCGACGGCGTGGTTGTGCGCAGTGCGCGGCGCAGCCGCGGAGAGATGGCACCGGTGCTGGGGCGGCGCGGCGCGCGGCTGGGTGGCGCAGCGCCCGTGGCCCAAGCCACGTCTGGGGAGGTGGGAGGTCGGGGGCGGCGGCTGGGCGGTGCGGCGCCTGCGGTGGCGCAGCACGCGGCGGGAGGCGGGTTGGCGCCGGCTCGGCTTGCGCGGCACGGCCAGGAGGTCGCAGTGCGTTGGCCCGAGCGGCGTCCTGCCGGCTGGAGTAGCCGGTTGCTCGGCAGGGGTGGCACGGCCGAGCGGAGGCCGAAGCGGCTTACGGCTCGGCCGGACGATGGCCGGGGAGGCGTCCCGGGCGGCTTGGCCGAACGATGGCCGAACGGCTCGAGGCGGCACAGATGCGGCTCGGCCGAGGCTCGGTCGGCAGGAGCGGTTGCAAGCGGTACGGCGGCGTCGGCCGAGTGGAGGCTGGGACGGTTCGCGGGTGTCGGCATTTGGCTTGGAGGCTGAGGAGGACGACGATGGGGCAGTGGCTTTTATAGCCATCGCGGCCGGCGGACGGCGACAAGGGCGGCTCGGCCGAGCGGGGCCGACGGTCCTGTTGGGCGGTCGTCGTCGACAAGGAGTCATAGCAGAGCGAGGATGGGGCTGTTGCAGGACGGCGTGGACGCGGCATACGCGTTCGGTGTGGACCGCTGCCTCTGCGCTTGCTTGCATGGTGCAATGGTGCACGGGAAGCACGACCATGTTTGCATGGAGAGGAATGGGATGATGGACAAAGCTTGTCGCTATTTCTCGTCTCCCTTCACAGTGTCTCATTATTGCTGCCTGCTCTCTCGCTCAGCAGATACGACGGGGGATGGTGCGTAACTTGCCCAATGGAGCAGACGGACATGGTGCCTAATCGTTGGTTTGCCGGAGCGGTGCCTAACCACGGTTTATAGGGAGCTCAGGAAATAAAGAGTTGGAGGACGTGTGCATGCATGCATGCTAGGAGAGTAATAGAGTTTGCTTGTTGCTGCCTTGTGTGTTGGAAGAAAAAGGAGTTTGCTTGTTGTTGTTCTATGTATACAGGGAGGTAGATGAGTATTTTGGCTTGCAATGAATGGAGTGAGTAGAAAGCAAAATAATTTAGAACTGGTAAAAATTGGATGAGCGATTTAGGACGCATTTCGGATTCCAAAATCCAAACACGAAGATTTTATTTGGAGAAAAGATGACTGGAGGAAAAACTCGACTTCTGCAGGTTCCATCGGTTCACGATTAAATTTGACGAGAGAAATGGCCGTCGAATTTTGAGATGTAACTGCACAAAATATTTGTTGGTGGTAGGATTCCGGAAACAAATATTGCTAGGATCTTCGGATGGAAGGAGAATTATTTGGAAAGATATTTTGGAGGGAAAAGAAATGTGAGTCCACAAGGAAAGAATTAAATGAGATCTTTGGCACAAATTCTAGACACACACAAATAAACAAATAACAAGCAAACTAAAATTATGCCTAGGACTAGACTTTGTCTGAAGAGGTCATATCTTTGGAAATAGCCTATTAGGAATTTATATTTCGCAGTTAAGGTTTCTAGTAAATACTTTACCAATAGACATTATTTTGCAAATAATTTACAAAAGCTTATCACTCTATATAAAGGTTCATACAAAATAATCAAAGCTATTTCTTTAGTGGAACGGTATTTGTTTTAATAAATTATCCCTTAATGGGTTTTATCCAAAATGGTGATACATATAGATATATAGCTTTATTTATAAAGTAAATATGCCCGAGGGTTTTTGTTTTTCGAAAATAATTGGCATATGCAAATCATAGTTCCTTGAATAAATAATTATTTGAAATAAAATACCGACATATCCTCAGACATTCGTCTATTAGCCCACGTATAAACGAAAAACGACAGACCGAATTAAATTAATTTAGGCATGAATGTATTTTGAAAAAGATTTTTGGTTATTCCGAATTTTTAATTCCGTATTCCAAAGTCGAAATTTTTAGGGTGTTACAGGCATGAAACAGTATAATCATTGTCTTTGTGTGCTTGATGTTATGCTGTGTAGATCCTTGTTTCAACGTACCCCAATACCCTCAGAATTCGGTCTACGGATATAACCCGTCGATAGGGGGCACCACCACATCCAGACCTCGAAGTGTGGGAGCATGGCATGTGGAGTTGAGGGAAATGTGGGTTTGGCATGAAACACTAGCTAACTAACAGTCATTCCCTCAAATTGGCTTCCACCAGTAATTTCATCTACCACACAACCACCAAAATGAAGACGTACCAATCTATCCATCTACAATATGTAACCGAAAAATAAAAAGAGAGTATTTCAAAATAACCGATAAATGTCACACCAATACCAAAACTAACAACCTAAGAATGTTCAAATGTTTCAAAGAAAACCTAACAACGTACAAAATATTAATTATAGTATTTCCAAAAAAAGTACACATAAATCATAGTACAACTTAACTTTCAAACTACTACAAATTGCCTAAAACAAATCATTCATTTCAGGTTACAACCACACATCTAACCCTATCCATCACCACACATCCAAATGTTTCAAAAATTTACAAATCAACATTAATCATCCAAAGTAACATCAATATGAAACTTTCACACTACATCCTGACCCACAATCCCCAATTAGCAATACATCCCGAGCCACATTCCTCAAATCACGATTACAACCAAAACAACCAAAATACATAATAAAACATTGGGGAAATTAGGGTTTTTGAAGGAGTTTACCTTTCAAATCAATCCCCAACTCAATCCCCACGAAATCCTCTTCGACTTGGTGTCGATTTGGGGTGATTTGGGAAGGGGAGGAGAGAGAACCTGGCACTGTCGCACGAGCCCTAGGGGAGAGAAGGAGAGGAGAGAAAAAGAGAGGCTGGGTCAGCACGGCCGTCCGACGGCCTAAGTCCCCTAGCTCGGCATCAAATGGCCTGGCGCTATGGTTAGTGGCGGTTGGCGCTGAGCCTCTACCACGTAGACAAGGAGATCGGCTCAGCCGCCATGTTGGCAGGGGGTCAGTGCCAATATGCCTGGCGCTGAACCATTTGACCTCAACGCCAAAGACGGTTGACGTTGAGCCCACAAAATAAGTTTTCGAAAAGCACCAATTTGTAAAAAAAATGGAGTACCAGTTTGCTGGTATGCTGCTGTTGCGAAGTCAAAAGGATTCGTCTGCATCCCCAGACCATACACGTTTTTTCTTCCCGACGGTGAAGCACGACACCGCGGTGATATGCTACTGGTGCTACACAGTCGATGGCGAATGGCGATGGTGTTGAAGTGTTGAAATCGATCGGTAGGTTTGCTACATTTGGTCAGAATCTCAACAGTACTGTTTCGAGTGACAGATTCGTCGCTGTCATGGCAGCAGACAGCTGGGATAACTATTTCTTGAGTTGTTCTTTTGTTTTTCCTTCATTTTCTTGCCGAATGGTAGCGGCAATGGAATTGGTAGCATAGCAAAATCATGATCTTATCCTGCAAAGGGATCGATAAAGCGTACTTCCGCATTATTGGCTTCTGGGCAAGAAGGGCTTCATGTAGGGCTGCCGCTGGTATTCAATACCCATACCTAAACCCAGTGACGTAGTCGGTACCAATTTGATAGCAAATATAATACTTTCTTTATTTTATATTATAAGTCGTTTTGATTTGTCAAATTTTTTTAAGTTTGACTAAATTTATAAAAGATATACTAACATCTATCACATCAAACTAGTCATTAAATCTAACATTCAATATATTTTAATAGTATGTTTATTTTGTCTAAAAAATATTACTATATTTTTTTATATAGACTTGATCAAACTTAAAAATGTTTGACTGAGAAAAAAATCAAAACGACTTATAATATGTAACGGAGGGAGTAATTCAAAGACAAGCTATTATAAAATGTCTAAAACAAAAAAAATGCATAGTATAATTTAAAACCCAGACAATGAGATATATTCTATTCTACAATACAAAGTCCTTTGATATATTCTATTCTACAATACAAAGTCCTTTGTCTTCCTTCCTTGTCCTTGCAGCAAAACTTAATTTCTTGTGAACAGAATATTATGATATACTAACAAACTTTTAAAGTTACTGCTTTAGGGCTTCACTTCGTGCAATTTTGCTACCGTCAGTAGCGTAGCTAAAAGTTTTTCTATTACCGGTTAAAAACATTTTTTCTTTATGTCAAAATTAAAGGTATTGCAACTCGTTGTCCTGTTTAATATTGTGTGATTTCAGAAACAATATTTCTGTAAATACCGCCATCTATGGTAAAAACTTACTGAATCTTGAGCACAGGCAATTGAAAGGTAAACTCCTCTGTTCGGTCAGATTATGAACCATAAAGATCAAAACGTTTGTCGATACCTCACCCTGTTTTCTTGGTATGTCATAGCAAGAAGCCAGCTTGCTGCCAACCGTTGGCCTCGTCAACTGATGATTTCTCCATGCGCCTGACGTCGTGTTCGTCCGTAATGCTGTATGCTTCCTTCAGATAAATTGTTAATTCCCCTAAAAAAACATAAATTGTTAATTTTCCCCTTTATCACCTAGCCAGCGCAGCATGCGTCACCTTTGGATCCAGTCCATCTATAAACAAAAACCATTTGATGTGTACAAGACGGCGTTTGACATTTTTTTATATCAAGCACAAACTCGTAGACATCTTAACCTAATCGGCGTCACTTGACACTAATATAAAGAAATCCTCGAGCATATGGCTCATTAGTTAATGCGTATAATTCTCCATATAGGCTAAGACACAATTGTAAACTATACTAGTACAGCCTTGGTTAATTTAATCTCAGCATTTTTAACTCTTCAGAAACAATGGAAGGTTACAGATCGATGATAAAATGAACCATAAAACATTATATTTGATGTTGAGAGGAGCCTGTACAGGTCAACTCTTGTTGCGACAGATTGATGTGCGCGTGAATTATATATATGCACATATAGTAACATCTTCTTCTTCTACCCTCTGTCCATTGTATCTGCAATTATGCATTAAGCCCTCTTCTTGAACCTGAGTACTGAAACAGGATCTGCACTTGTATCTGTTTCCCAGGTTAGATTCTTCTGTGTTTCTGAAGCTGTTCAATTTCATCTGAATTTTTTTGCATGTGGCTTCACTTATTTTTGTGTTGATACCACCAATGCCTTTCTCCATTTTGTTTTAGGTGTACCACTTTATGCAGTGAAAGTTTGTGAACCACAGGAAATTAAGGGTGTGTTTGTATAAAATGGGCTGTGTATCATCAAAGCGGTTCAAAGGAGCTGCACAACATGAGGATACTGCTATTCTGGCCAAAGAGACTACATGTAGGAAGAATTCGCTGGATACACCATGAAAAATATATATATAGGTTCTCTTTTGAAAACCCTGAACAATAATAATTATGATTTCTTGCTATGCTTATTGCAGTTTCTGTGAGTGAAGTGGAGGCCCTCTTTGAGCTGTTCAAGAAGATAAGCCATTCCATATTCAGAGATGGTCTCATTCACAAGGTACTTGCTTAAAATTATGCTTTTAAGTGTTCTCAAACTTGTGAGAATTCACCATGTAAGCTCTGAAATTCTGATGCAATATCAATTGCAAACTGCCCTTTCCATGTACAGGAGGAGTTCCAGCTAGCTCTCTTCAGGAACAGCAACAAGAAGAACTTTTTCGCCAATCGGGTCAGTAGTAGCAGTGATTGATTCCCAGTCCATTTCATCAGTGGATTTTATTTCGACAGATAGACCCAGATGTGCCACGTCTTGCTGACCTTTCTCACTTTACAGAACTTTGATATATCAGTGCAAAAGGCATTATCTGAATAGGCACAGTTCTATATGTATTTCGGCTGAACTGTAGAACCGTTGTTATGTGAAATGCTGACACTGTTTCACCACAAGTGCAGATATTTGATCTCTTTGATCTGAAGCGCAACGGCGTTATCGATTTCGGGGAGTTTGTTCGATCTCTAAGCATTTTTCACCCGGAAACGCCTTTGGGAGACAAGATTGCCTGTAAGGACCCTACTTCAGCTCTTTCTCATTACATATGGTCAATTTAACCATCTTAGATTTTCCTCTGTTTATGCCACTTTGGTATTGATCTGACAGTATTCCTTTTTGCAGTTGCATTTAGGTTGTATGACCTGAGAGGAACTGGATGTATTGAACGTGAAGAGGTATGTAATTATGTATCTTAGAAGTTAGAATTAATGCAAATCATTTTAGTTCCATAAATCGAACATGCTAGCCATATATTTGTGCAAATTATTCAACATATGGTAATTTCCCTACATTGGTAGTCTTCAGAAATGATGGTGATGGTACACATCGAAGAAACATAAATGTTGTGTTTCCAAATATTTTTTTGAATCCAGTTCATATTTGATCCAAAAGAAGCCCCAATTCAAACAAGCTGAGTGTGAAAAACTGGAAATATATGTGCACCGTTGGAATAATGAGTGCCGCCTTACCAATTTAACTGACAGTCCTGGAGTTACTGACACATTTTTTCTTTCTTATGAATCAAGCAGTTGCACGAAATGGTGCTTGCGCTTCTGAACGAATCAGATCTATTCCTGTCTGAAGAAGCTGTAGAACAAATTGTGGATCAGGTAAAGGGCATGTGGATGTAATACTTCTTTCAGTTTTTTGGCAAAGTTGCCATTGCTTTCATGAATACACCATATCATTAACCATTTACATTACAAGGTAAAGAACACAGGGATTTATGCTAACTTAAGCTTTGACAGACGTTCAAACAAGCAGACTTAAACAGTGACGGGAAGATCGATCCTGATGAATGGAAAACGTTTGCAAGTAGTAACCCGGCTTTGCTGAAGAACATGACCCTTCCATACCTGAAGTAAGTCTGTCTACAATTTTCAGGTTTCACTTCAATTACCTTTGGAATCACTTCATCTCTAAAAAAACTCTTGACAGTCTGATCTGTCTTGACCATTTTAATGCTTAAATTCAATTTGTGTTCAGGGACGTAACCATGGTATTCCCCAGTTTTGTTCTGAACTCGGAAGTTGGTGAGGAAGAGTTGTAGAATCCATTGTACACTCTATGCTCTCTCTATATTTCAAAGAGCATAGATGAATCACAACCATCAGACATTCAGACATAGGCACACAGTAGGCAGCAGATCAGCTGCTGAACAGGGGTACAGTGTGCAGCAACAGTGAAGAGCTCAACACTGAAGAACAGTATGCCGTCTAAGTACATGTCTGATCTTCAGGTCTCGATGACATATCTAATGGATTGCAGAAGCGCAGAGGCATTGCACACTTGGGCAAGAAATGTGGAAGATGATAAAGCGGATGTCATCATGGATTCATTTGAGACAGTGGTCATACTCAATGCAAGTATTTGTTGTACATGGATGGAGATTTTGTAGAAGGATTTGTGCAAACTTATTCCAACAGATCTTGTTACGATTTTTAAGCGATGTTCAATATTTTATTTTCTTTATTTAGCAACAATGATATGTTACAATTACGTAATAAGCAATGGCCGAATGCATATTTAATGTAGAAGTTGAAACTATTTCCGTTATTACGAAACTGAGTTATACTCCACCTTTGCTCCAACGGTGTCAATGCTGACAGATTAGATTCCAGTTGTTGAATCTTTATGTGGTGCACAAAAAAAAAAAGATTGTAGCATTGGAAGCTGGCTGGCCATAGATGGCATCTAGATGCAAATGGTTTAAATTCTAGATTTAATATCATTGTTCATCTATTTTAGAATACTTACGAGCCATGCATGTATCCACGCTCTACGAGATTTTGATGCCTCACAACATTTCAAAAGTATGTAGAGGACGTGCTTGTGCTTACACATGATGGTGCACGCGCACGTGCTAAACTGTTCTAAAATACAGATGGTTTAGTGATAGGATGTGATATATCTATATGCCGTGCACTTAAAAAGTCTATTCTCTTCTCTATAATGTCTTTACAGGCTTTAGTCTATCGCCATGACATATCTTGTGCACACAAGGTTTACATACACACTTCGTGCACACCAACTAACAAATGTTACAAAAAAAAATCTAGAAAAAATTATGGATATACTTTCAGTAGTATTACACGTACGTGTAAAATCTTAATATCAAATTTATTATGCTTTAGCTTAAAAAATTTCTTATAGTTTAAAGACTATAAGCCTGTCAAAAAAATTTTTCTCTTTATGTGGAATGAATTTGAAGATAAAACTTTACACATAGATTTAATACTATTGAAAGTACATGTACAGTTTTTTTAAAAAAATTTTAATGATATTTGTTAGTTGGTGTGTACAGGTGAAGGCTTGTGATCATCAATGGTTTCG
Organism: Oryza officinalis; assembly: GCA_008326285.1. Lineage (NCBI taxonomy): Eukaryota > Viridiplantae > Streptophyta > Magnoliopsida > Poales > Poaceae > Oryza > Oryza officinalis. Next base: position 20,071,708 of record BDMV01000002.1, on the reverse strand, counting down.
AATTCAACTTCAGAAAAAAAAATGGTGGCGTAGGATATGGTTAGACCATAAAGTCCAATCAATTTTTATCCTTGTTATATTTAGGCTGAGTTCGAAAGTTCACTTTCTCAACTCATTTCTCTCGTTTTTCGCGCGTACGCTTTTCAAACTACTAAACGATGTGTTTTTTAAAAAAAATTATACGAAAGTTGCTTTAAAAATCATATTAATCTTTTTTTAAAAAAAAATTAGCTAAAACTTAATTAATCATGTGTTAATGCATACATCATTTTGTGTGTCGAAGAGGAGGGGTTTCCAACCCCCTCCCAAACACAGCCTTAATTGGCTCACTAATATTATAAATAAAATTGGTGCACTTGTCCATTGTTGAACAGGCCCTTAAAGTTTTCAACGCTCCAATTGTTGAACTGGCAATTTGTCATATCATGGGGCCAAGCTTCGTTATCCGTTTTATTAAAAAAATGCTTCATTATCCCTAATTCATTGCAAAATTAACTCGTGTTTTTTCCTCTAATTTACATCAGTTTCTTCCCTGGGCCATTCATGCTTTGGGGTTTCCTACTATCCTACCATCACTTCACTTGACTTGTGCAACAACACTTGAAACAAAGCTCCTGCTGTGTTTACTTGCCAAGATAAACAACTTACAATACCCTTTGATAAGTTAATTGCAAGATAACCTAACGCATGCAAATTTTTTACTTCAACTTGCAGGTATAAGTACATACTGATTTGGTTTGATTTGATTTGATTTGACCGGGACTTGTACTACTGTCACGGAAATTCAATTTTTCTTTGCCTTCAGTTCTTTTCAAACTAATGACTTTGAGCCGATTCGTTTTTAAAGTCGGGGAGCGAAGAATATTTTTCTTCAAGATGCTATCACAACAAGTTTGATATGATAGCATCGTCCTTTGCTATGATCAAGACCAGTAAGTCCAGCGAGTTAGGAGTAGCAACAAAAATCCAAAATCCCATATGCTACAAGTCAAACTTGTTGTTTTAGATATTGCTTTTCTTTATAATTTTAGTCAAACTTAATAAAGTTTTATTAGAAAAAATATCAAAACGATTTATAATATGAAACAGAACATTACTGTCAATGAAATTCTTTCACACATCGATTCCCCTCCTTCGGTGTGTTGACCAACGATTGCCCCAGACAAAATTGGTGAAATCCTTGTGGTTTGCTCCAGATAAGAAGCCATGATAGACTGGCCTGCCTTAACAGTTAACAATAACACCGTTTGATTCAATTTGGATGCTGTGGATCATGCAACCACCAAAATTCTGGGGAAAGATCCGTATCACAACCATTCACTTCCACAGAAATCTAAGAAAATAGAGAAAATATGTAGTGGCAAATCACATATATGAAGTGAAAGCTGGAAACTAGGATCACATTAGATTTGTCACGTCATCAGAAGTAAAAATTTTATTCCTAGATTCAACTGTAAGTAAAAATTTTATTGGGAGTAATTTTTTTTATCCAACAATAATTTTTAGATTTTTACTACATTTGCACATTTTATTGGGAGTAATTTTTTTTATCCAATGATAATTTTAGATTTTTACTACATATGACTTGCAATGCATATTTTCCAAGAAAATAAAGTCCAGCCGGCATGTTTGTCGCCCGACGAAAAAAAAGGGTTCTTTAATTGAACCACAAATGGGTGTTTAAAAGTACAATTGAATTAAAATTATTCCACCATGGATTGAACTTATCCTGGTTGTATATAACTAACCACTCAACGCATTCTCTATGATCTTTTTAGTTACCGTATTATGTCACGCCCCAATCTAGCCCCGAACGACGGTCAGAGTAAGGCGATCCAAATTAACCTGTATACCTGTACCAGTCCCAGGAAACAGTGCTGGTACAGCAGAAGATAGAATATCACAACCACAGTGGTCTCTTTATTAAGAGTAGAATTACAATCAAGGTTGAAACTGCGGACAGAACCCAAGTCCGCAACAGCATTACAAAAAGGCGGAAGCGAAAAGGCGGAGACTAGCCCTAAGCCACAAGCAAAGCCTTGAGGAAAGGCCGAAACCCTACTACTGTTCGTAGTCTGCTTGTTTCTGGAAAAACTCTTCTTCAGCAGGGTCCACTTCTTCGTCTTCGAGAACTGGGGGGTTATTTATATAGAGTAAGGGTGAGTACGAGAGTACTCAGCAAGTCAAGGGAATTAAGTGTTTGATGCAAGCTTCAAAGGAGAGCCAGTTGTTTTTCACATTTGATTTTAGTTTAAGACTTTCAGAAACAACTAGGTGAGTGCTTCTCAACGACACGGACGAGAAAGTACGTCTCATCCGGCCGGAACAGTGAAATTGTTTAGATTGGTTCTTGTCGGTACGAGAGGCTCCCTGCCAATCGTTCACCGACACCGGCTGCACCACCAGTCACAAGTCAAGCACGTCGGCACGAGAGGCTCCCTGCCAATCATTTACCAACACTGGCTGTACCAACAGCCACAAGGAATCGGATGTAATTCCCAAGGAATCGGTCCTTAAGGCGAGAACGGGCAGACCATACCTCCAGTATGTCTCTCGCACCGCGAGTTTTAGAAACTCAATTTATTTTCAAGGCACCGACCCAAGTGTCAGGTTTTTCAAGCATTTTGTAAACTCAAGTTTTACCCAGTTGATCATTTTAAATTTGAAGGGAGCTTCGACATTCGTACGTGGGGTGCGAATGCCGAGACCTCACCGGAAGGGTGACGAGGGGGTTTTAGGGTATTCCATAATCAAGGAGGGTAAATGCAGCAATTGGGTAGGGCCTGCCGGTTGTATTGCAAACCGAGGCCAAAGCGGTCTTGGGGATGTCTTCTGGTCTGATTTTAAGTTGGTGATACCCAGATCGTAGGTCGATCTTGGAGAATACCTTAGCTCCTTCTAATTGGTCGAACAAGTCGTCAATCCGTGGTAGGTTACTTCATTAAGGGCTCTATAATCTACCACCATTCTCTCAGAGCCATCTTTCTTCTTTACCAAGAGCACAGGGGCTCCCCAAGGGGACGAGCTGGGTCGCACAAACCCCTTGTTCTGAAGTTCTTCGATCTGTTTCTTAACTTCTGCCAGTTTGTTGGCGGCCATTCTGTAGGGTCTCTTGGCAATAGGAGCTGTGCCTGGGCAAGCTCTATGGAAAACTCGATTTTTCGATCTGGTGGCATACCAGGTAGTTCTTCTGGGAACACATCAGGATACTCGTTGACTATAGGTACCATTTCCAAAGGAGTGGCTTGCAAACTATTTAGAGTTGATTGGTTTCCGGAAGGAATAGGAGTGAAACGCACTTGCCTTCCTCCGGGTCCTTGCAGAGTGATGGTTCTTTCAGCACAGGCTATTTGTCCTTTGTGCTTAGCCAACCAATCCATCCCTAAGATGACATCCAGACCTTGGGAGGCTAGGACTATGGGTTTGGCTGCGAAGCTAACCCCTTCTATTTCTAGATCAACCTTGGGGCATAGTTTATCTGCCCTTATATCTCTTCTAGGGGAATGTATTACCATAGGTACTTGTAAATTTTGGGTTTTCCAACCATTTCTTTCCACAAAAGCTTGCGATATGAACGAATGGGAAGCTCCTGAATCAAATAGAACGAGTGCGGGTATGGAGTTGACAGAGAACATACCCATCACCACGTCGGGGGCCTCTTGGGCGGTTTCAGCTTGAATGTGGTTCACCCGGCCTCGTCCAAAGTTGCTGGAGGTGCGAGAACCTTGTCCACTCGCCTGAGTGTCTGGTCGAGACTGAGCAGGTGCTGGGGTCCTGGGGGAGCCAGCATCGGAGCGTCCGGAGTTAGAGTTTCCCTGATTTCGAGGATACTGCTTGGCGTAATGTCCCATTTGTTTGCAAGTGAAGCACTGCACATTCGCCATTCCTGTGAGTGACTTGAAGGAGGTGACACTGTTCACACCGGTATTGCCACTAGGGGCATGCTGCTGGGGCGACGGAGTAGGGCGTGGCACCAGTGGACGGGGAGTGAAGCCAGGTTGGCAATTGACTTGATGGGCCGGTTGGTGATACTGCATGGGGTGACCAACTCGAGGGCGTGGCGCTCCACGGAGTGGGTGCACTTGGTGAGTAGACTTGCGCTTCTTGTATTCCTCAGTTGCCTCTTTTCGGGCATCCTCCAGAAACAAGGCCCTGTTGACCATATGCTGAAAAGTAGGGAAGTCATGGGCAAGCAACTGGATTCTCAAACCTACTGCGATTCCCTTCAAGAACTTCCTGATCTTCTTCTTGTCAGAGTCCACTTCCTCGGGAGCATACCGAGCCAACTTGTTGAAGCGACTTAGGTACTCATTGACACTTCCTGTACCCTGTTTCAAGCGATTGAATTTTTTCTTCTTCATGTCAATGGTGCTTTCGGGCACATGAGCTGCACGGAAGGCTTCGGCAAACTCGGTCCACTCAATGTTGACTGAGTCCGGATGGGCATTACAGTAATTCTTCTATCAGTCGGCTGCAGAGCCTCTCAGTTGATGTGCAGCAAATAGGGTCTTCTCTACCGGAGTGCATTGCATCAGGTTGAGCTTTCTCTCAACATCCTTTAGCCAATCGTCAGCCTCTACGGGCTCGACGGTATAAGAGAATTCCGGTGGACGGGATCTTAGGAAATCTGTCAGCTTGGATCTGTGGTTGTTATTATTGAAGGGGCCTGGGTGCGGAGCCTGCGGCTGCAAATTCTGCTGGATGCCTGCAATGGCTTGTGCTAAGCCCTGCAAGATCTGAGTCTAAACTGCCATCATATGCTGATAGTCTGCCTGTAGCTGGGGAGGTGGGGGTAAGTTCTGAGCACGATTTGCATGGTCTGCTGTAGTATCTGCCCGAGCTGGAGCATTAACCGATTCATTTCCTGACTCATGTTCTGATTCTGGTTCTTCCCTGTGGGATTCGTAGCCCAAACGAGCGGGAGCACGAGCCACACGACGGGGACGGCCAGCCATCTAATCTCCTAGAAAGGGGCGGAGTAAGAAGATAGAACAAAACTTAAAAAGGGAAGGAGTAAAGTAAACGAGCATAGAAAGCACACACTAGTCATAAAGCTTTTCTCAACTCGGAAAGCACCTAATACAACGGGTGTGGACAAGTCACAGAGCTGCGCCGAGCTTGACTGTACGCACACCACCTCAGAGATCTAGACTACCAGACATCACCCACAACAACACACTCACACACTACCTCGCCACGACTCCAAAAGAGTTGGCGGCGGTACAAAAGGTCCAGCACATGAACTCCTCCAGCAGCAGACGGACTCTACTGCTCTCCTGCCTGACTGGCTCTGGTGGTCGGCTCGTCTGAAGAGGACACGTCGATCGGTGCACGCGAAGGGACCGGCAGAACCTGTCGAGGGCTGGCAGCAGGACGGCCTGCTGGCGGGGTAGGAGCTGGGTGGTCGAAACGGAACACGGTGGAGGAGCCCACAACGCGCTTCCGCGCGGTGCGGATCAGTCGGAGCCCACGACGGCTGACGACTGGGGTGTGGCCTGGGGTGTAGGAGGGGCTGGCACGGTGTGGGTAAGGGGACTAAACTGACGAGTACGAGACACACGGGCTGGGGGAGCGTGGGCCACTGGGAGTGCGAGCAGAGCCACGAGAACTGTAGAAGGACAAGTGGCTGGAGTGGCAAAGGCGGCCAGAGTCCCAGGAGACGGTGTCCACAGAGGTGACACCCTCCTCAGTAAGGTAGGCCTCAAGCGCGGCGTAGCGGCGTGCCAGAGAGCTGTAAGCCTCAAGGAGAAGGTCGTGCTGAGTGGCCTGGGCACCAGAAAGCTCTACCATGCGAGTCAGCGCAGGGTGCAACTCGCGGTAGGGGCAAGGGTAGCAGCTGTATGCACGGCCAAGAGGGAGCTATGGGATTAGCCAGAAAGCCGAACCTGCAAGGCGACGACGGTAGTCGTAGGCCAAGCGACGTAGAGCGGTCCAGGAGAGGTCCTGGTACGCGAGCTGGAGTGTGGGGCGGGCCAAGTTGAAGTGGTGAGGGCGAAGGCCTACGTTGTGTGTACCTCCGCGGGGGTAAAGGTACACGGACAACTCACAGCGGGGAGGGTAGCGGTCCACGGAGTACCCAGCGTACTCGGGACAGGAGAAGCCAAGGAAGAAAGCGAGGTCTCTCAGCTGGGCGACGTGGTGACCCTCACCAACGCCATGGGAGCTGTGGGTGGCGTTGACTGCCATCTACAATTTTGAAAGAGAGAGAAGTCAGTAACCAATTTTGTAAATAGAATAAGAAAAGAAGAAAAAAACCTAGCTTTTTGCAAATAGCTTTTTAGAATTTAGCATCCTTATGGTCATCCTAACGTCGGGTTTCATCCTAAGGCCAAAGCTGTGCTTCGATACCATCTTTTGTCACGCCCCAATCAAGCCACGAACGACGGCCAGAGTAAGGCGATCCAAATTAACCTTTATACATGTACCAGTCCTAGAAAACAGTGCTGATACAGCAGGAAGATAGAATATCACAACCACAGCGGTCTCTTTATTAAAAGTAGAATTACAATCAAGGTTGGAACTGTGGACAGAACCCGAGTTCGCAACAGCATTACAAAAAGGCGAAAGCGAAAAGGCGGAGACTAGCCCTAAGCCACAAGCAAAGCCTTGAGGAAAGGCCGAAACCCTACTACTGCTCGTAGTCTGCTTGTTCCTAGAAGAACTCTTCTTCAGCAGGGTCCACTTCTTCGTCTTCGAGAACTGGGAGGGTTATTTCTATAGAGCAAGGGTGAGTACGGGAGTTCTCAGCAAGTCAAGGGAATTAAGTGTTTGATGCAAGCTTCAAAGGAGAGCCAGTTGTTTTTCACATTCGATTTTAGTTTAAGACTTTCAGAAACAACTAGGTGAGTGCTTCTCAACGACACGGACAAGAAAGTGCGTCTCATCCGGCCGGAGCAGTGAAATTGTTTAGATTAGTTCTTGTCGGTACGAGAGGCTCCCTGCCAATCATTCACCGACACCAGCTGCACCACCAGCCACAAGTCAAGCACGTTGGCACGAGAGGCTCCCTGCCAATCGTTTACCGACACCGGCAGTACCAACAGCCACAAATCAAACACGTCGGCACGAGAGGCTCCCTGCCAATCGTTCACTGACACCGGCTGTACCAACAGCCACAACTCAAGCACTGAAAGGATTTCTCACCCCAACAACAGTTCACAAAGTAGTCAATAAAACTACGCTAAGGAATCACCTCACATCCGCCCATGACCGTGGGCACAGCTGTTCGAACAGTTGTTAACCTCTGCAGAGGGGGTACACTTTATCCACACGACGTTACTAACCCCGAGTCACCCAGCCCGTGCCTCACAGCCACGTCTGGCGACCTTGAGGCTTTCACGACAAGGCATTTCGAAAGCCGACTCAAGGTCATCTTATGTCAACGGGAAGGGTCCCACGGACCAACACCAGGTTAGGTCCCTGACCATACTGTGCCAGGAAGCCCAGGGGTCCTCCCCGACACCACCCTGGCGAATCCACTTGTCCCTTGGCATCAAGATTTCCCTGGCCTAGCTAGTTACTCAGCCAGGGGTGTCCCATATCACCCATGTGGTCGTACTTGACATATGCTCGAATGAAATTCCTAAGGAATCGGTCCTTAAGGCGAGAACGGGCAGACCGTACCTCCAGTACGTCTCTCGCACCGCGAGTTTTAGAAACGCAATTTATTTTCAAGGCACCGACCCAAGTGTCGGGTTTTCCAAGCATTTTGTAAACTCAAGTTTTACCCAGTTGACCATTTTAAATTTGAAGGGAGCTTCGACATTCGTACGTGGGGTGCGAATGCCGAGACCTCACCGGAAGGGTGACGAGGGGGTTTTAGGGTATTCCATAATCAAGGAGGGTAAATGCAGCAATTGGGTAGGGCCTGCCGGTTGTATTGCAAACCGAGGCCAAAGTGTTAAGTGTGACCTAAGGAATGCATAGTTTACGGAATCAAAATACTTAATTTCAAATTATAGGTTCAAGTGATCAAAGGTGACTTGCCTTACTCGAGATCTTGAGCTTCTTCCTCGAAATCCGCGCACTGCGAGTCTTCTAGCTCCGAAGCTACACGCGAAATGAGGCGACTCAACACCACGATAAAAAGGAAGCCCTATTAATGACCACTAAGCGTGCCATTGGATAGATCTTGATTTTTGAGGAATTTTGGAAGTTGAACGGAGTCAATCGGACGAACGGTTGAGAAGATACGAATTTCCTAAGATTAATTGATTTTCTGTCTAAAGGAAAAGAAATTATTAATTCCCTTGAAAAAGAAAAAAAAGAGGGACTTGAATTGGATTTTTATTGGAATGGATTCGGCCCAAGGCTGAATCGGACGCGGCCGGGTTAATTGGGTCGGTGCGCGAGAAAAAGGCCCAAGGCCAAATGGGGGAGTCCGATGGGCGCGGCCCAACAGGCGAGCGCGGGAGTGGCCGAGCGAGCGGGCCGGCGCGCTGGAAAGGTTGATGGGCCGGAGGCCGAGTGGCACGGCCTGGTCCGGGCTCCCGAGTGACTCGAGGCCGACCGGCTTCCCGAGTGACTCGGGGGCGACGGGCCGGACCGAGCGACTCGGGCCGACTGGGCCGAAGAGGATGGGAGGCCGAGTGGGCCGGGGCAAGGCGTGGCCCATGCGGGCGGCCGGATCGGTGAACCGAGGTCCACCGTGCGGGAGCTAGGGCGGGACCCGCTTGTCAGCGGCCCGGTGCGTGTGAACTCGACGCATGGAGGGAGAGAGGTTGTCGGCGCTCGCGTGGCGCCGACGTGGCTGCCACGAGGGCGACGGGAGGACCGAAGGGGAGGGAGCCGAGATCGACGGCGGCGACAGCGGAGAGGCTCAGGGCGGCGCGGCGCGAGCCCGGGGAAGGGGAAGGCACCGGAGCGGAGAGGGGAGCGAGGAGAAGCGAGCCATCAGCTCGGATTGGGGAGAGAAGGCGCGACAGCGGCCGGCGACGGCGCTATGCGGCGGCGCGGGGAGAGAGCGGTGGAGAGGGGCGGTGCCCACGGTGGTGCCCGGAGGAGGTCGACGGCGCTATCTAGCGTCCTAGGCCGAGGGAAGAAAAAAAAAGGGGACGGAGGGAGAAGGGGGATTACCGCGGAAAGGGGGAAAGCTCGCCGGGGACAAAGGGGCGACGGTGCGCGGCGGACTCGGCTCGGCTTCGGCCAAGGAAGAGGGGAAGAAGGCGGCGCCCGGAGTTTCCTTCGGCGTCCTCGGCTGCGGCAGCGGACGGCAAGGGCGGCGGCGGCACGGCACGGCGGTGGAGAGGAGAGGAGCTCGGCGGCGGCAACAATGGCGGCCGAGCGGAAGGAGGATTTAAAGGGGGAGGGCAAGGTCGGTTGGCGAGGTCGGTTCGGGGGTGAGGCGGTGGAGCCGCGCGGGAAGGGAATCGGCGCGCGCTAGCGGCCGAGTGGCGGCTGCCGGGTGACGTCGGCGGCGGTCGGGGGAAAGAAAAAGGAGAGGCAAAAAGGGGCGCGGCCCCCTTGCCGAAACGGGCAAGGGCACGCGGGGATAGAGAGAGAGAGGGAGGAGGGCGCGCGGCTCTCCCGCATGCGCGCGCAGAGGCGGGGCCAGGAGGTGGCGTCGGCGGTTTGGCGCGGCACGGGGGCAAGCGGCGTAGGGGCGGCCCGGGGAATGGCGTCGGCGTCGTCCGGCCGGTCGGCCACAACGCGCGGCGGCGGCGGGATTCCAACGGGCAGAGTGGGAATGGAGGTCACCGGCGGGAATGGGACGAGGCGCCGGCGGAAGCCGTTGAAAGAGAGGGAGAAAAGTGAGAGCGGGAGAGCGAGAGAGCAAGGGAGAGAGACGAGAAGGATTGAGAGAGAGACGACGCTCTCTCTCTCGCGCAGCGCGTGCGGCGCACGTGCGCGACGCGGTCGGCGCGCTCGGGCCGCGCGGACAGGGCCGGGCGAGCGCGGCCCAGCGGGAGGAGAAAGGAAAGGATGGGCCGAGTGAGCGGCCCGGGAGGAAAAAGAGGCCGGGGAAAAAGGAGGAGGCGACTGGGCCGGACGGCGGCCCGAGAAGGAGAGAGGGGAGGAAAGCAGGCCGAGCGGGGGAGCCGGCCCGAGAAAGGAGGGAGGCAAAGCAGACTTTTTCTAAGAATTTGGATAGGAAGGATTAGGGTTCGGATTTGAATTCCGATTCCGCGATTTTCTCCGGGAATGAGCTGAGATAGGAAACACGAGATACAGGCACACAACAAGACCCAACCGAAGAACAAAATTTTCACAAATAGAGTTTTTAGGAATTAGGTTTTTCCGCTAACGCCACGACGAAACAAGCGTTAGATATTAATTATTAAAATTCAAAAGGAATATTCTAACACAGCAATGGCATTTTAATTGCATAACTTTCATCTGAAACAAATCTTGTCCGTTGCAAATTAGAGGTAATTATTCATGCAACGATTGTCAACATGCACGTCAACAACGAGAGGTCTACGATAACATTATCAATTTCAATATATATCGACCTAATTCTTTAAGATGCTCATACGAGCAAAGTGTGCATACATATATACATAGGATGAGCATACACACATGTACCGTGTTTAGAAAAAAAATAAAGTTTATTCATCCCAAGAAAATATATTTATTTAGTTTTAAACTTTTTCCTCTTATTATAGTTTATTCCTCCTACCAGATTTATTTAGCTAGGATATAAATACTCTGATAGTGGAAATAATAATAATCTCAAAATAGTTTTGTCCTTGCGTTATCTTCAATCATCTAAACCACCATAAATTCGTTGTCAACTTTGAAAAAGTGTAGGAATTATAAAGTTCAAGGTAAAATAGTGTGTATGATGATGTTTACGTTGTGTTCCGTACTTTTGTTTCACGGCCCCACGGGTGATCTAATTGATTAGGATATCGTACAATTAAACTTTGAGCCTCGTGTTCCTGGTGGAATGACCGAATAATTAAGTTACTCGTCGCTATTCTAAATTTTCAAAGGCTCACGTCTGCACCACTCAAATCGACCAAACAAACGTCAAATCCAGAAACTTCTCAAACGATACTCCTAGATCCAGAAATTTCTCAAACGAGTACTACCCCGTTCTCGAATAAGACTGTGTTTAGTTCTCAAAAATTTTTTTCAAACTTTCAACTTTTCCGTCACATCAAATGTTTGGACATATATATGAAGCATCAAATGTGGACGAAAAAAAAACCAATTACACAGTTCGACTGTAAATTACGAGATGAATCTTTTGAGCCTAATTACGTCATGATTAGCCATAAGTGCTACAGTAATCCACATGTGCTAATGATGGCTTAATTAGGCTCAAAAGATTCGTCTCACAGTTTACAATCGGAATCTGTAATTTGATTTGTTATTAGTTGACGTTTAATACTTCAAATGTGTGTCTGTATATCTGATGTGATGTTTTTGAAAAAAAAAATTTGCAACTAAACATGGCCTAAGTGTTAATGTTGACTACAGCTATCTCATTTTAACCACAAATTATTCCTAGAATAATATATAATGCTGAATAAAAGTTGTGTGATTATATAGTTATGCTACCACATACTTCGATGATATAACATATTATGAAGATTTTATATTTTAAATGTAATAATAACATAACTGTCAATTACTATCTCTATCGTGATACATCTCTACAAATTTGACCTATCTAAATTTACAGTATTATAATATTTTTTAATAACAAATTATTATATTATAGAAAGGAGGAGTACTATGTACCCCAGCTATTAGATGATATTCTTTTCCTAATTTTCTTAACTCACTTTTTTTGTTTTTCAAACTATTAAACGACGGTGTGTGTTTTTTAAAATGGTCTATACGAAAGTTATTTCAAAAAATCATATTAATTTATTTTAAAAAAATTTAGCTAATAGTTAATTAATCCTATAATAATACGTATTTTACTTTGCGTGACGGAAAAAAGGAGCTTTCAACACACCCTAAGAAACGATTATTTAAGCAGGCCCGCACCCCTCTCTCTCTCCATGTGCTTGCATTTGGCTGAGTTCTTTCTCTCATCTTCTCAACTTATCGCTCTTTTTTTTCACACGCACGCTTTTCAAACTACTAAACGATGTATTTTTTTACAAAAAGTTTCTATATAAAAGTTACTTAAAAACATCAAATTAATCCATTTTTTTAAAAAAAATTAGCTAATACTTAATTAATCACACGCTAATAAATCGTTTTATTTTTTGTGCACGCGACGTGTTTTGGGAACTAGCAGTATAAGGAACACACCCTAAGGGTGGCTCTCGAAATATGACACGTACAAAACCTCCCATTCTTCCGTCTTTCCTGACTTCCCGATTCCTTTTGTTGTGTCAGCAATCACATCCTATATCTCTCGTCCATATCTGGACACCTTGGTTGGCAGGATTACGTAGAAATATAAAAGAAAAAGAATGCTGAATTTCAATTTTAGTATTTAATTAGCAGTATGATTTTATTCGATACAAAGTATTAGAGCACAAGAAAATTAGAGCAACCTTTCCTTTCCATTACTTTTTCCATCTCAAAATATAATAACTTGTGTTTGGAACTTTTTCATAATGATTAAGGCTGTGTGCACGTCGAATGAGAAAGCTCATTAACACATAATTAATTAAATATTAATTATTATAAACTTGAAAATTTGATTATTTTTTAAAACAACTTTGATATAGAAACTTTTTTAAAAAACACAGTTTGAAAAATATGCTAACGAAAAATAAAAAAGTTAAAGTTTTGAGTTGAAGAAAAAAACAAGACCTAAGTAGAGATGTGAAATTAAATAAGGGTACCCTGCGCTTTACTACGAAAAAATTATGTGATAAAATAGTAAATATGAGTTGTAATTTTTTTACTTAATATATGATTTTTTTATGTGCTTATATATCTTTTGTATTTTGATAAGGTTATAAATGATTGAGTTGTGTGGTGTGACTTTTGAGAAAAAGAGATGTAATTTGTATCCTCAATGAATCATTTAAAGACTAAAAATAATTAAATAATTAAGATGATATGATTTAATAAGATAAGAGAGAATTAATATTAATTATACTTATTGAGAATAAATTTTATAGATATATAGAATTGATCGTATGCAAAACAAACAAGAGAGAGACATACATCCTTGGAGCATCCACTAATTCGTTATCACCTCTTTTGGGGTCGTTATATTATAGTCTATAATATTACGAGGAAAATATATGTACTGTCGATGACTCATGTAACTAATATGGTAATATATATTTATCTTTTTCGTATTCTTCAAACATAGAGACCACGAATTTATACTCCATCCATCTCAAATTATTTATCGTCCTAGCTTTGTGATGAATCAGATGCTTCTATATTTGACCATCTTTTTAAAAAAATTAATTTGTGTAGTTTAATAACATGTGAATTATATATTATAAAAATGTTTCTCATGATAAATCTAAAACTATATAAACACATAGAAAATTGATGGTTAAATATAAATGTTTGATTTAAGACAAAACTATAGCGATACTTCCTTCGTTCCACGATATAACAACTTCTATCATCCAGAATTTATCTCAAAATAAAATAAATTCTTCATTAAATATACTCTTTTCAATCAATCACAACCCTTCGTCATTCAATTTCTCCACTTACGTCCACTTTTCAACTAAGCACAATATTTTTTTCCATTTAATTTGACTTATTTTTTAATAATTGTATCTAATACTAATTTTTTATATTTTAGGATAAGGTAGTAAATAATTTGAAATGTAAGAGTAATTTCGATGGTACAATGCATGTTCATAGTCCAGTTCACACTTAGTTATGGTTACGACCTACTCTCTCTAGAAAAAAAACAAACTAATAACTCTCTCATACTATATTTACTACGACAACAAATTTGTTGCATGAATCATTCTTATTATTTTTTAGTCAATAGCAAAGCAAAACATTGTATTTTGATTTTAAATACTTGTATGCATGGATGTATGCATCAATGTTCATTTACTTCAATGTATAAATAACAAATAGACTTAATGAATGATCACAAATATGATGATTATTTAAAAATATCCTAAAAAATTATATGATCAATTAGTAATGGAGAGAGTATTTTATGTTATCAGCCTATATCACTGTCATCTCAGCCAATTGTACATAAACAACATGGTTGTGTTGGTTTAGAAGAAGCATTCAATTGGCTTTATTCACTTTTTGCAAGATTAAGTTCCACGTTAGAAAATGTTCGTATATTCATTCCTTGCTAAAATCATGGGTTTCACAACAAAATTCCAGCAAACTTGCATGCTACAAGTACAAGTGGACCAAAAAGATTAATTATCAACACGTTTCACGTATCTCACGCAATATTAATTTCTTGTTGCATATATATATCTCCTAGTTTTGGCAGCCAGGCAATCGCTGTCGTCAGCTAGCTCGTCGTTGTCGATGGTTTCTGATGCTCGTGCCTAATACTCTCTGTTCATGCGTAATCCTGCATGCTTTATGCTGATTTTTTCTCCACTAATATATATACCCTTAGACTTTAACGTTGATTATTTTTAGAGGCACACACAGAACAAGTTTTACCGGGGTAATTAATTTAATTATTTGGACCTTGAGCCTAGTCTACTACTCCGCTAGACGAGACGCTCGGCCGTCCCCTCGATCCCTCCGTCTAGCCGAAAGAAGATTGAATATGAGATTAAAATACTACTATACTCTTTATTAATTAATAATTAGGAAACAAGAAAAAAGAGGAAATACTATTCGTTGGATGGTTAAAATAAAAGTAAAATAATTAAGTAGAATTAAAGATGTTTAGTAAGACCTTACTTAAAATAATTTTTTTCTTGGCAAAATCTTGTGCTACTAAAACGTAATAACGTACTCTCTCACGTCTCACGTCCCCATTGCGTCCGTAACGCACGTGGCTTCTCTGCCATGGCTGCATAACGACATGTACAATGATGTCTCTTCGTTGTCTTACAAATAAAATTATACACATTGTTGCTATGTATGACAACGGCTCAGAGTCGACTTTTAGCATTTATTAACGAACAGTTTACTGTATGTATGAGGATGGAGAAAAGAAAAAGAAGGATAATAAAAAATATTTAGTGCATTAATAATTAAAATATTTTATCATCTTTACTGTTGTAGAGGGATAGTCTCTATTGATATAAATTAATACAAAGAGCTCGTATTAGACTCTATCTTTGTATATGTCCTAAGGAGCACAATGTATATTTATCAACTTGAAAGTAAGATGAGTCCCAGCGGTCAGACAATAGTTATTACTAACAGGCTTCATAATATTTGATGTTGAGGTGGTAAGTAAGGTAGGATCCATATTAAATGACGTATAAGGAGATTATCATGTATATTTATCGAATCGAGCCGCACTCACCAACGGTGTCGTCGCCCGCTGCCCGGCGCCTCCCCTTGGGCGCCACTGCCTGCCGCCTCCAAAACCAAATCAACAACACTAACCCCCAACTCGGATAAAGTGAGACATAATCCATCCAAAAAAGGAGACCCTCACTCACCTTGCGGCCATGCCGGGAGTGCCTCGGCGAAGGTGAATCGCGCCGGCGCTGGATCTGGCGGAGGGGAAGGCCGCCTGCCGCCTCCCCCTCGGGCACCGCCGCCTCCCTCCCACCGGATCAGGCGGAGGGGAGTGCGCACGCCGCCATGGCCCGCCGCCCCCCCTCGGGTGCCGCTGCCTGCCTCCCCTCCTGCCGGATCTGGAGGAAGGGAAGGCACCGTAGCCACCCACTACCTCCCCTCCTACCGGATCTGGAGAAGGGGAGGGTGCCTCTGCCGCCCGCCACTCGCCGCCTCTCCTCGGGCACCGCCGCCTGCCGCCTCCCCCTCGAGCATCGCCGCCTCCCTCCCACCGGATCAGGCGGAGGGGAGTGCGTGCACCGCCGTGGCCCGCCGCCCCCCTCGGGTGCCGCCGCCTCCAGAGAGCGAGAGAGAGAGCGAAAGGGAGAGAGAGAGGGAACGGAGGAGGAGGATAAGGACCAACGGATATATCGCGTGTGGCCGGGGTTGATCGGTTCGATCTTATACGCGTAGACGGATCGGCTCGGCTCGCGCGGCTGATCGATCGGTTTGGCTCATTCTTATGGGTGTCGGTTTTTTTAAAAAACCGGCACCTATAATATACTATAGGTGTCGGTTCTTTAGAAAACCGACACCTATAGTGTTTAAAAGTGCCGGTTCTTTTTTTTTACCATGTGAAGATGAGAAAAGGCCTATAGGTGTCGGTTTTAAATGAATCGGCACCTATAAAGTCGGTCCGTATGAGGGTTTTTTATAGTGTAAATGACGTGTGAGGAGATTATCATGTATACACAAACAAATAATATAATAATATATTTTAATAGCTTGTTACGAATAACAAGCATATTATCTGGTTATAACTACTTTCATCTGTCACACAGTGTATCTTACCAGGTAAGTTATTACCCGCTTTTTCCTCGCATTACACTTGCTTATTAAGTGCATGTGCCGCTGCTTCGATGCATGTTCCCTGTAGGCCTGATTGCTGCTGTCTGCGACTATAAGGAAGTTAGCAAAATGTGCCATTCAATACATTTCTTTTAGTACAATTTTGCCTATCCTATAATTCTTCCAGTGCTTATATAGGGGCGGATGTACTAGGTGACGGCGGTCGCTCGAGCCTTTTATATATATATATATATATATATATATATATATATATATATATATATATATATATATATATATATATATATATATAATATATATATATATATATATAAAAGCTATAGCTTTATCTAATTTATTGAAACTCCTAATATTTTTTCTGGATCCGTCACTTTCATACTACAACATGTAGTGTGCGTGTGTGTATTGCTTGAACGAAGCAAAATGACGCCCACATTACTTTCCAGGTATAGTGAAAACTCTCACTGGGACTTATACCAGCTGTCGGATAAACGAACTGTTCTTTTTGGCACTATGCTTTTGAAAATACAATTTTACCAAAAACTTTCTTCATCAAAATTTATTTATTTATTTATAGATAATGGATAAAAATTCGCCCTCTACACCACTAAAGATGTACACAGCCAATCAAGCTATTTATTAGAAAACTTTTTTCAAGCTATTTGAATATTTAATTCATTTCATAAACAAGAAGATCATTTGTCAGCATTTATCTGCATTTCATCTTTAAAATAACAGCACCTAGATCCAATGGTCGGCATCCCTTCGTCCTCTCACATATGGTGTGACGAGTATTTTGGTGTCCCGAACTCGTTTGCTTAGGTCCTGTTCGTTTCTCATGAATGGTAGGATGAAATTTTTTATTTTTCTGACACGTTTTTCAAACTGCTAAACGGTATGTTTCGTAAGAAAATTTTCTATATGAAAGTTACTCTAAAATATTAAATAAATCCTTTTTTAACTTTATAATAATTAAAACTCAATTAATCACGAAAGTCCGAGAATCACAAAATTTCGAAAGTGTGAACCCTGAGGCATCATACTAAATTAGGTGCTTGATGAACAGGTGCTCCCTTGTTGTTAAGCGGAAGAGCATGCGTCACCTTTGAATCCCTCCCTCCATATATGATGAACAACCACGCTTGATAGGTACAAGGCGACGTTGACATTTTTAATCACATCAATCATAAAACACGCCCGTTTTGGATGCATGCGAGTATCTTTGGTAAGGACCTAGTTAACATCACTTAATTAAGAACAAAACCGTCGTCCTTATGGTTAAATTACTCCATGTATGCATTGCTACATCTAGGCTAGATACAACTGTAAACTAGTATTAATCTATTCACACCATTGCTGATTGTTTTCAGTAATGACAGATGCTGATAATGAACAATATAAAGAACCCAATAATTAATTTGCAGATCGTGTTGCAGGGAACCATTTCAAGTCAACTCTTGCTACACATGGTCCGCACAGTTGGGCTGTACCACACTGTGGAGCCCAGATGCTTGTGCGTAAATATATATGTGTGCCATCTTAGTTCTCTTCTTCTTCTTCAATGTCCATTGTATCTGCAATAAGCTTGGAGGTATTGGGACACACTAGCTAGCTACACACGCTCTCTCTTCCTCTCTTTTGCTCATCAGCTTCTTCTTCTTGATCTTTCTCTTCCCTACTATAGGTGAGACTCTTCTGTGTTTGTCGATTAGGGGCTCCTTTGAAATGCAGGAATTTTACCGGATTTTCGTCCGATTCAGTTTAATTCCTCTGTCCCAAAAGGAGGTCGTGTTGTTTGGCTGTGTTTCTTGGGTTATCAATGTTTTACTGAACTTTTTCATGTCACTTCACTTTTTGCTAAGCAGCCTCTTTATCCTGTTCTTTGAAGTGACTTTTATCACTTTCTGCAGGAAAGCCATTTCTTAACCAAAAGATAAAGGTGTGGTTTGTATGGGCTGTGTATCATCGAAGCAGTTCAGACGAGCTGCAGAGCATGAGGATCCTGCTATCCTGGCCAAAGAGACCACATGTAAGAACACACTGATTAACACCATGACAGATTGACAGGAAACCATTCTTCAGTTCAGGAATGGAGAGTAATTAATTATGCTTTCTTCTGTGACTTCTTGTTGCAGTTTCTGTGAGTGAGGTTGAGGCCCTGTTTGAGCTGTTCAAGAAGATAAGCCATTCCATATTCAAAGATGGGCTAATTCACAAGGTTAACTCTCTTGAATTTCACTTTTAGTGGGGGCCATATTTTGACAAAAGTGACAATTTGGTACTGAAATTCTGGTTTGAGTCAAATCCTGAGCTGCCATTTTCTTGAACAGGAGGAGTTCCAGCTAGCACTCTTCAGGAACAGCAACAGGAAGAACCTTTTCGCCGATCGGGTCGGTTGCCTTTTTTGATAGCCTTCTTTGAATTTCTGAATACTTTGCTGTCTCACTGCAAAAGCTTTTCTGAGCTAATTAAGCACAATTGTCATGTTTCCGGTTGAACTGTAGAACCATTTTTGAGATGCGTGAAAGACTGACAGTGCCTTCTCATTTCAAGCAGATATTTGATCTCTTTGATCTGAAGCGCAATGGTGTTATTGATTTCGGAGAGTTTGTTCGATCCCTCAACATTTTTCACCCGGAAACGCCTTTGGCTGAGAAGATTGCTTGTAAGAACCCTACCCCCAGCCCTTTCACATTGCATATGGTCAATTTGTCAGAGTTAATTTTGCATTTACAAATTAATTACAGCCTTCTTTTCTCAGTATCTCAAGAATTTTTTTTTAGATACAAGTGTTTTAAGAAATACAGTAGCTTAGTCGTTAATATTAAGTCAGTCTGCTGCAAATATTCCTTTTAGTTCAGCAAAAAATATACCTGAAAACAGTATTTCCTGATAATCAAGGATTTTTACAAGATAGAAGCAGAAATGAGGAAGTTAGTCGGCCAGTCGGTCAAAGTATTTTGGCATAAACAAGAACCATCTTCATCATTTGTCATGATTTGCTTTTCAACATCCTGGAGTTATTTGCACTCAAAATTTGTCTTCTCTTCATGTCTCCTTTAACATTCATTTTCTTCATATATTACTTCTGTGTTTGGCATCTGACAGTATTCCCTCTTGCAGTTGCATTTAGATTGTATGATCTGAGAGGAACTGGATACATCGAACGTGAAGAGGTACTTTTTGAGTTACCAAACAATCATTCCTAATTCCTTCTGTTGAACATAGTACTCTATATGGCTAATTGGCTATTTTTTCTGGAAATAACTCAACATATAGTAATTTCCATGCATAAGTAGCCTTCAGCACTGATGGTGATGGTATACCTTTTTTTCTTTACGATATCAATGAAAATATGCATAAATAATTGTAGTATAGTAGTCCCCGCAAAAGAAAGAAGTACATTAGTTCATTTGGAACAAGTGTTTGGATGAAGAAAATTGCTGAAAGATATATATTCGTAGTGAACCCTGTTAAGACTTATTTAAATCCTTAAACATCCAGAGGCTGAGTGTGAAAAACTGGAAATACAAAGTATTGTTTTGGAACAAATATTTGTACTGCCTTTTCATGTTGACGGAGAAAATCCTAAAGTTACTGAAACCGTTTTTTTTCCTTGCGAATCAATCAGTTGTACGAAATGGTGCTCGCCATTCTGAATGAATCAGATCTGCTCCTTTCTGATGACGCCGTTGAACAGATTGTGGATCAGGTAAATTAAGCACATGAAGATGAAATACTAACCTCAATTTATTTCTTCACCGTATAATTAAAGTTTGAATTTATGCTACTTTCAACAGACGTTCAAGCAAGCAGACTTAAACAGCGACGGGAAGATCGACCCGGATGAATGGAAGGTGTTTGCGAGTAAAAACCCAGCTTTGCTGAAGAACATGACCCTCCCATACCTGAAGTAAGACTATCTACAATTTTTTTCAGATTTCTAATCACCGTGATTACCTTTACATTGCTTTCATTTCTAGATAAATCTCTGATGTATCACGCATCCCGGTGCGCGCCTTGTCGATTTTCGTGTTCAGGGACATAACAATGGCATTCCCCAGTTTTGTTCTCAACTCTGGAGTTGATGATGAAGAGTTGTAGCATCCATGGGTACTCTCCATGATCTTCCTTATATTTGCTAATGGGCATGGCCAAACCATGGGAAGAGAGAGAGCTCAGCTTGCTAAAGCATCAGGACTTCAGATACAGAGCTTTGGAGTTCAGAGTTCAGAGTTTCAGATACAGAGCTGCTCTGACTGGNNNNCTGTATGCAGCAACAGAGAGCTCCAGCACTTGGAAGGATAGGATTGCAAATCAGAATCTAAACAAGCTACAAGGTAGGTAGTCAGGTGAGGAGTTGATTGTAATTAAGGAGCATGTTGATATGGAGGTCTGTAATTTTTCTTTTCTTTTCTCTCTTCTTCTTTTTTGGTTATGGGCTAGGCTGTATTTTGTAAACTGGCCATGTAAAGCAGGACAAGATGTTACTGCTTGTTGATTAGTGCAGTAGGATGCAGTGGAAGCAGCGTTTTGATCTATAAGAGGATAAATCAGTTGATAACAGAACATGGCTAGTACCAGAGTACCGTAAAACTTGTGTTCTGAAAAATACTTTTGATGTTGCCCACACGGATTCACCAGAAAAGCCGAAAATTGCAACAGATTGTAAAGTTTTAGAGTAAGTCCATAACCCTTTCAGAAATTAAACAAAGCAGGTGAGAATTTGAAAGTTAAACACACCAGGTGAGTAGTTCTCAGCAATGTTTTATGTTCACCTACCAAGCGCCTGTTCCAGTTTGGCCATACAGATCCTTTACAGTGCTCACATATGAACAAACATGATTTTTTTACACAAATCTGTATCTACGAAAACTTTGTACTAGCTCTCAAGATATACACTTCTCTGTGCCGCCTTATTAAGTTTTTTTTTGTCAGAAAATCACAAAAGCTGAGCAAGTAACTACAATGGAGTTTTAGGGTTGGTTCTACTTGAGTTTTACCATCTGCTGCAAATCCACAGGATAGCACATCTTGGTATGCTCACCAGACCACACATTATCAGCCAGGATTCTGTTCACAGCATCCGTGGGGTGGAACTCGTCCCACCAGACATGGCTCGACGCGTCGCTGCACGCCATCTGTGGAAGAACACACATGAACAGGCCTCCATACTTTCCCAGCCCACAGCAGGCATCAGTGGTGGTCAGAAAACCTGCACATTGTAATTCATCATAATGTGAGTTCTTCCTTAAGGTCAGCAAGCAATCTGACAGTAGTAAAATGCTACATTTGCTCACCATAGCGGTCACGATTCTTCAGTATGTCCACAGACCCCTCAAAAGTATCACAGTAACTGATCATAGAGCCTGGGTGCTGGCGGATGAATTCGCTAGACATGTATCTCAGGGCATAGTTGAATTGAATCACAACGTTATTGATGTAGTCGATGCATTCCCCATCTTGACTGCCGTACTCCCAGAGAAAGTGAGGTGCGCAGCCAACAGGAGGGAGGCCCATCATGATGACCTTCCGAACATTGATATTGTACAAATTCTGCAGGAAGTACACATAACTTATATATATGAAGAGTTTAATAACCTAATCTGACAAAAAGAATTATAATAAAAAAGAAGCACCATTGTGATTGATTTGCTAAGGTTAAACAACAAGAAAGCACCTCAATTCAACTTGGATAAGTGTATACATGAGATTGTTGGATGAGTATAATGGAAATAGAAATTTCCACACTCAAATGTTAGACAATACAAATAAACTCATGATGTATGCAACCTCAATCAATGTGCATCATATGGCCTGCCAAAGATTTACTGAATAGAATTTGGGGCCATTTTTACCAATTCTTTTGCAAATTAAAATTAGCCATTCAAAAAAGAGAGGAGATAAATTACGAAGAAAATCAAATTGTACATTATGCATTTATGAATGAAGTGAGAATTATGTTTGCATCATGGTAAGATCATGGGCATAGTGGTTATCTGCATGGTGTCCTCCAAGTTGAGCTAAAGTAACATGCATTTAGCTTACACTTCCAAATGGAAGGCGGTACAAAGTACAAACCACTCTGGAAGTATGTGCAGACCAAGACTTAAGGGACCCAAACACAGTATTCAGTCCAAGACAAATTCAGTATCAACCTTACATTAGTCCCATAGCAGATTTGGGGTAATTGATTAATTCATCTGGACTTCTTACTTGATCAAAATGTTAAGAGTTCAAAATGAACATATACAAAACAAGTATGTCTTTGTTGAGCAATGTTGCAACATACCTCCAACCTGAAACTAAGGTACGGGTACACAGAGAATATAAAGAACACCACAGAACTGCTAACATATCAAGGTTAACCACTTCCATGTATTTATCAGTTAACTTTCCCATACTACATACGTCCAGATGACATACCCTCCTGTCCTTTTAACCTAGTTCCTAACTACAGAAAAACTGTACAGACCAAGCATTTCAGTAACTCAAAGAAGCGTCGGTCCAAGATTGTACAGTCTTAAGCTATCATCCACCATTCCCATACTATATCAGGTTTCTCTATAAACATTTGAAAATTTTCTAGTACTTGAAACATAGGAATATTCATAGCTAGCTTTCCATAATTCTTGTGTAGTCCCTAGAGGTCCACATTCCTCCTTTTCTCAAACATATTCCTAACTACAAAGAACTATTCACATCTGGGTGTAGACTGAAGAACTGCACCAATGGTGGAACTGGGAGCAGATACCTTTGAAGCACAGAATATTTACTGACCAAATGCAGGTAAAAGTAGTCAGCACAGCAAGATTCTTGACCAAAAATAGTGTCACGCCAGTATGCCATCAAGTCACCATCAAAACTACGATTGCACTCACATCGTTAGCCACTGCTAAGCACGCTACTACAGCCATTGGGCAATATGCAACACACTGATCATAAAATTGAAACTGGCATATCATAAGGAGGCAAGAAATGTTGCACAGAGCGAATAAACTGGAGAACAAGAACCACACCTTGATTTCCTGCCTCATTGCGTTGACAAGAAGCTGGTTGAACTCCCATGGGAGGTAACGCATCTGGACGCCGGACACATTGCGCAGGTAGTAGTGGATGAAGTCGTTGCTCCCGATTGACAAAAAGAACACAGACTTTCTGAAAAGGTCAGTTGTTGCTGCCTCCCCGAGAGCCAGAGAGAGCTGCTCGTATGTGTCCTCAACCTGCTGCACCTGCTGGCTCAGCGACACATGCATTCCCTGCAGTGCAACCACAATTGCAAGAACAGAATCAAATTAGCTTCCTTTATCTAAAAAAGAACATAATCAAATCATGCATCACATTGAATTATAAAAACCAAAAATAGGTAAAAGAATGCTCTTGTGAAGAGAAAAAAGAACATTAGAGAGATACTCCTATACAGAACAATATGGAGACCGTTAGTTACGGCCATACAGATAACTATAAATAGTCACACTATGAAATGATCCTCATGTGCCTGAAGGCTGATACACAAGAGATCAGCATGACGGTTTATTCTGCACAAAGTGAAGGTGTCGGATCCCTTATTCTAAACATATTTCAGCTAGAACAACCACGCCATTAAAATTTAAGAATCTAAAATATGGTTGCAGGAAATCATAACATAAACACAGAAAATATCAACAGATTCCAAGCTAGGGGTCTGCCAATGTTGGAGATTTTTTAACAGTATAACTGCACAGACTTTTACAGCTGCTGGAAAATCGCAGTAGAAAAAAATACCACCACAAAATAATCTTCAAATGTATAGTTGATGAAACAAAATAGTAACAAAAAAGGATACATCAGATGAGGAAGTATTTACATACCACAAGAGAAACTCTTTAGATTGGTTTTGTTTGCTTAATGGTCATGCTGATTTAGTTTCAAATTCATTTAAGAATAATGAAAAGGTATGCAATAAAAAATAAACCAGCAATTGTCAGGAGGTACGACAAATCAAGTTTGGAAATGTTCAAGCTTGAACCTAACCAAGAGGCTCCAATCATTTATAGAAAGTTAAAACATATAGCCACATGAATTTCTCCTCTTTAGACACCACCACGATGTTCTATTGAAATGTCAAAATTAGACTTTGCAGCTCCATGAGTTTTTGTTGTTTTGGGCACAAAGATTGGAGATTCAACAACATAAGTAGGAATAAGATTGATATGAAAATGGAACATTCAGGATGATATACATCAATTTCACCATATTGGTGCAGTTCAGTTATCCTTAATAACTCCTTGTTCATCCCAAAGGCCATAGTAGATAATAAATGCAGTTTTTATTTTTCTTAGGTTTTTACACAACAAAAAATTTATGATAAATTAGCTTTGTGTAGATGGCCACATATCTCCCCTTTTGATTTATATGTGCAGGAAAATAAAAGAACCAAACAACTTATAGCACTGTAGCTTCACAAGCAAACTTGGACAAGGCCAGCAGCATGAATCAATAAACCGCCCATTAGCACCAGCCTATCAATCATCTCGTGTAGACAATCTCACATCTTGTTGGAAACAGAGAGAAGTCATGAACTCCTAGGAGCGAAGAAGGGAATTTGATGCCCGGATAATCCACACTAGTTTGAACACATGGAAGGAAAGGAGCAGCCGAACAGGAGAATCTTTGAGCATCGGTTCAAATGGTTGAGCAAGTATTCTTCCTAACTAGAGAGCATGTAGACACTATGAGGAGAGTCGTTGCTTCTAATCTGTTGTTCAAACACCCTCCTTCTGATTAGTCCTCTAGAGAGGGGTCTCATAAAGACATTCCTGCTAGATATAAAGGTGAAATAGAGTTGTTGGGAAGTTAGGAGGAAAAACCAGCTCAGAGCCACTGCTGGAGAGAATGCCGGCTGCCGCAGATGCATAATTGACACCTTGGATCATCCCATCAATGTTGCTGAGGTCAATACTGCCGACGCCCATGCGCATGTTCTGTTCAAGGTATGGAGGCACAAAAGGGAGCCCCAGCTTCTCTGCTGCAAATGCACAAAGAAATCAATGGAAAAAATAACTTAGAAACAGCACAAAGAATAAGAAGATACTCCCTCCGTTACAAATTATAAGGCCTATATTTTTTTACATGGTTTTCAATGACATATTTTAACTATTAATTTATTCCATGTTTGTTTCCAATGAATATGAAATTAGCATCACATGAAAGTACTTCAAAATATGAATCTAGTGATATAACATGCATAAAACTTAGCATAGATATGATTAGTATGATCATTAGTCAAAAGTTATCGAGTTTGATTTTCCTAGAAAAAAGGGCGCCCTATAATTTGGGACGGAGGGAGTATTATTTAGTCTGGAAAAACATAAGTACTGATAGAGACTGGCAAGAGAGATCGAGAGCACCAGCTGATGAGCTGACATGTTGAAGGGAAACTTCTTTCACATAGTGGGAGGGTAGTCCTAGTTAAATGCTGAAAACCTGTTTAGCAATTATTCCTATTTAGTATGTCTTTTCTTCTTCTATTTTCAGAAGTAGGTCCTGAATAGTTTTAATTCTCAAATGATCGACTGATTGTGACATGATAATGAAGGGCATAACAAACTCCATTTGGGAAGTTGTCATTTCGCTCAAATGAAACAAGAACTAAACATGGAGATCCCAATCTTGTTATTCAGTTTTGGGAGTTGTATGTTTGTAGGGAAGGCCGGAAGGGGGAGCTACTACTGAGTTTTGGGATGGGAAGCTTTTGGAGATAGTTCCATTTCCAGCATTGCCTTTTCCTAGTGAGGATGATGTTCTAGTTTGACAAACTGAAAACGAGGATGCTTCTACTACTCAATCACTGAATGTCATGATTATACTTCTGAGGAGTTTCACTGTTTAGATCACTCCATGAAATCATATGTTTCCCAAGTTACTCTCTGAAATAAACTAATGAGAAGAGATATAACTTTCTAAAGAGCAACATTAACAGAGCTTTTGCAGGTGCTTCCTATGGCCAGGACTCAGGTCTATCAACTATGGATACATAGCAAGAATCCGGCGATATTCTATATGCATGGACTACTGGTGTACACATGTCGCCTCAACTGGTGATAACGGTGGTGGATACTGATTTGGAGAGGAAGCCGCAGGATTCTATGTATGTGAGATCCAGGTGGCCAGCTCTGTAGGAGTTCTATGAACAGCCGGATCAAATGGTGTCCCATCTCTGGTGGTTGTGCTGCAGAACTGTTTCTTCTATGTAATAAGAGTTTGATTTGGTATTTTTGTTACGGCTCGTAGAAGTCGAGTTTAAACTTGCATGTTCATGGAGTGACATGTTACATATGAATTTATCTTGTCAATTTTTTTGAATTTTTTTCATAAACTATTTAATTAACATGCAACAAGTGGGTAGATGTCTGATTGTTCGGCAAAAACCCACATACCGATGATCAGGAAAAGAAACGCATACACCAAGACATGGGATCATATGCCCCCAATACATCCAAATGTAACAGCCAAAATCTGAGTAAAACCCTCGCATGCGAGAAACCAAATACCACAATACACTAAACCCAAGTACCCAATATGCTGCATTGCTGCTACATTGAATCGGCGATTCGAGAACCATCTGCAACCATGGAAGCGGGGGAGGATTCAGGAGAGCAAAGGGCGCAGCCATGGCGCCGCCGATCGAGAAGGGGGACGCGGGCGTGTACATACCGATGTAGTCGACGGGGATGCGGCCGTTGGAGAAGCGCCCCGTGGGGCGGCGGGTGTCGAAGTCGCGGCCGTACGGCTCGCGGTCGGCGCGGGCGAGCGTGCCGAGGTAGTTGTTGGTGCCGACGTCCGCCGTGGAGTCGCCGATCACGAAGAGCGCCGGGACGAGCGGCGTGCGGCGCGGGGCCGCCGCCGCCGCGGGCGGGGACGGGGACGGGGGCGGCGAAGAGGAGGGGGCCGCGGAGCAGCAGAGCGGGAAGAGCAGGCCGAAGGCGAGGAGGAGGAGGAGGCGGCGCGCCATTTCCGGCCGGCGAGTTGGGTTGGCGCGCGCTCGCCTCGGGCGAGACGACGCCGCTGAACTACCTTGGCGAGGCGCGGCGCGGCGCGACGCGCGTGGAGCGTGGGGGATTTTCACGTGCGGGATGGCTGGGTGCACGTAGCAGCGGACCTCGCAATTGCTGGGCCGGATGGATTGGTTTCTGGGCTTATACTACGATCCCAACCCACCATTCCTGTGGTCTCTCCCACTTGAATTTTTTAATTTTTAATTTTATTTATTAAAATATTTAAAAAATAATTTTTGTTTTAAAGTTTTAGAAATCTACACCCTACCGTTATTTGGGAGGACTTTTTTATGACGTGATATGTATTGATTGGTGTGTTGTAATAGTCACGCGGAGGAAGACTGACCATTTTTCAAGCAGCCCCTTGCAGTCCTCTAAAATGGACGCAAAAAGCTTGCCTGTAAATAGCCAACCCTGGTTATTTTGCAAGTGGTCCCTTTGCAGTCCTTTGAGAGGGCGACAAGGGGTCTGCCTGTAAAATAGCCACCCCCGCTTATTTTGTAAGCGGCCCCCTTCAGCTTTTTAGAAGGGCGGCAAAAGATTACCTGCAAAATGATCGGTCCTTCTCAACGGACATGTGTCATGTCATAAAAAACGCCTTTTGAAAAGATAATTTTTAAAAAATGTCCTCCCATTAGGGGTGTAGATTTGTAAAACTTTGAAACCAAAAATTATTTTTGTAAATATTTCAATAAATAAAATAAAAAAATTTCTCCCACTTTGGCCTCTCGTCATGCCCCTTAGAACGAGTATAATAAGATAATATAAATGGGCTATATAATTTGTCATATCATATTTATATTTATATTTATATGGAGAAGAGAGAAGAAAAAAGGCTATAAATTTATCATCGGCTGTAGCACGGGCTTCAATAAACCATATAAGAGATATGGATGGAATAGGTATTAAAGATGCAATATATATCTATAACTACCTATTGTATGAGCGGGCTATTAGATTGGTTATAAATAATGTTTGAATTTTTAGTGCTAGTAGTTGGCTATATTATATCATTAAACTTGCTATGAGACAAATTTGATTAATTTGACAACCGTCTTGGTCGCATCTATAGCCATGACAAGAGTTTCCTCTAATAAATTAGGTCTTATGTATCAATGATGAAAAATAAGACGTGACAAGATTTTCTTAGGCTCATTAAGGTGTGCAAAGAATTTGATTACCTCAACTTAGGCTTAGTTCGGTAGCTTGTGTTGGGAAAAAATTTTCTCCGCACGAAAAACGAAGCGACTTATTAGCACAGGATTAATTAAGTATTTACTATTTTTTTTAAAAAAAATAGA
Organism: Oryza officinalis; assembly: GCA_008326285.1. Taxonomy (NCBI): domain Eukaryota; kingdom Viridiplantae; phylum Streptophyta; class Magnoliopsida; order Poales; family Poaceae; genus Oryza; species Oryza officinalis. The sequence goes on along the minus strand of BDMV01000002.1, from coordinate 20,042,958 downwards.
TTAATATGATTTTTAAAGCAACTTTCGTATAGAATTTTTTTGCAAAAACATACCGTTTAGCAGTTTGAAATACGTGCACGCGGAACACGGAGAGGAGTTGGGAACACACCCATACGTACACATCCTTAGTTAAGTGTAGCAACTTTTATTGGTAATATGTCAAAGTGTGGCTATCAATCAAATAACCTCTCGTGAGCTTTGCCTTTGGATAGTTAAGTTGCTGAAAGGTGGTTGTGTTCCTGAAATTTAGTCATTTGTGTACTGAATGTCATAAAATAGTTATCATAAGTCATTAGCCGTTCAGCACGAAAGAATAGCATATGAGAGAAGAAGACATCGGGATGCAAATAGCACAGAATTTTCTCAATGTGCCAACTACCATTTCTGTTTCATACCGAGTACCATATTACCCGAAATCAAGAATGGAATTGGTATAGGGTTTTTTCCAACAAGTTTATCGATAATACCGTTTTTCATCTCAATATTCCAAAATAATTATGAAAGCCCAACCAACCTGCCTAGCTCCAGCCCATCATCTAGCAGCCCCGCCCATCTAGCAAGTATCAACCTGTTTGAAAGTAAATCAGTAAATATAGTTTGCGGTTTCCTTACAAGAATTATTTAGTTCCAGTCGATATCGGCGTGTTACCCCTCCGATAGTTCCATCTCCAATATTCTTATAGGTTTGATATCTATCATTTCCAGCTCTATCATTTTTTAGAAAAATACTGTTGCGGAAAATGATTTGGATGTTTTTATGACCGTTTTCATTACTAAATGGAGAGATAAGCGAGACTTTACTCAATTGGAATATTGCGCATGTTTTTTTTTTCATATTCTGACTTGTTTGGAATGAAAAACTTAGGAATAGGGAAAACGACATGAAAAAGAAAGAGCATAAAATGAAAAACTAAGGAATTCAAAATAATGGAATGGTGAAATATGGTTGTTGAAAGGTCCTAATGTCGCGCAGAGGGGGGTTGAATGTGTGAACCTGAAACACTTAGCAGCGGATTTAAAAATCACCTACCGAAATATCTGGTTGCAACTACCGTAGCAAGGAGTTCTGTTGTGACTGAACTGTTCAACTGTATTCTCAGGTGATTGTCACCGGATATTCAGGTTCCCTTGCAACACCTTTAAGAAGAAGTATCAGGGACAGTCTCAAGAGCGAGAGTGAGGAAATTGAGAGAAGATGATCCAAACAAGAAACGAGAACAAAATCGTAGGGACACAAGGATTTGTACCCGATGTTCGGATCCAAAGATCCTACTCTCATTAAGGTGCTCCTAAGAAGCCAGATCTCTTTCAATCCCAAGCCTCGCCGAGCTAATAACCAGGGGAAGACTTTAGTCTTCAAGTTCACTACAAGGAATTGTGGTATGCACCCAACCACCATGGTTCAGGGATCCAACACCCACTCCTTGGTTCGAAGCAACTTGCTCTAGCAAGCCAACCTCTAGAAATGAGCTTGGGATTTGCTCACTTATCTCTTCCCTTGTGGGGGTTAGGAAAAACCCTTACAAACCTTCTCGAGTTATCCACAACATTGGGAAGCTCATGGGGGATACCTAGCCATCTAGGAGATGATCTCCAAGAGTAATAAACTCAAGAACACGGCCCACGTCAATCCCAAGTGCTCAATCCATCAATCCTCACTTACAAGCTCAGTAGATCCAAATCCCTCTCTCTCACTAGAAGATTTGCACAAGATCAAAGGAAGAGAGGTGAAGAAACCCTAGAGAAGCTATGGAAATAGGTGTGTGCACTGTGACAGCCACCTCTCAAAGTGGGGGTAGGGGAGTTAAATACTCGCCTTCATAGGAAACTAAGCGTTACTCACAGATTCAAACACCAGAGACTCAGGTTGAAAACATCGGACTCTCAGGTCTATCTTAGCTGGAGTCTCCGGTAGATAACACTGGACTCTCGTGACTGCTTGACAACCCAGGCAGAGGATTTTCAACCGAGACTCCGAAGATTTCAACGGGATACTCTGATAACACTTAAGAAAAAACACACATTTTCCCTTGTGAGTGTGGTGCTAAGTGATTCTCTCTTAAAATCTAAGAACTAGATTTGAGCACTTGTGTTAATGGTAAAATTAGGCATATTCCGTTAAAGGTGGAGCGAAATTAGCAGCGTGATATTAGTAAATGCTAAGGGAAAAATTGCATCAGCCAGAGGTGTATCGACAAGCATGTATCGGATGAAAGAGCTTAAGGGGTTGCTGATAGAAGACGGAGTTCGAGTTCTTGTCGGATTCGGTTGAAGACATTGAAGGTTGTTAACAACAGATTTTCGTAATCTACTCGGAGAGAAAAGAGAAAACCGATGCAGAGAAGAAGAAGCGATGCAAGTCGAATCGGTTGTGTTATCAGACCAAGCCGGAGTTGGACCCAATCCCATATCAGCGGCGCATCGGACTAGGTGGAGCGCCAGCAGAAGGGCTATATCGGCCGATGCGGGTTCAATGCGGCCATCGGCCGGTGGAAGCAGGAAGCTGATGGAGGCAGCGTGGGCTCGGTTTGGGCTTAAGATAAGCTTCAAGGAGATTGCCAAATAGAGATAAGGCTCGGTTTTAGGCAATCATATCTTGTAATTAGGAAGTTAAAGTAGATTTGATCTGATCTATGGCAAGAGTCCGCCATAAGGACTTGTTTGTTAGTTAGAGATAAAATCGTGTCCTACATGGACAATATTGGAAATCACGGGTATAAATATCCCAGTAGTTTGTACATAGAAACTGACACACAATTCAACAACAAACAATAGTTTCAATCTACTTTCGGCGCATCGCCACCCTCGCAAGAGGTTAACTTCCAGCGAGTTCTTACTTCCCCAGAGCAGAGGTAAGAACTTGTACCCGACGATCTACATCGTCGGGGCTAGCGTGTCGCTTTAGACGCGTTAAGCCCTGATGATGCGATCGTCGTTTATCATGTGTTAGCTGATCTTGATATGGCTTTCTAATTCTATCTTGCCAGCGATTAACTCGTTTTAGGGTTTATTGCCGACAATGGTCGAATTAGCTTGCTTGTCTAGATCATCTAAGGCATCTACCATCCCAAAAATGATCTACGGCTTGATTTTCTTTGTGTTAAGTTTCAATTCACACTTTGAGTTGCTATCGACCTTAGTCGTATATTGAGATCTAATTCAAAGCCTGTTTTCGATCGTAATTAAGGATAGCGCCGGGGTTTCAGCCGGTCTTATCTAATACATGTGATTAGTTTACGTTTTCATATGTATTTGCCACTTGTATGAGCGGATCGACAGATATAAGTGTATTTGTTACAGATTAGTCTCAGGATTTCTCCGTGATCAGTATATTTATATTGGTCGATCGGTTCATATAAGTTTGCACTAGAGTATTAGCTAGTGCATTTACCTTTTTCATCCCTCATCGGCGAATGTCCTCAAATTAACATCAGTATGTTGATGAAGGCCGATGAGATTGGATCTGTATTTTAATCTTAGTTCATTATAACCTCAAGTAAGCCGATATAGCTTTGCCCTATCGGCTAGGCCCCCATGATGCGACATCGGCCTATCGGCCGATCGGCCATCGTTTACTAACATGGTTTACTTGTTTATTCTTGTTGATTGTAGATCAAATCAATTGGCACGCCCTATACGCACCTAGGCAAGCCATTGGACCTGCACTGGAGCTAAGCAGATCTCCCAGGCCGCCGTGGAAACGTGGAACCCGCTTTTGACGCGTGGGCGGGTTGAAATTCTGCGCCAACACGCTTTTGGCACGCCCGGTGGGACCAAGAAGAACACAAGCTTCACACTGTTAACAAGCTTACTTCAAGATGTCGAAGCAGAGCGAAGTTTCAGAAGAAAATGTCGTCTCGTTGATCGCCGATCAGCTCAACGAGGAGCAGAAAGCTGAGATGGCAAAATTGACAGAACAGTTCCAGACACATGTACTTGCAGACGTACTCCAGGACTCAGCAAGGCACCCTCATCCAAAAATCTAAGGTGATAATGCCGAGCCCTGGGGACGGAGCTAGCACATCGGCGGCAGCCCAAGATCCAACTGTCAAGACTGAAGATGACACTCGCAGCGCTGCGCCGACACTACAGGACCGCATCGACTCCGCGGTTCACTCAGCATTGATCAACCAATCCGGAATCCTGGTGAACACGTTGACTAATATGGTTAGGTCAATACTGGACCGCTCCATTCATCAGCAAAAGCCTCAAGGGCCGATTTTCTTGCCCGAGAATAAATTCCCTGCATATCAAACCTTGAGGACAGATTTAAGTATGGCTCCACAACCGACAGCGCCGATCCCACCTCCATCGGCCCAGCTAGTGCCAACCATACCGTTGGTCCTGACTAAATAAGCGGGAGCAAGCCCCCAGCATATTACGGAGGACCAATTCGCGCAATGGACGAGGGGGAAACAAGCTCCAACAAATTCGCAGCAGCCGATGGTTGAGCCGATACAGCAAGCCTCAGCCAATCTACCATCGGTCGAGCAAGCCCAATTCTCTAACCCTCCACAAGCAGTTACCTACAACGCGCCGCAAGGCTACCAGCAGTACGCTACAGGACAGTATGATGCACCAAACTTAAATCATCACTTTCAGCCATACTCCCCTAGGCAATATCGACCGAAAGGTTTTCAACAACATTATCAACAAGAGCTTCCACACCAGCCTGAAGGATTCACTCAAGGGTACTGGGCCGATATGATAGCCGAAGTGATACGTGATCAATTCGGTTTAAAGCCCAAGGAGAATGCAACTGTGTATAGGCATCCATATCCAGAGGAGTTCGACAGAGTACCGCTGCCAAGCCGATACAAGATCCCTGACTTCTCCAAGTTTCCAGGGCAGGACAATGTCTCCACATACGAGCACATTAGTTGATTCTTAGCTCAGTGTGGTGAGGCATCGGCCGTGGAGGCGTTGAGGGTAAGATTTTTCCCTCTGTCCTTGTTAGGGTCAGCATTCACATGGTTTTTCTCTCTACCCTGTAATTCCATCAGAGGATGGGTCGACCTGGAGAAACAGTTTCATAGATATTTCTTCAATGGTGTACAAGAGATGAAGCTGTCTGATCTCACCGCCATCAAGCAAAGAGTTGACGAATCGGTCCCGGACTACATTCAACGATTCAGGGACATTAGAAATAGGTGTTACAGCCTCAGTTTGACCGATTCCCAGCTAGCCGACTTGGCGTTCCAGGGGCTACTGGGGCCGATACGAGAAAGGTTCTCTTCACAGGAGTTTGAAAGTCTAGCCCAGCTAGCACAGAGAGTATCGGCCCATGAACAAAGGTTCTAGGAGGCGAAGAAGTTCGCAAAGAAGATTAACAGCGTCTATCAATACGCCTCTGACGAAGATGAAGATGACAATGCCGAGGTCGATTTGGCCGAGTGGGCCCGGATGAAGAAGCCAACAACATGCCAATGGGCCAAGAAGGGCGACAAGGAAGACAAATTTGACTTTGACATCAACAAGGCCGATAAGATATTTGATCTACTGTTGCAGGAGAAACAGATACAATTGCCAGTAGGTCATGTGTTGCCATTGGCTGAGGAAATCAAGAAGAGGAGATATTGCAAGTGGCACAACACCTATTCTCATCATACGAACGAATGCAAGATTTTCCGGCAACAGATTCAATCGGCTATCGAATAGGGCAGGATCAAGTTTGATGAAGCCAAACTACCGATGAAGATAGAAGGACACCCATTCCCAGTCAACATGGTGCGGGCTGACAGGGTCGTTAGCGATGGCTATCGGACCAATAAGCGACCACATCAGACCTCAGAAGGTCTTATCAAGAAATACCAATGGAGGCGTGAAGAACAAGCACAAGACTACGATGACCAAGACAAATCCTATGATCCTCATTGGGAGTGCGAGTTTTTTCGATTCTGTTGGAACGAGGGGATGAGGTTGCCAACAATCCAAGAATGTCCTGCATGTAACGACATAGAAGAATCTTACCAGGGTAGCTCAAGCAAACAAGCGCATCGGCCGATCAAGCAGAGGAAGTCTGTATACGAGAGGCTGGGGCCGATGCACCATGATCGTCGGACTGAGGACGATGAGCAAGTCCAGAAACCTCAATGATGCCCAAATGACGTATTTAGCAAGACGCAAAAGCGGTGGGTTCAGAGGCTTAGGCAAAAAGAGAAGATCCAGGAGCGGCAGGCAGCAACCAACTATCGGCTCGCTAAGACCAAAAAAGAGTGGAAGATAAAGTCCACAGTGGTAAAGGCCGATGGGGATAACACAAAGTCAACTCAGGATCCTGCGTCTGCAAAAGGTAAAGGTATAGCATCGGCTTCTATTAACATGGTTTTCATATTGCCAGCAGCGTATAGTATACAGATGGCCGATGAAGCGGTAGCCAATGACGAGATAGAGCAATCTTCGGCTAAGCTACAGTTATCGCCAGAACAAGCCGTGTTCAACAAGCCGGCCGACACCAGCTATAGGCACCTCCGGCCGTTGTACATCAAGGGCTACGTTAATGGGCGGCCGATGATGAAGATGCTGGTCGATGGCGGCGCAGCAGTAAATTTGATGTCATATACAACTTTCAGGAAGCTTGGAAAAGTACCTGAGGATTTGATCAAGACGAATATGGTGTTAAAGGACTTTGGCGGCAACGCATCCGAGGCAAAAGGGGTGTTGAACGTGGAGCTCACAGTGGGCAACAAGACAATCCCAACCACCTTTTTTGTCTTCGATGGAAGGGGTTCCTACAGCCTGTTGTTGGGACGAGATTGGATCCATGCAAATTGTTGCGTCCCTTCAACAATGCATCAATGCCTCATTTAGTGGCAAGGGGACCAAGTCGAGATTGTGCAGGCCGATAGATCAGTACATGTGGCCAATGCCAATCTTGCAGTATGGGAGATGGAAAGAATCGATTGCCTGTCCGGGCGAGTTTGGGAGGCTGATTTCTTAAAGGTAACTGACTGTGACATTGAGCCAATCGAAGATGGAGACAAGCAGTTACTTTAACGAAGATGTAGCATCCACAAGCCAAGATGAACCAGTTAGTCTCTACACAGAAGATGCGGTGGATGAATTAGATGGAAAATTGGGACAAGGTTTCACGTCGGCTGACGAACTCGAAGAAGTTGATATAGGAATAGGTGATAGATCTAGGCCGACGTATGTAAGTGCTAACCTACCAAGGGATTATAAGAATAAATTGATAAATCTTTTGAAAGAATTCATGGATTGTTTTGCATGGGAATATCATGAGATGCCAGGATTAAGCCGATCGATTGTAGAACATCGGTTACCTATCAAGCCAGGCTATCGGCCGTTTAAACAAGCTCCTAGGAGATTTAAGGCCGATATGCATGAAGCTATCAAGGCAGAGATCACAAGACTTTACGACGCTAACTTTATCAGACCCTGCCGATATGCAGAGTGGGTTTCCAACATCGTGCCAGTATTGAAGAAAAACGGCAAGCTCAGGGTGTGTATTGACTTCAGAGATCTAAACAAGGCAACGCCAAAAGATGAATACCCAATGCCATTGGCCGATTTGCTAGTTGATGCTGTATCTGGACACAAGATCATCAGTTTCATGGATGGAAATGCAGGTTATAACCAAATTTTCATGGCTGAGGAAGATATTCATAAGACAGCTTTTAGGTGTCCGGGAGCAATCGGTCTGTATGAGTGGGTCGTTATGACATTTGGTCTAAAAAATGCTGGAGCCACCTATCAGAGGGCTATGAACTATATTTTTCATGATTTAATCGGCTCTTTGATTGAAGTCTACATTGACGATGTGGTTGTGAAGTCAAAAGAATATGATGAGCACTTGGCCGATTTACGCAAGGTATTAGAAAGAGCAAGAAAATATGGTTTAAAGATGAACCCAAACAAGTGTGCCTTTGGCGTATCGGCCGGTCAGTTTTTGGGTTTCTTGGTCCATGAGAAAGGAATTGAGATCACGCAGAAAAATATTGATGCTATAAAGAAGTTCAAGACTCCAAACAACAAGACCAAGTTACAATCTCTGATTGGGAAAATCAACTTTGTCCGGTGTTTTATATCAAACCTGTCAGGCAGGATAGAGCCGTTCACTCCATTATTGAAAATGAAGGACGATCAAGAGTTTGTATGGGGTGATAAGCAACAAAAGGCGTTGGACGATATCAAAGACTATCTGAGTTCCCCACCAGTTTTAATCCCTCCACAGAAAGGAGTTCCATTCAGGCTGTACCTATCGGCCGATGAGAGGTCTATCGGCTCAATTTTGGTTCAGGACATTGACGGCAAAGAAATGGCTATTTTCTATCTCAGCAGGAGATTGTTGGATGCTGAAACAAGGTATACGCCCGTGGAGAAGTTATGTCTATGCTTATATTTTTCATGTACTAAATTGAGGCATTATTTACTTTCCAATGAGTGCATTGTGGTAAGTAAGGCCGATGTAATGAAATACATGCTATCGGCCCCTGTGTTAAAAGGGAGAATTGGGAAGTGGATTTTTGCCTTGACAGAGTTTGACCTCAGGTATGAATCGGCCAAAGCGATCAAAGGACAAGCTTTGGCCGATTTCATTGTTCAACATAGAGATGATTCAATTGCATATTCAGATATTGTGCCATGGACACTGTATTTTGATGGATCTGTTTGCAGACATGGATGCGGTATTGGCCTAATCATCATATCCCCTCGGGGGGCAAGCTTCGAGTTTGTGTTCACTATCAAGCCCTATTATACTAATAATCAAGCAGAATATGAAGCTGTTCTCAAGGGTTTGCAATTGTTACAAGAGGTCGAGGCCGATTCTGTAGAAATTATTGGTGATTCACAGTTGGTGATTAATCAGCTTTCTGGGGAGTATGAGTGCTGGAATGACATCCTAAAGGTCTACAATGAAGAGTGTAAGGAATTGTTACAGGCCTTCAAGATTGTGACGATGAGGCATATACCCAGGAAGCAAAACTTCGAGGCCAATGATTTAGCTCAGGGGGCATCAGGATACAAGCCGATGGTGAAAGATGTTGACGTCAAAATTACCACCGTGGATGCCGATGATTGGAGGTTCGATATCATTGAGTACTTGAGAAATCCTTCTCAATCGGCATCGCGAAAGATGAAGTACAAAGTCCTACATTATGTCTTGCTCGATGATGATTTATACTATCGGACGGTTGACGGTGTCTTGCTCAGGTGTCTAAGTTTAGAAGAAGCCAAAGTTGTAATGAGCGAGGTTCACGAAGGAATTTGTGGAACACATCAATTGGCCCATAAAATGAGATGGCTTTTGAAGCGAGTTGGATATTTTTGGCAGACAATGCTAGAGGATTGTTTCAAGTACTATAAGGGGTGTCAAGATTGTCAAAAGTTTGGAGCAATTCAGAGAGCACCGGCATCGGCTATGCATCCAATCATAAAGCCGTGGCTATTTCGTGGATGGGGTATAGAGATGATCGGACAAATTAATCCACCATCAAGCAAAGGACACAAGTATATTTTAGTGGCTACAGACTACTTTACAAAGTGGGTTGAGGCCATCCTTTTGAAGAAGGTTGATTCCAAGGATTCCATTCAGTTTGTTAAGGAGCATATTATATATCGATTTGGACTCTCACAGACGTTGACTACAGATCAGGGATCAATCTTCGTGTCCGATGAGTTTATTGAGTCTGCTGACAGCATAGGCATCAAGCTGTTGAATTCTTCTCCATATTATGCGCATGCTAATGGGCAAGCAGAAGTTTCTAACAAAACTTTAATCAAGTTGATCAAGAGAAAAATCGATGAACAGCTGAGACGGTGGCATACCACGCTGGCCGATTCCCTTTGGGCGTATCGGATGGCTTGTCATGGTGCAACTCAAGTGCTGCCTTATCAATTAGTTTATGGACATGAAGCTGTGCTGCCGTGGGAGACCAACATCGGCTCAAGAAGGATTGCATTGCAAGACGACTTGACAGCCGATGAGTACCATAATCTTATGGTCGATGAGTTAGATGATTTGGCACATGTTCGATTGCGGGCCTTGGAAAAAATCAAGCGAGATAAAGATCGAGTTGCTCGTCATTATAACAAAAAGGTTGTAGCCAACTCATTTGAGGAAGGGGATCTTGTTTGGAAATTGATATTGCCGATTGGTTCCAGAGATAACAAATTCGGCAAGTGGTCACCTAATTGGGAAGGTCCTTTTCAGATTCATCAATGTGTTCCTCGCAATGCCTATCTATTAAAAGGATTAGATGGAGAAGTTTATGGAAGAGCTCTTAATGGCAAATACTTAAAGAAATATTACCCAAGCGTATGGATCGACTCATGATCGGCCTGCCAGCTGATTTATGATAATAGCCGATGTGTAGTGCATCGCCTTTAGATGGCCGATATTCACTATCGCCTTTAGTTCAAATTTTACAACATGCGCCCTCATCTTCCAAAATTTGGGGGGCATATATATATATATTCAACGGTTTATTCAAACAGATATCGGATGGATACAAATTTACGGACTTCAAAAAATTTTCAGCTGGGCTTTTTCAGATCATATTCAGCTACTTGGCCGATGAGATATATATTACTCAGAAGCAAAGTTATCTTGTTACAAGGAGAAAATAAAAACTATGTTACATCAGCTTATGAAGCTTTGAATAGCTGCAACGGCCTTGCGACGGATTTGATCGATGTCTTCTATTCTTTGCGCGTCATCGGCCGTTGACCCTGGAATAGGCTTCAAGGACTTACTCAGGGTCGCAAGATACTTGGCCGATGCCTTTAGCTTTGCAGTTTGGTCTTCTATGGCCTTCGGGGATGCAGCTATCTTAACTTCAACTTCTTGGATCTCTTTACGAGTTGCCTCTAGCTACATTAGCAGATCTGCTTCAAGGTAACGAAGTTCCTCAAGCTTTTTATTTAAGGCGATCGGCTCAACAACCAGCTCGTCCAGTTTGGTCTTGTCAGAGTTTATTTGAGCTTTGCTGGCGATTATGACCGATTCCAAGCCTTCACGCTCCCGCCTTTCTGCAATTCTTTCTTTGGCCCTATGAAGCTTGAAGTGGTATTGCTCCAAAAATATAGCTGGCGTTAAGATCTCCATCAGGTCTTCAGGTAGTTGATCCTGGATATCTTGGACTCTACTCCTGATGGGGTTACAATTCTCCACCAGCGACTCTAAGGATAATTCCAGCCGATTAGCAATGTCAGACAGCTGGCTTTTTAGTTCTTCAGAGATTGATGGCTTGGCTGTGCTGGGTGGCTCTTTGTCCTCATCGTCAAGAAATTGGCCGATATCAAAAGTGAACATATTGGCTAAAGTCTACAATCATCAAGATAGGACATGGTTAACTGAGTGAAGCAAAATCGGCAAGGGACTCGAAGTGATCTGGTTTACCTGTGATGGGACATCGGCTATGGCTGCATCGGCCTCCTTTTGTTGTTCAGAAGCAGCAGGAGAAGGGGTTGGCCGATGTGGGGCAGGTGATGGAGCTCGTGGCTAAAAGGAAAAACAAGAATGCGACAATCAGATACACATTATCAGAAAAATAAAGACAAAAATATCAATTCTTACCAAAGCAACCTGAGAAGGTGGTGGGGAAGGAGACGGCGTTCTCAATCGGGCCTTAGCTTGTTCACGTTTTTTCAATGTGGCTTTCTTAGTCCTGGGTAATGGGACCGATTGAGTTCTCTCCTTAAGCAAGGACGATGCAATGACCTAAGAAAATCAAGTTAGAATACGCCAGCGAAATACAATTGAAAAGTTGCATGAAGACTGAACGAACCTTGCGAACTGCATGTCTGGTTCTCCTCGGTTGAGCAGCGTCAGCTTGGTCATCGGCCGGTGGATCCGTAGTGGTTGTGGCCGATGGATCTCCAGTTGGCCTGGTCGATGGCTCTTCAGCAATGCTGGATGATGGGTTTTCTTCTTCGGGCATATCGGCAGCTGCTGCATCGACTTCCTCCTCCATTACTTGGTCGTCCAGGAATTCTTCTACGGAGGGGTCCAGCTTGTCAAGATCAGCTTGATCGTCAGTCTTGTACTTCTTGCTGGGTTTCTGATTTTTTTTCCTTTGCCGGCACCTTCCTTTTTGTAGTCTCTTTGACTATCGGCCCTATGAGCAGTGACGACACCTTCAGGGTGGTAAGGCCGATAGTTGATTCCATAACAGATTTGCCTGACGGGGCCAGGACCAGAGCATAGGTTATCTTTTGCCCACTATTGCTAACAGATGGGATTGAGGCGTCAGGGACCTGAGGACTAATATTGTCGACGAGCTCTGTCAGGTAGTATCTGGCCGATTGATGGAAGATATGAGTGGCCCACTCCTGCCACCATGATTGGAAACTGATATGAATAAAGGCGCTCAGCCATAATCGGTCACAATCTCCCAAGGCTGGAATTCTGGTCTCCAAGACTTTGCTCATGATTAACGCCGATGAGACCGTGCCCCTGCTCTCTAGGAGCCGATGGAAGTGTAGGTTGACAGAAAGCTGTCCAAGTCCACATTGTCTGGCAGCCACCATGGGGTTGTAGAATTCATAAGATAAGCTGGTGCTTCTGCCTTGGAATATGCCCACTGGGAGCAGGCATGGGGAAATGCCGATCATGAAGATTTCTCTTGAGACCATATCGTCATTCAGCTGGCCTAGGATCAGATCGGCAGGGAGCTCAAACTCAGAATCTGAAGGATAAACAAACATGTCCATCTTGATTGATGGAGGGCGGTGTAGAATTGGACGAACCAGGCAGATATCTCCTCGACCGATTGGTCAGCTCCAGGATAAACAGAGGCCGCTTCTCCAAAGGACATACATCTCCTGGATGAGGGATCTTCATTGTCACTGTAGTCCGATGGGAAGACAGAGTCCGATAGCGGGGGCCGATCGACCATGGTGTTGGTGTAGATAGTTAACCATAGCTGGATAAACCACCATGGACTTCCATGTGCCACTGTCCGATTTAACATCAGATCCTGAGTGGCAGAGTAAAGTAGCCGATAGACAGCTCCCAGGAGGTATTGGCCGAGAAGAAATTGTCTCTTCTCAACCAGGGCTTGAGCTAAATATTGGCAGTTTAAAGTAGGGTCGCAGGTTGATCCACAGAAGACATATCTCTCTAATCACAGAATCAGAAAGGCCACATGTTCTCTCTTTGAGACAGATTTTTGCTCCATGTGCTCAGATATGTACCCAGACCAGCCTCCAATCTTCTTGGTCTTTAACTTATGGCTGCTGTTAATAAGGAGGTTGAAGGAGTTAGTCTCGGAGAGGATGTCCAAGCCCGTCAGTATCTTGACATCAATCAATGTTGGGGTCATTGGACCTTGTTGGAACAGGAAGGCGTTCAGGGTGCTGGACCAGAAGTAGGTGGCTGCTGACATGAGGGGTTCGTTCTTTTTAGTATCGGCTAGAGACAGAGCAATGCACTGGCCGATCCCGATTTCATCCCAGTGGACTTGTTTGGCTGCGGCAATTCTCTTGTACCAAGTCCTATAGCCATTGAGCTTCGACGGCCAAGATCTGAAGGTGTGCTTCCATAAGGAGACATTGGGTTTTACTCGCTTGAAAGCGATTCTGTTTGTTTCCGCATTTATCAGCCAGGTGGGGTCAAAGTTGCCCATAGGGCCCAGAAGAAATCGATGGGATTTATCATTTGTGGGGATCAAAATCTAATTCTTGAAGACCTATAGCATATGAACAGTAATGAAAAATAAGACCCGGGGGGGCAAGAGCAGAAACCCTAGTTTGAAAAGTCTCGGCGGAAAAATGAAAATGCAGCTTTGAAGAAGGATTGGTTTACCTTAGGAATCTCGGAGGCGTAGAACGGCAAAGATGCCATGGATGTGGTTGAAGAGGTCATTGTTGAGGGAATCGATGCCAAGAAGACGCCGAGGGGCCGCTGAAATCGAAAGGCGCAAACGGCTATGAGGAACTGCGCGTGGACATCGGTGGCAGAAGGCTGCGAATCTGGATCTGCGTGGTTTTAGACAAACCCTAGCGAAGAAGTCGATGGGTTCCTCGGAGCAAATTCTGCCACATTATATAATGAAGCGGAATTAGGGGGCATGTGTTAACAGCAGATTTTCGTAATCTACTCGGAGAGTGATTAACTCGTTTTAGGGTTTATTGTCGACAATGGTCGAATTAGCTTGCTTGTCTAGATCATCTAAGGCATCTACCATCTCCAAAAGCGATTGACGGCTTGATTTTCTTTGTGTTAAGTCTTAATTCACACTTTGAGTTGCTATCGACCTTAGTCATATATTGAGATCTAATTCAAAGCTTGTTTTTGATCGTAATTAAGGATAGCGCCGGGGTTTCAGCCGGTCTTATCTAATACATATGATTAGTTTACGTTTTCATATGTATTTGCCACTTGTATGAGTGGATCGACAGATATAAGTGTATTTGTTACAGATTAGTCTCAGGATTTCTCCGTGATCAGTATATTTATATTGGCCGATTGGTTCATATAAGTTTGCACTAGAGTATTAGCTAGTGCATTTACCTTTTTCATCCCTCATCGGTTAATGTCCTCAAATTAACATCAGTATGTTGATGAAGGCCGATGAGATTGGATCTGTATTTTAACCTTAATTCATTATAACCTCAAGTAAGCCGATATAGTTTTGCCCTATCGGCTAGGCCCCCACGATGCGACATCGGCCTATCGACCGATCGACCATCGTTTACTAACATGGTTTACTTGTTTATTCTTGTTGATTGTAGATCAAATCAACTGGCACGCCTTACACGCACCTAGGCAAGCCATTGGACCTGCACTGGAGCTAAGCAGATCTCTCAGGCCGCCGTGGAAACGTGGAACCCGCTTTTGACGCGTGGGCGGGTCAAAATTCTGCGCCAACAAAGGTATTACTAAAAAGGGATTGGATCTGAGAAGGAAGCGACATGTATTTATTACTTAGACATATTTATTTTTCTTTTATATAATTTTAGGAAAGATTGATTAGAATCTGGTTTCGGCTTGTAATTTTTATTTTATCTTTAGGAAAGTTTATGTTGTTTTCGATATGGACTAGTTTTTGTTCATAGCTATAAATATGTACATCCATGGTCTTGTAAAAGAACGATAGTTCCATACACACTTTCGGCTCATCGCAACCCTCTCGCGAGGTTTATTTTCGACGAGTTCTTGTCTTCGAGTTGGGCTGCATCAGTTAGGTTCGATCTCCATTAAGAAGTAAGTTCTGTTTATAGTTGTTTATATCGCGGGGCTAGGACTTCCATCGGTTAAGTTCGACACTCTAAACCGGTCGATACAAGCACTAGTTTATCATATATATTGATTAATTTAAGTTGACAAGTACTATTTACTTATATCGGCTAATTTCATCTGGGTTGTCGATATCGGCTAAACGATTCTTGTTGATTTAAATTGATTAATGTATCTACCACCCTGAAAAACAATCAAAGGTTTGTTTAGACCTTACTATTTTGATTATAACTTAGTGCTGCATCAGTTAGGTTTGACCTACTAAGTTATTGTCAAAGTTGTAAGAACTAACTTGCTCTTTGCTTGCCAATAAGGGTAGTATCGAGGTTTCAGCCAATCTTATCTGGTATAACTGTTTTATTTTAAGATTGCATGTTGTCTTTAATTTAATGTGTTAAATCTATCATCTTATATAAATTTATCAACTCTTTGAATCATTAAGCTTGCCATCAGTGTCAAGTTGTCTCGGTTAGGTCTGATCCATCAAGACTGTAGCTTGTTTAATAGATTTAATCAAGGTTGATATTCTTATATAAGGCTGTATCGGAGCTATAGCCGATATGTTATCTTTTGCTACTCGAGTTACTTCATCGGCTATGATATAAGTCCATATAATTATTAATTCATCTGATCTTTATTATTAGCAACTAATACTATCTCGGTTAGGTTCGATCTATCGTAGTTGCTAGTATTTAAGAAAAAGATTGAATTAACAATTGCATGATATTTATCTCTATAGCCGATTGGGATTGCCTTGAGTTTAATTTGAATTTATCTGTACATCGGCTAATATCTAGATCATATAATTGTATAACAATTAACCTTAATATTATCAATCTTAAGCTGCATCGATTGGATTCAACCTATAGGATTGATTTTGTTAAAGAAAAGTTGTTTATGATTATGTTCAATTTTGATTTAGTTTATGAACAATATCTTTTATAATTCATAGCCAATTCGTTCGTGCATTGGCTGATACGATACGACATCGGCCTGTCAAGCGATTGGTTATCGTTTTCTAATATTTGCTTTTGTTTATCTTGTTAGTTGCAGGACCAAACCAACTGGTATGCCTTGAATCCGAAGCTTTTTGGACCTGCACTGAAGTAAAGCAAATCTTTCAGGCCACCGTGTTTTGCATCAACAACTTGAGACCTACACAAGCTAGCATTGAGAACCCCTCTTAATAGTATGACGATCCTAGGACTGAAAACAAGATTCAAAAGCTATGTGCTTCATTGTTGGGCTCCACGATAGCATTGAGTCTCTTGTGGGGGGTCCCTTTTCATCACATGAATTCTTATGGGGACTAATACTTGCACTTTTGCTTCATGAAATCTCATCTTTGCTGAAGTAGTAGGCCTGCAGTGGCATGACGTTGGGGTGGTCTAGCCCGGCAGCGACCTTGAGGCTCTTCACAACGACCACCGGGCCAGCCTCAAGCGTGGCCTTGTACATGGTCCCAGACGTACCCTTGCCAAGGACCTCGGCGGGCATGCGCTGAAGGTCCTCAAGGTCGTATAGCTGCAGCAACCTCCCGAAGAAGAAGAGCTTCTTCTTCCCCACGATGTTGATGACGACGACAGGTTGTACCGCAGCGGCCACTGGCAGTGGCAGCTGTGCTTCCAAGACACATGGGTTGTATACACTCGTGCTCATTGTCTCTTTGTTGTGCAAGGCAAGCTCCGCCGTGACATTACAGTCGTGGCATGCCGAGGAAAGACATCGCTGGCATGCCGCTGAGGCCAATGGCATGTTATCGTACGATAGCTCGTGCGATGAGGCGAGGTTGCCATCCAAGTAGAGCAGCTAGAGCTTCCCGTTCTTGGCATTTGGCAATGCTCGCCAGAATCCTCCCAAAAAGCGGTTATCTGCGAGGTTGAGCTATATTAACACTGGGAGGGACAAAATCCCCAGGGGGAGCTCGCAGGAGAAGTGATTCGACTGCAGATTAATGTCTTAGAGCTCCACGCACTTTGCCAGGTCAAACGGCAGTGGGCCAAAGAGCACGTTGTAGTGTAGTGACAACATGGTGAGCTTATCGAGGCTCTCAAGCACGCCCTCAGGGACGTTGCCACGGAGTCCAACCCTGGGGAGGTGGACCTCCATGACGTGTCCGCTAGAGCAGACAACACCAGTCCAGGAACACGCCAGTTGAGACAAGTTCCACGACACGGTCGCCGACCCGAACGACACAAGGAATGGCTTTAACACCGTGGCGTTCGATGTGAGGTCGTTGGCCCCGACGGCCGCTCCGGTGGAGAGGACCTAGGGTAACCTGTTAATGTCAAAATTTGGTAAGTCTCAAAGTCATCATCGGCTTAGGAATCATATCGGCTTCAGAGTCCTGGAATTAGCCGATGGACATAGCAAGTTGCCAGCAGTTGGGTTCTTAATGGATTCGGTTAAGGAAATTAATCAATTAAAGAAAACTTATCCAAAAGAGACCGAGTTCAAGGAGGATGTAGCATGGCAAGTTATCTATTAATTAGGCAGAGTCAGTTAATTTCTTTTTACTTTTAGGAAAGATTGTTTAGAGTCCGCATAGGACTTGTATCTTTTATTTTATCTTTAGAAAAGTTATGTCTTGTCCAATAAGGATTAGTATATACTCATGGGTATAAATATGTACACCCGGGGTCTATGTAATCTATCTCTCGATCAATATACAACTTTCGGCGCATCGCTACCCTCTTTCCTGAGGTTTTTATTTATCAACCGGTGAAACTTGACACCTGATGCGGGGCTGCATCGGTTTTCGATCTCCGGCAAAGGGGTAAGTCCTACATTCTACCGGCCCTGGCAATCGTATCAGCTACATTGGTGTTGTTCAAGGCTATATCGCTTCGACCTCTTGGATTGTTTTGGTTCGGTTGATATATTTGCCTTCCTATTTATCATATATCGTAGTTAATCTAAGTCGACTCTTCAATTTACTTATATCGCTCAGATCTTTTTTGGGGTTTTGTTGGTATCAGCTAAATTGTTTTGTCGATCTAGATTAGCTAAGGTATCTACCAACCTGAAAATCAGTCGAAGGCTTGATTGTTTAGATATTATGCTTCTTTTCATACTTTGCGCTGCATCAGCCCTAGTCATGCTTAGAACCATAATCTCTAGCCTACTTTTTGATTGCCAATAAGGGTTTCATCGGGGTTTCAGCCGATGAGTTATCTGGATGTTGTATCGGCTCACAAGGATTACATGCAAGTTGGATTTAGCCAACGACAACAAATGTTTCATTGATTATCTAATCATTTGGATTTAATGACATCGAACCTCCAGCCGATGTATGTTTTAACCTTCGGATCAACATTTATTCTATCATACCACTATTAGCCGATTGGGTTCTATTAGATTATATTATTGTTTTATTGCATTATCATCAGCTGATAGTCTTTATATCGTTATTTACATCAAGTGTCAGAATCTACATTGGATATATAGCCGATTGTTCAAAACCCTATTGACATCGGCTAGTATCAACATCGGCTGGAATTACTCCATTGGCTTATCAGCCGATCGGCTCTTTGATCTTCAATTTATATATATTATCAGTTGCAGGATCAAACTGACTGGCACGCCCGCATCTTATCAATTTTAGGACTTGCACTGAAGCTAAGCAAAACTCCCAAGCCTTCGTATGTTCGTTGACTTGGTTTGCGCCAACACACATTTGGTATCATCGGCCGAGCGCAGATTTTTTGTCAACACAACCGAACAAAGACCAAGCTAACTCAGTGAAGTGGACCCAATCAACCTGCCACGTCAACGAAAACAGGTGTTTGTACTATCATGGGATCTGAGTAGACGGTTTTGCTAAGATGAGGGGCAAATATTTCTGGTATTACAGTTTAGGGATGCCATTTGATAAACCTGAGCTCCACTTGATATGCTCACGGATCTGATTGGCCCGATCTTTCAGTTAGTTGAGATAACTACGATTTAAGAGAAACGTTGATGACCTGACTACAACCGTACGAGACGTTGTTGTGTTGCACTTTAGCGATCGATATACCTCTCTGTGGTTTGTTGATCTTGCCGGTGCAAATCAACCTTATTCCTGCAAGCAAATCGAAAAAACAAGTAAGAACGAGATAAAAGCAATCTAAATTGCAAATAGAAATTAAAGCTCGCGATAAGGTGGGGTTCCAAAGACGAGTAATTAGGCGGTCTAGCCGACACACGTAAGTACAAGGCAAAGTAGCAATGGCTAAACTTTAATCTAACAAAACCCCAGAAACCCTGAAGGAGTACCTAGCTATTTAAGGATGTGGGAGGATGACCAAGGGGTTCCTAGGGTCGTGCTCTACCATATTGGGGTGCACCCCACATGGGTCCCACTTGGGTCGGGGTCCTAGATGAAGTTACAAGCCCATAGGCCCATTATCGATGACGTAACACCTTGTTTCTTCAATTGCAGATGACTAAAATGGAATTTGGAGATAAGACTAGAACCGTTGGAAAGAGGATTCCGAGAGCTTTCCATCAAGTACTCACGAGCCAAAAACAGAGCCCGTATGCACATTTGACGGCTATTTGAAGTCAACCCTGTTGCATGTGGCCGAATTGGATTGCAGAACTTCTGGGGCTTGATCTTGATGTCTCCCTGTTGAGCTATGATGTAAGCAACGGTTGTATCAATAGTAACCATGGTCACATCACAATTAAATTCGACATAAAATTGAGGGACAAAAAGTGGACTTATCCAAAAAAAAACCATCACGATTAAGAGTTCTCATAGGACATCATGTCGATGGCCCAACCCAACAAGGTCCATAACTCCATCTCGAAGTTATGTAAAACGAGCCAGCTTGAGTTGCGTGACAAGCCGAGCCGATATAGGTTTGCCAGCTCATTATTTTAACTAGCCAGATCGAGCTAAGCCCTTAATAGTAGCCACCTCCATATACTTTAGTGGCGATTGCCTATAGTACTTGTCAGAGATCGCTCTCCTACAACAGGGAAGAGAAAGCCCCTTCCTCCTCGGGAGATTTGACCAGGGGATAAGTAGAGATCGAGTTCCTATCATGTGAAAGTACAAATAAAGAAAAAACACAGTCGACGTATACAGGTTTAGGCTGCTCGGAAGCGTAATACTCTACTCCTGTGCTTGGGACTACTCAAGAGCAAGAGTATACAATGCAAGTTTTCAGACTGGGTTAGTACTAATGTTGTTCTCCCTAGTTTTTTTTTCAAAATTTTCAGCCCCTATCTATGTAGCATGCCCCCTACTTTTATAGTCGAAGGAAGGTCTGTAGTGCCATTATCACTTAGGGAATATTAAAACTACGTCTTGTCATTGTTCTCTCTGAAATCTGTGATTTAAAGGAGGAATTACCATGGTCAATTGTTTTTACCACGCCTCGGACTCCCAGTCAAAGGGGCCGGGATAGGCTTGCTTATCTCACCGCGTACTTGAATCTAGATCGAATAGACCCATACCACGTCACGATACAGCCGCTTCGTTTTCCTGCTTGGTGGCGAAGTTATGAATCCATTAGCTGATATGTGGCACGTTGCTCCATCCTTGTAGCTTTGAGCAACGTGGCATTACCAACATCTTCATATTTCATCACCTCTTGGTTACGTGTGATCAAGCTGTAATCCCGATCCATAATTTTCTGGACGCTGCCTTGTAATCGGTATGATAATACCGCCTTCGAACAGGTTGTCGGGCCCACCATTCTACTCAGATTATAGGCGTCGACCGCAGTCTTGTGTTAGAGATAACAAGTCTTTGGCGAAGGTCTTTCACGAAGAGCCCAGGGCAAGTTTTACCCTCGGGCTCATTGTTTGGTGTCGTCCCATGCCAGCATGTACCTTGGGGAAACAATATCTCCCCAAACTGTTATCATTCTAGGCGACTTATTCTTTCAAGGGTGTGCGTGGTATCGGGGCCTTCAGTCAGTCGGAATCCCGGGCACACTCACACTCCCTTTAACAGGAAGTCTTGTTAGTTTGAACGAGCTTCTCGAAAATGTCGTTGATGAAGGAGTTCATGATGGACATAACTCCACATGTTCCTTCCGTCATACAACTGCACATGTGATCATTACAAGATGTAAGTCTTATAGGTCTCCATACTCCTCTTTAACACACAGAGTGTGTAGCCTATAAGAGGTTGGGTGCCCTAGGGCCTCGACCGGTGTGGGCCCGTCGTACTTCATATATATAAATTTTATAGGTCTCTATACTTCTTTGACACACAGAGTATGTAACCTACAAGAGGTTAGGTGCCTTAGGCCTCGATCGGAGCGGCGCCCTTATAGATATAAATCTTGTAGATCTTCACACTTCTCTTGATACACGGGGTGTGCAACCTACAAGAGGTTGGATGTCTCGAGACCTCGGTCGGAGTGGACCTGTTGCACCTTATAGATATAAATCTTGTAGGTCTTCATATTTCTCTTGATACGCGAAGAGTGTAACCTACAAGAGGTTGGGTGCCATGGGCCCTCGGTCGGAGCGGGTTCCGTCGCACCTTATAGATGTAAATCTTGTAGGTCTCCATATTTCTCTTGACACATGGAGTGTGTAATCTACAAGAGTTTAGATGTCTCGGGGCCTCGGCCGGAGTGGGCCTCGTTGTTTCTTATAGATATAAATCTTATAGGTCTTCACACTCTTCTTAACACACAGAATGTGTATCCTACAAGAGGTTATGTGTCCCGGGGCCTCGGTCAGAGCGAGTCCCGTTTCACCTTAATAATATAAATCTTATAGGTCTTTACCCTCCTCTTAACACATGGAGTGTGTAACCCATAAGAGGTTGGGTGTCTCGAGGCCTCGGCTAGAGCGAGCCTCGGTTCTTATGTCCTGCCAGTGTGAGCTTCCTGTTTTTAACCTGACAATGAATTCTACTTAAGACGAAATATATTAATGTAGCAAATGTTACATGAGATCCGAAGAAAGATCCGAAGAAAGGAATACTCTAGTTTCCATTTCTTCAGTAATACTGTATGTGCAGCAGCTGTCGTTAACACGTCGGATCGAATCCATCTGTTAAGGTGCAGTACTGCAGTAGTAGTAGGATCCGTGTCCGATATCCTTCTCCCCTCCTCTGCCGTAGGTTAGGTTTTACCTCTCGCGAATCTCCTCCGCTTTATTCGCACCGCCGGCCGGCGAGGAGCAGCAGGAGACGACGAGGAGGAGGAGAAATCTCCGCCCGCGACCATGTTCAAGAAGTGAGTCGCCCTCCTTCCCCCGCTTCCTCCATCTTCCTGGTTCCGCCCCTCCCCTCTACTTTCCTGTCCAGTAATTCGATCTGATGCGATCTGACGATTCATGGAATTTTTGTATTTATTTTTGATGAATCAAGAGATAGATTGCCTTCTTAGAACAGCAAGTTAGGGATCTGCGTGAGAGCGCTGTTATGTCTTTTGCTGGTGAACAATCTGGAACGAGACTTTAAGCTAGAAGAGAGGTGCAGCTTTTGGATAGACGGTGCTGTCCCATGTGGCCTTGGTTATTCGTATGGCTATGCTATTTAGGGTTATTTCTGTGTGGTTAGATCCTTACGATGCATTCTCTTGGATGGATTTTTACTGCAGTTTTATGCGTCCACAAGGTTGATGTGATGTTTGTGTTTCTACTACTTTCTAGTGGTACTACTGCACTTATTACTTACATTAGATTACTTGATTGATGAACATAATTGTAGCTATCTTGGTGTGGTATACATTGGATGTTGGATTTAGGGGTATCAGGGCCTGTTTGGGGGGGCTTGTAAGTTCCCCTAGCTTCTCCAACTAGTCCCAAATGCCATAAGCCCAACCAAACGGGCCAGCTTCTTGTACAATCTGGAAGAGCTAGCTTGCAAAAATGTACGTCGGGCTAGAAGCTGGGATTCCCAGCTTTTCTCAGCTTCCCGAGATTCTGAGGGATGAGCCCACTAAAGTTGCTAGGAAATTACCCACCTTTGCCACTGAGGTACACCCCTCCTCCTCATCCAGAGCTTCCCCAAATCGAACACACCGAGCGTCCAGGGAGTCACGAGGCAGGGGCGAGCGGCGCGGCGCGGCGCCTCCCCGCCGGATCCAGCCTCCGCGCGCTCGCCGGAGTCGGCGCCGAGTTCGCTGGAGTCGTCCCTTTGCCGCGCCTAGGCTGAGCCCCAGGTCGCCGAGCGCACGTGGGGGGAGGCACTGGCGCCGACGCCGACAGCACGCCAGATCTGAGAGGCCGGCGCCGACGCCCTCCTGCGGCCCTTCCTCGCCGGAGCCCGGCGGACGGCTCTCGCTGGCGGACGGCCCTTCCTCCCCTCCGTTTCGCTCGTCGTCTCCTCGTCCCCATCAGGTCGCCGCTATCAGGTCGCCGCCATCAGCTCGCCACCACCAGGTCGCCCCGACAGCTCGCCCATTGAACGTGCATTTGGTGTGTTGAAGATGAAATGGCGAATTCTATTACACATGCCTAGCTATCCTGTTGAAAAGCAAAAGTTGATCATAATGGCTTGCATGTCTCTTCATAATTTCATTCGAGATAGTGCTTTGGCTGATGCTCTTTTTCAAAGATGTGACAATGATGAAGACTATATGCCACCAATCGATTCACCTGAAGAAGAACCGTATGTTGGCACAGCACCAGATGATGGTGATATGTGCACCTTTCGGGATTTAATTGCAAACTCTCTGATGGCAAATAGACAACGCGGTACATAGAACTATGCATGTGGTTCAGATTGTATTTTGCTATGTGGTTGATATATATATGGTAGTGGTTAATTAATTAGTACTTTGTTATTTGCATATATAGTGGTGCCAAATTAGGCTTTTGTATGTGCTTGATGAACACATTTCGGTGGAAAAGTACCATGTATGTGTTTGCATTACATTATTAATTTGACCCTCCTTATTGCCTTAAAAATTTGGAGCAATGACTTTTTTATTAGCTACAACTATACTTTTAAAAATTTGTATTCACAACAATACTTTTAAATTTTGTATGTACATGGGTTTACCCTACACAACAAATAGTTATCAAACAACCAGAATCATCTACTTCAGGGGTATTTCAGACAATTCAGCATCTTTGCACACCAACCAGCAAATCCATAGAAGCTTCCCCAAACAGGCTCCCTTCAGCTTCTCAGAATCTCCAGCTAGCTTCTCAGAATCTCAGCTTCTCAGAATCTCCAGCTCCCCCAAACAGGGGCTCATTGCTCCCTCAGAGCATCAAGTAGTGGAACTACAAATTTAGAGAAAAAAAGGGAGATTCAGGGAACTACAAATTAATTATCATCTACTCAAGTCCGTCTTGACTTTACATTTCACTTGGTTGTGCCATGTGATTCACTAGCATGCTCTGGCCCATCATTCTTTGGTATACACACTTGTGCCTTCTAAAGCTTTCATGCCTCTATTGCTGGTTTTCTCATGCAGTTTACAGCACCTTCTTGTTGTGTTTGTTTGCTGGAGAAAGCTTATTCAAAAGGGTGCTATACTACCTCTCTTAGTCAAACCCTGTAACAATAATTATCAAATTATCTCTTTTTCTAGTGGCATAACTAGGCTATGTTATTTTAGATTGCCTGCAGTTTCTAGCTATTTAAGTGGAGTGGCTTCAAATGAAGGCTTCTTCTTGTGTCTTGCTTCCCATGCACTACATTGCATAAAACAGTTGTGATATTTGTTTTCACTTCACCAATGTTAACTTTTATATATACATTTCTGATTATTTGTATATTTGATGAATCAGTTCCAACTTACATTGTGCTCTAGACAAAATAGATGTGCAGAGGTCTGACTTAAACCTAGAACAAGGACAAGATTAATTCTTGTCACCCTTTGCTTCAAGAATGTTTAATTGCTTTTGAATTAACCGGTCCTATGAAAAACACTAAGCAACTGACATGCAAATTTGAAGCTTTGACTCCCATTTGATTGAATTGTACAGAACTGTTTCTTGATTGCTGCAAGTTGCAAGGATATGATTTTGATGGCTGTTTCATTTGGGAATCTCTAATTAGCTATGATTGCTGTATAGTATTATAGGTTGTATTCGATTCATCCCTTGGATATCTTATGTCACTCATTGTTTGGTACAATAATACAAACTTGTTCTATTTTATCTCCAGGTTCTCTTTTGAAGATATATCTGCGCAGAATCAAGTTAAGGCCTCTGTACAGCGGAAGATTCGGCAAAGTATTGCTGATGAGGTTCTGTTATGACAAATTCGCATATCACTCTATCTCTTTACATTTCAATTGCAGATTCTGCTGTTTAGCTATACTGATATTAACTCTATTGCAGTACCCTGGCCTTGAACCTCTGCTAGATGACTTACTTCCAAAGAAGTCGCCTATGATTGTTGTTAAATGGTGAGTTGTTTTATCTTTCAGATTATGTACATGCTTAGATAGCTAATCATTTGCAAGATTGTACCATTTCAATGTGCACTAATCATAGTTGGTTTCTTTCTTTAGCCAAAATCATCTTAATCTTGTGGTGGTGAATAATGTCCCACTGTTTTTCAACATCCGTGATGGTCCTTATATGCCAACCTTGCGCCTTCTTCATCAGTGTAATTTTCTTCTCTCCTTTCTCCTGGCATGGAATCTGCACAAGTTCGTTTTTTTATTATGATGTTAATCATTATGTGTGGGCTCCACCATTTTGCAGTATCTTTGGACATGCATATGTGTTTAGACTCAAACCATTGTTAAAGTTTACCTGGTGGATAATATCAACTGGAATGGAAGTTACACTAGTAATTTGTTAATGGAAAACATGAATTCTTGCCTTTTCATTGGATCAGATCCTGAAATCATGAAGAAGTTCCAAGTGGATAGAGGTGCCATCAAGTTTGTTCTCTCTGGTGCAAACATAATGTGTCCTGGATTGACATCTCCTGGTGGTGCCTTGGATGATGAAGTTGAGGAGGAAACACCAGTGGTAAGAGACTTGCCTTTAAACCTCTATTCATCCAACTGTAGATGCATTTAGAATGATTCTTGTCTGTAGGTGGTCATATTTAACAGTATAGCATGCTTATATCTTAATGTTTTTTTACAGTGTTATATTTGACAGTCTTCAACTTAACTATACCCTATTTTCACTAGTTTATCACAAGATGATATTATGATTTATGCATCATAATTAGCTTAAATTTATGTACAAATTTCTCCTTCCTGAACACCAACCACGAGGCTCTTTTTTTTTTCTTCTTGAAATTTGTTTATCAGGCTATAATGGCTGAAGGAAAACAACATGCATTGGCGATTGGGTATACAAAGATGTCGGCAAAGGACATGTAAGATCTTATTGAAGGATTATCACTAATAGTTACTTCCCACTCTGTTAATTATGGCTGCATATTGCGACCTTACACTCTTGTTTCTTCACTCGGTTTTTGAGGAATGAGTGTTCAGTCAAGTTCAATACTCATGTTTGATAATGTTTGATATGTATTTGTGATGAGTTCTTAGATCGCCTGCCTCAAAATACAATCTTGTACTTTGTACTAACAAAATATAAGCTTTCCTTGATATTACATCGTTCACATTCTTTGTTAGTAAAACCTATGTTGCCTTGTTGACAACACGCTGTTCCTGAATTTTGTAGTAATACTATCAACAAAGGAATTGGAGTTGACAATATGCACTATCTAAATGATGGCCTGTGGAAGGTACTCTGTTCTCCCCATGCATCCCTCTTATTGACCTCTACATAGTACTCGGAATCTATTGATAAGTTCTATTTTTCCAATTTAAGCTTTGATGATGATGACAAACGTTTCCTTTGACAGATGGAACGGCTTGAATAAATAAAATCCACTGAGGGTAGCATAATGTGCTGCATGGCCATATCGGAATGTAATGAGTGCTGGAATTATGTAGCTAGGCATCTGGTGTTGGGTAAACATTTGAAATAGCCAGCGGCTACATGTGCTCGAAGCATGTTCGAGTTTACAATGACCTAGTTTTGGAGATGTGGCAAAATATTGACTCATAGTGCTGTGTTCAACACTTCAGTTGGTATTGTCAATCCAGATCGCTGTACAATATTGGTAACCTTATCACTAATGGTTTGCACTTATTACCAGTAAAATTTCGGATGCCCCAGTTCTTTTTTTTTTCTTTTGAGGCTTGACATTCAAAATTGCAAGGCAAAAAGAAAAATCTTTCGTGCTATTGTGATTCATTCAACATGGTTTCCCGAAGGCTTTCGTCACTGTAGCCAGTAGATGGTTAATTTTGTAGGTTTCCATGATTCCATCCCATGCACATTAGAATATTAGTTAACAATCAACGTTCGCCGCAGAGACGGCCTGTACCCAATTCGCATTGATTTTTCTTATCTAGCCGATCAGAAGTTGAATGATGAAACATAGTCCACAGCACGATGTTAAATACTAACGTTCTTTATCTGATTATTAACTAAGGCCCAAATCAATTGTTATATGAAAACAAACATTTTGCTAGCAAGAGAATCCTGATGATTTTGCTTAGTTATCAGTAGCAAGACAAAGCCCCATGCTCCAGCTCTGCGCATTGTCACTTATCCTGTTCTGTTTCACCTATGTTTTCCACTAGCTAACTACTCCATCCGTTCTAAATTATAACGTCTATATTTTTTACATGATTTTCAGTGATATATTTTGACTATTAATTTATTTCATATTATGTTACTAACGAATATAAAATTAACATCATATTAAAATACTTAAAAAATATAAATATAATGATATAATATACATAATACTTAGTATAGATATGGTTAGTATGATTATTAATCAAAGTTATCAAGTTTAATTTTTCTTGAAAAGATGACGTCTTATGATTTAGGACGAATGGAGTAACAAGCAGCCAGCCCAAGAGAGATGAAGGGCCACTCCTTGCTGTTTCTCTCCTCCTGAACCGAGAAAATTACATATTTATTATCGTATAAAACTAAATTCGATGAAATGCCATTACTTAAATGGACCGCTTCGAATATCACTCGATCAGACCTCGTGGGAACTTCGATACAATACCATTTTCATCATTTCTTTCATTTTATCACCTTTGCAGCTGTGTTTGGACAGAAATGCCCCTGGGTGAAATGGCTGAACCAGACAAGCTCGAGCAGCTCCTCCGTCGTGCCCTGGAAGCCGTGCAGGTAGGCAAGCCCCTCGGCCACGTTCGCTGCCACCTGCAGCCGACGCAGCCACGATAACTCCCATTTGTTCTTCCCGATGAGTTCTCAACTATCTTTTTCATTTTTCACGCATACGTTTTTTAAATTGTCAAACGGTGTGTTTTTTAAAAAAAATTTATATACGAAAGTTACTTTAAAAATTATATTAATTCATTTGTCAAAAAAAAAGCAAATACTTAATTAATCATAAGAAAATGCATCACTCCGTTTTACGTGCGCGGGAGATGAGTTCTCAACCTTACCTCCCAAACACAGCCTTAGAACAGCGCACGCCACAGGTTTGCCTCCGGTGAGGTACTCGTACACCAGGACGTGGTGGCCGCCACGGACGCTGAGGCAGTAGCTAGCCCACCAGCGTCATTAGGTTCCGGTGCCGTAGCTTGGCGAGCACGACGACCTTGGCATAGAACTCCGCCACCTTCTTCGACATGTATATCTTCTTGATGGCTGCACGCTTCCCTAATGAGAGTCGCCCGAGATACACCTTGCTGGCGTCATCGGGCTGAGCAATAGCTTCTCGTTTGGCCGCTTGCTTCAGCTCTGACTTGGTGAAGATGTACAAGCCCTCCCATGGCATAGGCGGCAGCGATGCCCCCGACTCGTTGTCGCTACCGTCCTCGCAGCGGTGGCGACGGCCACGATGACTGCTGACGCCAAGCCGACAGCAATGGCGATGGTGATCTTGTTGACGCTGAACCGCGCCACCACATCTTGAACACGTTATGTGCAACCTGCAGCAGCACCTAGAGACGCGTCGCTACAGGAGAGGGTAGATGCCGCCGAACGAACACCCGAGAGAGACCTCGTCAGGGTGAACACGTGTCGGTTTGTCCTAAACTCAACAGGCTAGCTAGGACATCCTCTAACGCTGTAGAGACAAGAAATGACGAGCAATTGAGGGATTGAAGGAGAATAGACTTGAGGTATAGGTAGCAAGAAGGAGGCAGAGGTAGAATATAGAAAGTATGGGTAATAGATTGATTTTGACGATTGATCGATGGATTCAATCGGCCTTGGCCTTATATATTTATAGGAGGGGTGATCTTGTGTCTACAGGGCTCTTTTTCATGTCCTAGTAGGTTTTAGGAAACTCAATCAAGGCAATCTTGGGATCAAAGAAAGAAACACACGAGGATATTCTAATTGGATTCGGACTCTGTGCTAAAGGTCTGACCGCCCGAACACCTGTAGTCTAACCGAAGGTCATTTTTCGGTCTAACCAGCCACACAATGGTAGTCAGACCGGCCTTCATGGAAAAGCCTTGGTATTTTTCAAATTTGGCTTGAACTTGCTATACTTTGACTCTACTGTCATATTTGGTTGTCAACACATGTCTCCTGTCTTTTTGGCAAACTTGTGAGCATAAAAGCATCAAGTATGAGATTATCTAAGAACGATACTCACCAATACCAGCCATGAACATCTCAAAAGCTATATGTTCAATGGTAATGTAAAAATACTATGAGAGGCCCCCTCTTTCTTTTGAAAGGAGAAGCTCCCTCCTTTTCAGATTGTGTCTTGCTTTGCTTTGACCTCCACTCTTGTTTCATCACCTTTTTATGTTAATTTTTTTGTGATTGATTCTTTGCTCTCAACCGGCTATGATATGAGCGTGGTTGATTATTCAAAATCGGTCGTTATGGCTATGCACATAATGAATAATAATCCTATATATCTATAAAGTTCATCCCCACTAAGTGTAGTTAATGTTATTTCTCTTTTCTCTCATTAAACCACATCATCTTAATTTTTTATAGCCATTGGATGATTGATCTATGATCCAAATTATCTTTCTCTTTTTTCTCTTATAAAGTCATACTCCGTTTTTTCTATATTGATCATCATATAACCAAAAGTCCAAAATTCCAAATTAATCATCATATAATCTTAGCCCCTTCGTTTAATGTGTAGTATTATTGTATTTATGCATGTAAATTGAGTTTGCATGCATGCATGTAGGCATTTGGAGTAGTAAAGCGTGCATGATTCCAAAAGCTCGCAGTTCTTGTGCATGGGGAGAGTTAAAGTGTGCATGATTCCAAAAGCTCGCAGTTCTTGTGCATGGGGAGAGTTAAAGTGTGCATGTTTCTTGATTTTTTCCCTACCGCTTACTCACATTAAATGAAATATAGGAAAGTTAAAGCTTCCTTGCCCTTGGTGAAAAAACTTATATAATGATCAATATGAAGCAGAGGGAGTATTACCTTAGTTTCGTCTTTGGATGATTAATCTATACTATCTTTTTTTCTTTTCCTTCTCTCAATGAGCGACATCACCTTAATTTTGTTTTTTTGACGATCAATGCATATATGATTTAAATAGTTATAAACCACATTATCTAATTGTTTATAGCTTTTTATTTAATAGTCGATCAGAGATGAAAATTACAGAAACTGCAGCTATCTTACATGTTATTTCTACTAATATCATACAAAACTCTCGTGTCAATGCATGGGGTTTTTATCTAGTTATTAATATACTCCTACCCTGTCTCAATCGTGTGCGTGCAACGGTGAGGGATGAACAGAGTTTCCCACCTTACAGGATAGAATCATGCACAACATAATCAAGCGCAAGACGCCCTTCATTTTCCTCTACATGATTCCATGAAAAATCAAAACTTGGCGAGAGGAATCAGTTCTTTTTGTTGTACAATGTACATGACTTCATGAAAAATCAAAACTTGGCGAGAGGAATCCGTTCCGTAATTGAAATGGTGACAGAATTCATAAAAAATCAGAACTTGGCTAGAGGAATCCATTCGGTAATAGGAATGGTGCTAGCAGCTTCAAGTTGCATTCCTGAAGCTCCATTTCAGTCAACAAATTTAACTTAACAAAATTGTTCACGAATTCGATATATTTATAAAGTTCATCCTCACTAAGTGTAGTAATGCTATTTCTCTCTTCTCTCATTAAGCCATATCACCTCAATTGTTTCTAGCCCTTGGATGATTGATCTATGGTCCAAATTATCTTTCTCCTTTTCTTCTCTTATAAAGTCATATCACCTTAGTTTCGCCTTTGGATGATTAATCTATACTATCTTCTTTCTTTTTCTTCTCTCAATGAGCCACATCACCTTAATTTTTTTTTAACGATCAATACATCTATGATTTGAATTGTTATAAATCACATTATCTAATTGTATAGCTTTTTTTTCAATAGTCAATCAAAGATGAAAATTATACAAAGTGTAGCATGTTATTTCTACTAATATCATACAAAACTCCCGCAACAACGCGCGAATTTTTATCTAGTATTGTATATAAGTTGGCATCATCCACGTACCATTAAAACTCCATGGTGCATACCAAGGGTAAAACCATGAAGTAGAAGAATATTGCCAAAGATCCTCCTTCGTTTGTCTCCAAGGCGACCTTGATTTCTTTGCCACTGCTTGACCCTTTGCTTACCATCTCTTGTAATCTTCGGTTTGTCATCTTGCCCCCTGAGCATTGAAGTCTTCAATGTGATCTGCTCCTTGCCATCGAGGATCTTCTTCTCTTGTAATTCAATGGTGTGTATAGAAAAAGGTAGCTCATCCACTTGTATCTTTGTAAATGTCAATCATCTTTCGTTAATACATTGCAACAATTGGTGACATCGGTTTGTTGTGTCTCTAAATCTTCTAATGTATTCAAAAAACTGACTCATTATGCTTTTGTTTAACCGATGTTAAATGTGACAAGTTTAATTCATTCTCACCATTAAAGAATAGAATTGGATGCAAGATAAATAAACCAAGTAAATATAGCACCAGATAAAAACAATGAAAAAAGCCTAAATTTTTGAACACTACTAGCACTAGCTTCTCCACATTGTATAATAAATTGGCTGATATGCTCTAAAGTAGACCGATCATCTTCTCCAATGAACTTGACAAAATCAGGCACTCGAAACCTGTTGGTGTCAAGGATAAGACATACCTCCTATACAGGGGTTAATGAAATACTGTAAAACCATATACCTGATAGTATACGAGAAGGTGTCCTTTAATTAAGGAAATACGGCTAATAGAAAAGGAAATTATCTTCCTAGAATAGAAGGTGTCAGAGTCCTAGTCGGGGAAGATAAGGTTTCCCTAAGCCCGTATTGTTGTCACGCCGAGAAATTCACTACCAGAATTTCCAAAGCAAATTGTGTATTAAAATCCCTGTCCAGGACCAGCCAGAGTACACAAACAATAAAGTTGCCATACAGATCCATGTCTTACAAAAACAATAAAAATCTCTTACAAAACTGCAGCGGAAAAAGGAAACAAACTATTCTAAAAAAACCAAACACACGCAACGTAGCGACCCCAATCCACATGCATTCCTCGACGGTAGCAACAAGCCTACTCTTCTGAAAAGTCTTCCTCTGAAACATACTCCAACTCTGGTGTGGGGGAAAAATAAAGCAAGACTGAGTACTACCCACTGTACTCAACAAGTCATATCGGAAAGGAAAATAATGATGCAAGTAATAACAAAGGAGAGCTGCAAAGGCTATTTTGCATAAAATACGCATTTAAAAACAATAGTTGAAAGCAGTAGTAAAACGTTGAATTAATTGATCAATATTAACCATCACTGTCCAACGCTACACCATGTTGCGACAGGCCCAAACCACCATCTGAACTACACCAGTTCCATTAAGTCAAATTATTAGAATGAATAACTAATCACGGTGAATCTGGTTGATCGCCCATAACCGCGGGCACGGCTATTCGAATAGTTTTACTCTGATCAGAGGTGTACAACTGTACCCACAAGACACAGTCCCACAACACATTACTGTGCGCCGACATACCACCACGGTACACTGGAAAGGAGCTGTGACAGGACCCTTCGCATAACCCTTCCTAACCAAGCGCACCACACCTCAGGTTTCACCCCCGCTCCCTTACCCGGCAGCGGGCAGCCCCCCCTCGTGCCTCGGTGAATCCGGCAGCCGATCAACGGGTACACCCCCGCCGACCCAACTCCATCACGCCCACCCTCGCTTGGGTACATCGGCTAGGAAAAAGCTATACTACAAATCCAGCCATTACCCACACTGGCTTGTGGAAAGCACGGTAATTCTTCCAGGGTTTCCCGCGAACCGGTCCTTAAATGTCATGAGCACGACCATCAAAACCATGTGCTCACAACCCACCATTACACAAGATTTTAGTTGAAATAATTATTAAATCGTCCACGATTAACCATCGTGAACCATCATGAGATAATCATCATCAAGTAATAGTGAAACTTTAGTTATCCCATTAGTGAACTAATGTTTCTAAGCAAGTCTAAGCAAATTCTATTGTAGCAACTAATCAAATTATTTCCCAAGCTATCAAAGGAATAAGGTAATTGCAATATAAGGCTGAGTACAATAGGTAAATTAACCCACAGATGACATTATAAAACAATGTAGTATTTAGAGAAAAATAAGACTGTTTCGTAATTTAGATACAACATGATCAAATGAATAAGTATGACTTGCCTTGCTCTTGCGCTGGGTCGACCTCGGCAACGACTTCGAAATAAACCGGAGAGTCGGAATTACCGGAATCTACGCGACAAACAAAGCAAACAACAATACATACTATAAGGCTACTGAAACAGAGAACAAAACTATTTTTAATGGATTCTATGCATTTTTAAGAATTTTCTGAGACTTGAACGGACTAAAACGGAGTCCGGATGAATTAGTTATGAATTTTTGAAGATTAACTGTGTTTTTACTATAACAGAAAAATCCTTAATCAATTATTTATTGCGCAATAAACCCTTAGGGTTGACGTCACGATGACGTCATGCTGACGTCAGGGCTGGCGGAGGCTAGGGCTGACGTCACCGCTGACGTCAGCGGCGGCGGCGGCCGATCTACCGTGGACCGAGCCCACGGGTCCACGGCGCCACGGCGCATCACGTGGCGCACGCGTGGCGCCGACGCGGCGGCCACGCAGCGCCCACGTGGCGGCCACGCGGGACGGGAAGGGGTGGCCGGGATCGGCCCGAGTGGCCGATCCGACGGCTACGCGCGCGCGGCGGCGGCGGCAGCGGCTAGGGTTAGGGTTTGGAGCGGCGGCAGCAGCCGGAGCAGCCGAGCGGCGTGCGCGGGCGGCAGCGCACGGGTGGCCAGCGGAGCAGCGACGCGCGGCAACGGCAGCACGGCCGGCGCGCGCGGCGGTGGCCGGGAGGGAGAAGGCGGGCGACGGCGGTACTTACCGGCGGCGGAAGACGGCGGCGGCGCGGCTTTAGGGTTTTGGGGAGAGGCGGCGGCGCTCGGGAAACGGGAGAGGGGTCGCGGCGCGAGGGAAAAAAAATAGGGGGAGGCTAGGGCACGGGCGGCGGCGGTTGCGAAGTCCCCGCGAAACACGGCGGCGCGGGCGGAGCGGCGGCCGGCTGAGTCGAAGACGGACTTGGCCGCGGCGGGCCCACGCGTCAGCGAGCAAGCGGCGCGGGGAGGTGCGGCGGACTTCCGGGGCGGCTCGGCTTGGGCGGCCCGGGAAGGGGAGGGGCGCGGGGAGGCGGCGCGGCCTTGGGCCGAGGAGGGAAGCGGCGGCGGCTCGGGCAGCGGCTTGGGCCGGCCCGGGAGGAAGGAGAAGGAGTGGGCCGACGGCCCAAAAGAGGAAAAAAGAAAAAGAAAAGAAAAAGAATTTTCCCAGGGATTTATTTATTACGCTTGAGGGTTTTTAATTGGTTAAAATTATTTTTAGGGCTCTGAAAATTCCACTAAAAATCCTGTTAATGTATTTTGACATGGGGAACTCAAGAAAAATTCCACGTTGCCATTTCCACTTCTTTAATGCATTTCTTAATTGGATTTTTCTCCATATTAATTGAACAATTTCTCAGATAAATTATTAAATTCAATTTTTACGATTTGGGAGAACTTCAGGGTGTAACAATTGTGTTCTATATCTCCGAATTCTACTCGAAGAAGACAATCTCTGTTATATAAGTAAGGTCCCGACGCTCAGGTCGGGGGATCGAATTATAAGCCATAGCCAAAGCTGCCCCCAGAAACAATCTAAAGGAAATCAGCGTCATATTCACCGAATAGATCTCGTCGGGTCATTCTCAACAGCCTCTAATCGACGGATTCCACCAATTGTTCTATTCCCCATTATACTCTAAGCGATATTCCAATCCATAATCTATATAAACTAGAGTAGGGTTATTACTCATCTTGAGGGCTCGAACAAGTATAAATCTTTGTCTCTTGCCTGCTTAATCGATTCTCGCATATACCTTGGTTCCAACGATCCCCATACTCTACAAATACTGTGGTTGGCGTATAGCCCGTTGACAGTGGCGCGTCAGGTAGGGGGCTTGATGCTTCAATGTTACGACGAGATGAGTTCAAGAGCAGGGTTCATTGACGAGGGCTTCTACGACCAACGTGATCTGGGAGATCTAACCTAGCCAGCCTTCACGATGGTCCAAGTCAGCTCCATCGTATTCTCAGTCTTCGCTGCCGTCCTGATCTCGCCCCCCTTAGCACATGCTGAGAGCGAGGCAATGACAACGGCACAGGCGAATACATCTCCTTCGATGGCCGCCACTCCGATTCAGTAGGACAAGGCGTCGAAATCTCGATCCATCGACAGAAGGCCTAAAGCGGCTCGATCTTTGGCTTCAGTCGACAAGCGTGTGCTGACAAGGAAGTCTGCCGACAAGGATAATGCATGGTGTCCAATTTACAAGACTTCTAGTCATCCGTTGGCTGGATGCCATGTCATAATCCAAGCAAAAGTTGAACTCGACGCTTGTGAGGAGCGTGGGATTCAGCGTGTTTCTCCATACAAGGCTTGGTGTCTAATTCATAAGTCCAAGAGTAACCCCTAACTAGCTACAAGACATCCTTGAAGCTTGCGGAACCAATTACCCAAGTTCCATGTTGCTCGATCCATGCAAGAGTAACTCCTAACTAGCTGCAAGACATTCTTGAAGCTTGCGGAACCAATTACCCGAGTTCAATGTTGCCCGATCCACGCTCATAGAGATCAATCTCAAATGACGTCTAAGGACGACAACCCTTCAGATCGCACCGTGGGCTACATCGGAATCGATCCCAACGAACCATTTGTTCTTCAGAGCCTGGATGAAGTGGAATCCTCTGATTCAAGTTCTCTGCGCGATCCAAACATGGTTGATATCGAGATCGAGGACCAGGGTGCGAATGACCGAACACCATGAGGTTCTACAGAGAAGGGCGAATTCGTTCGGCGCTGCTAACAGCAGATTTTCGTAATCTACTCGGAGAGGAAAGAGAAAACCGACGCAGAGAAGAAGGAGTAATGGGAGTCGAATCGGTTGCGCTATCGGACCAAGCCGGGGTCGGACCAAGTTCCATATCGGACTCAGCGGTGCATCGGACCAGGTGGAGCGCCAGCAGAGAGGCTGTATCGGTCGATGCGGGTTCAATGCGGCTATCGGCCGATGGAAGCAGGAGGCTGATGGAGGCAGCGTGGGCTCGGTTTGGGCCTGAGTTAAGCTTCAAAGGAGATTGCCAAATAGGGATAAGACCCGGTTTTAGGCAATCATATCTCTTAATTAGGAAGTTAAGTTAGAATCGATCTAATCTATGGCAAGAGTCTGCCATAAGGACTTGTTTGTTAGTTAGAGATAAAATCGTGTCCTACATGGACAATGTTGTAAATCATGGGTATAAATATCCCGGTAGTTTGTATTTAGAAACTCTCTCTCTCAATTCAACAACCAAAACATTACAAGTTCAATCTACTTTCGGCGCATCGCCACCCTTGCAAGAGGTTAACTTCCGACGAGTTCTTGCTTCCCCAGAGCAGAGGTAAGAACTCGTAACCGATGATCTACATCGTCGAGGCTAGCGTGTTGCTTTAGACACGTTAAGCCCTAGCGATGTGATCGTCGTTATCATGTCTTGGATGATCTTGACATGGCATTCTAATTCTATCTCGCCAGCGGTGAACTCGCTTTAGGGTTTGTTGCCGACGGTGGTCGAATTAGCTTGCTTGTTTAGATACTTCAATGCATCTACCATCCCCAAAAGCGATTGATGACTTGATTTTCTTTGTGTTAAGTCTCGATTCACACTTTATGTTGCTATCGACCTTAGTCGTGTTTTGAGATCTAACTCAAAGCCTGTCTTCGATCGTAATTAAGGATAGTACCGGGGTTTCAGCCGGTCTTGCCTAATACATGTGATTACTTTATGTTTTTATATGTATTTGCCACTTGTATGAGTGGATCGGACAGATATAAATGTGTTAGTCATAGATCAATCTCAGGATTTATCTGTGATCAGTGTATTTATATTGGTCGATTGGCTTATACAAGTTTACACTAGAGTATTAGCTAATGCATTTATCTTCCTATATCCTTCATCGGCCGATGTCATTAAATCGACATAAACATGCTAATTAAGGCCAATGAGATTAGATCTGTATTTTAATCTTATTTCATTATAACCTCAAGTAGGCCGATACAGTCTTACCTTATCGGCTAGGCCCTCACGATGCGACATCGGCCTATCGGCCGATCGGCCATCGTTTACTAACATGGTTTACTTGTTTATTCTTGTTGATTGCAGATCAAATCAACTGGCATGCCCTACACACACCTAGGCAAGCCATTGGACTTGCACTGGAGTTAAGCAGATCTCCTAGGCCGCCGTGGTAACGCGGAACCCGCTCTGACATCTGGCTGGGTCGAAATTCTGCGCGAACACGCTTTTGGCACGCCTGGTGGGACAAAGAAGAACACAAGCTTCACACCGTCAAACAAGCTCACTTCAAGATGTCCAAGCAGAGCGAAATTTCGGAGGAAAATGTTGTCTCAGTGACCGCTGATCAGCTCAACGAGGAGCAAAAGGCTGAGATGGCAAAGTTGGTCGAGCAATTCCAGAACATGTACTTGCAGACATACTCCAGGACTCGGCAAGGCACTATCAGTCAAAAATCCAAGGTGATAATGCCTAGCCCTGGAGACGGAGCTACCACGTCGGTGGCAACCCAGGATCAAACTGTCAAGACTGAAGACGATACTCGCAGCGCTGCGCCGACGCTATAGGACCGCATTGACTCCGCGGTTCACTCAGCATTAATCAACCAATCTGGAGTCCTGGTGAATACGTTGACCAATATAGTCAAGTCGATACTGGACGGTTCCATTCACCAGCACAAGCCTCAAGGGCCAATCTTCTTGCCTGAGAACAAATTCCCTCAATATTGGACCTTGAGGACTGATCTGAGTACGGCTCCACAGCCGACAGCGCTGATCCCACCTCCATCGGCCCAGCCAGTATCGACCATGCCGTTGGTCCTGATGAAACAAGTGGGAGGAAGCCCCCAGCACATCACAGAGGACCAACTGGCGCAATGGACGAAGGGGAGACAAGCTTCAACAGGCTTGCAGCAGCCGATGGTTGAGCCGATACAGCAGGCTTCTGCCAATCCAACATCGGCTAGGCAAGCCCAATTCTCCCTACCAAGCAATCCTCCACAGGCAGCTGCTTACAACGCGCCGCAAGGCTATCAGCAGTACTCCACAGAGCAGTATGATGCACCAAACTTGAATCATCATTTTCAGCCATACTCCCCTAGGCAATATCGGCCGGAAGGTTTTCAACAGCCTTATCACCAAGAACTTCCGCACCAGCCCGCAGGACTCACTCAAGGGCACTGGGCTGATATGATAGCCGAAGTGATACGTGATCAATTCGGTTTAAAGCCCAAGGAGAATGCAACAATATACCGGCACCCATACCCAGAGAAATTCGATAGAGTGCCATTGCCAAACCGATACAAGATTCCTGACTTTTCCAAATTTTCAGGGCAAGATAACGTCTCCACATACGAGCATATCAGCCGATTTTTAGCTCAGTGTGGTGAGGCATCGGCTGTGGAGGCGTTGAGGGTGAGATTTTTCCCTTTATCTTTGTCAGGGTCAGCATTCACTTGGTTTTCCTCCCTGCCCTGCAATTCCATCAGAGGATGGGTTGACTTGGAAAAACAGTTTCATCGATACTTCTTCAATGGTGTACAAGAGATGAAGCTATCCGATCTCACCGCCGTCAGGCAGAGAGTTGACGAATCGGTCCCGGACTACATCCAACGATTCAGGGACATCAGAAACAGGTGCTATAGCCTCAGCTTGACCGATTCCCAGCTGGCCGATTTGGCGTTCCAAGGGCTACTTGGGCCGATACGAGAAAGGTTCTCGTCGCAGGAGTTTGAAAGTCTAGCTCAGCTAGCACAGAGAGTATCGGCCCACGAGCAAAGGTTCCAGGAGGCAAAAAAGTTCGCAAAGAAGATCAACAGCGTGTATCAATACCCCTCTGATGAAGATGACGATGTCGATGCTGAAGTTGATTTGGCCGAATGGGCCCGGATGAAGAAGCCTACAACATGTCAATGGATCAAGAAGGGCGACAAAGAAGATAAATTCGACTTCGACATCAACAAAGCCAATAAGATATTTGACCTACTGCTGCAAGAGAAGCAAATACAGTTGCCAGTAGGTCATGTGTTGCCATCAGCTGAAGAAATAAAGGAGATATTGCAAGTGGCATAACACGTATTCTCATCATACAAACGAATGCAAAATCTTTCGGCAACAGATACAATCGGCCATCGAACAGGGCAGGATCAAGTTTGATGAAGCCAAAAGGCCGATGAAGATAGAAGGATACCCATTCCTAGTCAACATGGTGCGGGCAGACAGGGCCGATAGCGATGGCTATCGGACCAAGAAGCGACCCCATCAGACTTCAGAGGGCATCATCAAGAAATACCAGTGGAGGCGTGAAGAGCAAGCACAAGACTATTCTGACCAAGATAAATCCTACGATCCTCATTGGGAGTACGAGTTCTTCCGATTTTGTTGGAACGAGGGGATGAGGTTGCCGACAATGCAAGAGTGTCCTGCGTGCAACGACATAGAAGAATCTTATCAGGGCAACTCAAGCAGACAGGCGCATCGGCCGATCAAGCAGAAGAGACCCGTACACGAGAGGCTGGGGCCGATGCACCATGACCGTCGGACTGAAGATGATGAGCAAGTCCAAAACCCTCAGTGGTGCCCAAATGATGTATTTAACAAAACCCAGAAGCGACGGGTCCAAAGGTTAAGACAAAAGGAAAAGATCCAGGAGCAACAGGAAGCGATCGCCCATCGGCCTACTAAAACCAGGAAAGAATGGAAGATAAAATCTATAGTAGTACAGGCCGATGAGGGTCATACGGACTCAACTCAAGCTCCTGCATCTACAAAAGGTAAAAGCAAAGCATCGGCTTCTGTTAACATGGTTTTTCTATTGCCAGCAGAGTATAGTATACAAATGGCCGATGAAGTAATAGCCGATGACGAGATAGAGCAATCCTCAGCTAAGCTACAGTTGTCACCAGAACAAGCCGTGTTTGACAAGCCAGCCGACACCAGCTATAGGCACCTCCGACCGTTGTACATCAAGGGATACGTCAATGGGTGGCCGATGACAAAGATGTTAGTCGATGGCGGCGCAGCAGTGAATTTGATGCCATATACAATTTTCAGGAAGCTTGGAAAAGTACCTGAGGACTTAATCAAGACAAATATGGTGTTAAAAGATTTTGGCGGCAACGCGTCCGAAGCAAAAGGGGTGTTGAACGTTGAGCTCACAGTTGGCAACAAGACAATCCCTACCACCTTTTTTGTCTTCGATGGAAAGGGTTCCTACAGTCTGTTGTTGGGACGAGATTGGATCCACGCAAATTATTGCGTCCCTTCAACAATGCATCAATGCCTTATCCAGTGACAAGGGGACCAGGTTGAGATCGTGCAGGCCGATAGATCAGTACATGTGGCCAATGCCGATCTTGCAGTTTGGGAGATGGAAGGAATCGATTGCCTGTCTGGACGAGTTTGGGAGGCCGATTTCTTGAATGTAACTGACTGCGACATCGAGCCGATCGAAGATGAAGGCAAGTAGTTACTTTGACGAAGGCATACCATCCACAAGCCAAGATGAACAAGTCAGTCCCTACATAGATGATGCGGTGGATGAAATCGATGGGAAATTGGGACAAGGCTTCACGTCGGCCGATGAACTTGAAGAAGTGGACATAGGAATAGGTGATAGGCCTAGGCCGACGTATGTAAGTGCCAACCTACCAAGGGAATATAAGAATAAATTAGTACATCTTTTGAAAGAATACATGGATTGTTTTGCATGGGAATATCATGAGATGCCAGGATTAAGCCAATCGATTGTAGAGCATCGGTTACCTATCAAACCAGGCTATGGGCCGTTTAAACAAGCTCCCAAGAGATTTAAGGCCGATATGCATGAAGCTATCAAGGCAGAAATTACAAGGCTCTACGACACCAATTTTATCAGACCCTGCCGATATGCGGAGTGGGTTTCCAACATAGTACCAGTGTTGAAGAAGAACGGCAAGCTCAGGGTGTGCATCGATTTCAAAGATCTAAACAAAGCAACGCCAAAAGATGAGTACCCCATGCCGATAGAGGATATGCTAGTTGATGCTGCATCTGGACACAAGATCATCAGTTTTATGGATGGAAATGCAGGATATAACAAAATTTTCATGGCTGAAGAAGATATCCACAAGACAGCTCTCAGGTGTCCAGGGGCAATCAGCTTGTATGAGTGGGTCGTTATGACATTCGGTCTAAAAAATGTTGGAGCTACCTATCAGAGGGTAATGAACTATATTTTTCACGACCTTATCGGTTTCTTGATTGAGATCTACATTGACGATGTGGTTGTGAAGTCAAAAGAGGACGATGATCATCTAGCCGATTTACGGAAAGTACTGGAAAGAGCAAGAAAATATGGTTTAAAGATAAACCCTAACAAGTGTGCTTTTGGCATATCGGCCGGTCAGTTTTTGGGTTTCTTGGTCCATGAGAGAGGAATTGAGATTACACAGAAGAACATCGATGCCATAAAAAAGATCAAGCCTCCGGAGAACAAGACCAAGTTATAGTCCCTAATTGGGAAGATCAACTTTGTCCGGCATTTTATATCAAACCTGTCAAGCAGGATAGAGCCGTTCACTCCATTAGTGAAGATGAAGGACGATCAGGAATTTATATGAGGTGATAAGCAGCAAAAGGCGTTGGACAATATCAAGGAATATCTGAGTTCCCCACCAGTTTTAATCTCTCCACAGAAGGGAGTTCCATTCAAGTTGTACTTGTCAGCCGATGAAAGGTCTATCGGCTCTGTTTTGGTTCAGGAAATTGACGGCAAAGAAAGAGCTATTTTCTATCTCAGCAGAAGATTGTTGGATGCTGAAACAAGGTACACGCCAGTGGAGAAGTTATGTTTATGCTTATATTTTTCATGTACTAAACTGAGGCATTATTTACTTTCCAACGAGTGCAATGTGGTAAGTAAGGCCGATGTGATGAAATATATACTATCGGCCCCTGTGTTAAAAGGGAGAATTGGGAAGTGGATTTTTGCCTTGTCAGAGTTTGACCTCAGGTATGAATCGGCCAAAGCGATCAAAGCACAAGCCCTGGCCGACTTCATTGTTCAACATCGAGATGATTCAATCACATATTCAGATATTGTGCCTTGGACACTGTATTTTGATGGATCTGTTTGCAGACATGGATGCGGTATCGGCTTAGTCATCATATCCCCTCGGGGGGCAAGCTTCGAGTTTGCGTTTACTATCAAGCCCTATTATACTAACAACCAAGCAGAATACGAAGCTGTTCTCAAGGGTTTGCAATTGTTACAAGAGGTCGAGGCCGATTCTGTAGAAATTATTGGTGATTCACAGTTGGTGATTAATCAGCTTTCTGGGGAGTATGAGTGCAGGAATGATATTCTAAGGGTCTACAATGAAGAGTGCAAGGAATTGCTAAAAGCTTTCAAGATTGTGACGATGAGGCATATACCCCGGAAACAAAACTTTGAAGCCAATGATTTAGCTCAGGGGGCATCAGGATACAGGCCAATGGTGAAAGATGTTGAGGTTAAAATTGCCACCGTGGATGCCGATGACTGGAGGTTCGCTATCATCGAGTACTTGAGAAATCCTTCTCAATCGGCGTCACGAAAGATGAAGTATAAAGTTCTACATTATGTCTTGCTTGATGATGATCTATACTATCGGACGATTGATGGTGTCTTGCTAAAGTGTTTGAGTTTAGAGGAAGCCAAAGTTGTCATGAGCGAGGTCCATGAAGGAATCTATGGAACACATCAATCGGCCCATAAAATGAGATGACTTTTGAAGCGTGTTGGATATTTTTGGCCGACAATGCTAGAGGATTGTTTCAAGTACTATAAGGGGTGTCAAGATTGCCAGAAGTTTGGAGCAATTCAGAGAGCGCCGGCATCGGCTATACATCCAATCATAAAGCCATGGCCGTTTCGTGGATGGGGTATAGACATGATCGGACAGATTAATCCGCCATCAAGCAAAGGACACAAATATATTTTAGCGGCTACAGATTACTTCACGAAGTGGGTTGAGGTCGTCCCTTTTAACAAGGTTGATTCCAAGGATGCCATTCAGTTCATTAAGGAACATATTATATATCGATTTGGACTTCCACTGACGTTGACAACAGATCAAGGATTAATTTTCGTATCCGATGAGTTTGTTGAGTTTGCTGACAGCATGAGCATCAAGCTGTTGAATTCTCCTCCATATTATGCGCAAGCTAATGGGCAGGCAGAAGCTTCTAACAAGACTTTAATCAAGTTGATCAAGAGGAAGATTGACGAACAGCCAAGACGGTGGCATACAACGCTGGCCGATTCCCTTTGGGCGTATCGGATGGCTTGTCATGGTGCAACTCAAGTGCCGCCTTATCAGCTGGTTTATGGACATAAAGCTGTGCTACCATGGGAGACCAACATCGGCTCAAGAAGGATTGTATTGCAAGACGACTTGACAGCCGATGAGTACCACAATCTCATGGTTGATGAGTTGGATGATTTGGCACACGTCCGATTGCGGGCTTTGGAAAAAATCAAGCGAGATAAAGATCGAGTTG
Source organism: Oryza officinalis (assembly GCA_008326285.1). Taxonomy (NCBI): domain Eukaryota; kingdom Viridiplantae; phylum Streptophyta; class Magnoliopsida; order Poales; family Poaceae; genus Oryza; species Oryza officinalis. Next base: position 19,998,639 of record BDMV01000002.1, on the reverse strand, counting down.
CTCGTCATTATAACAAGAAAGTTGTAGCCAAGTCATTTGAGGAAGGGGATCTTGTTTGAAAATTGATATTGCCGATTGGTTCTAGAGATAACAAATTCGGCAAGTGGTCACCTAATTGGGAAGGTCCTTTTCAGATTCATCGATGTGTTCCTCGCAATGTCTATCTATTAAAAGGATTAGACGGAGAAGTTTTTGGCAGAGCTCTTAATGGCAAGTATTTAAAGAAATATTACCCAAGCATTTTGGATCGACTCATGATCGGCTCGCTAGCCGATCAATGATAATAGCCGATGTGTGTTGCATCGCCTTTAGATGGTCGATATACACTATCGCCCTTAGTTCAAATTTTACAACATGAGTCCTCATCTTCCAAAATTTGGGGGGCATATATATACTCAGCAATTCTTCAAATTTATCGGATGGATTACAAAATTTGTGGACTTTAAAAATTTTTCAGATGGACTTTTTCAGATCATATTCGGCTAATTGGCCGATGAGATATATATTACTCAAAGACAAAGTTAACTTTTTACAGGGAGAAAATAAGAGTATATTACATCAGTTTATGAAGTTATGGATAGCTGCAATGGCCTTGCGACGAATTTGGTCGATATCATCTATTGCTTGAGCATCATCGGCCGATGACCCTGGAATTGGTTTCAACGCCCTACTCAGGGTTGCAAGATGCTTGGCCGATGCTTTCAGCTTTGCTGTTTGCTCTTCTATCGCCTTTGGGGAGGCAGCTATCAGGACTTCAACTTCCTTGATTTCTCCACGGGTTGCTTCTAGCTTCATTAGCAGGTCTGCTTCGAGGCGATGGAGTTCTTCGAGTTTCTTGCTTAAGGCAATCGGCTCAACGGCCAGCTCGTCCAGTCTAGTCTTATCAGAGTTTACTTGAGCTTTGCTGGCAGATATGGCCTATTCCAAGCCTTCACGCTCTCGCCTCTCTACGATTCTTTCTTTGGCCTTATGAAGCTTGAAGTGGTACTGCTCCAGGAATATGGCAGGCGTTAATGTTTCCATCAGTTCGTCAGGTAGTTGATCCTGGATTTCTTGTACCCTGCTCCTGATTGGATTGCAATTCTCCACCAGCGATTCTATAGATGCCTCCAGCCGATTGGTGATGTCGGACAGCTGGCCTTTTAATTCTTCAGAGATTGACGGCTTGGCTGTGCTGGGTGGCTCTTTGTCTTCATCATCAAGGAATTGGCCGATGTCGAAAGCGAACATATCGGCTAAGGTCTGTAATCATCGAAATAAGACATGGTTAACTCAGTCAAGCCAAAATCGGTAAGAGATTCAGAGTAGCCTGGTTTACCTGTGATGGGACATCGGCTGTGGTTGCATCAGCCTCTTTTTGCTGTTCTGAAGTGGCAGGCGAAGAGGTTGGCCGATGTGGTGCAGGCGATGGAGCTTGTGGCTAAGGAGAAAGGCGAGAATTCTATGATCAGGTATACAGTATCGGCAAAAAAGATGAGGCAGCTAGATCAGTGCTTACCGAGGCAACTGGAGAAGCTGGTGGAGAAGGAGATGGAGTTCTCAATCGGGCCTTGGCTTGTTCGCGTTTCTTCAAAGTGGATTTCATTGTCCGTGGTAATGGGACCGATTGAGTTCTCTCCTTAAGCAAGGATGACGCAATGACCTGAAAAAATCAAGTTATAATAGACCAGCAAAAGGGAATTGCATAAATAGATAAGGAAGATTACACAAACCTTGCGGACTGCGTGTCTGGTTCTCTTAGGTTGGGCGGCGCCAGGTTGGTCATCGGCCAGTGGATCTGCAGTAGTTATGGCCGATGGATCCTCAGTTGGCTTTTCGGCCGATGGCTCTTCAGCAGCGGTGGCCGATGGATGTTGATCTTCAGGCATGTCAGAAGCTGTTGCATTGACCTCCTCCTCCATCACTTGGTCGTCCAAGAATTCTTCTACGGAGGGGTCCAGCTTGTCAAGATCAGCCTGGTTGTCAGTCTTAGACTTTTTGCCGGGTTTCTGAGTTTTTTCCTTTGCCGGCGCCTTCCTCTTGGTAGTTTCTCTGACTATCGGCCCTTGGAGCAGCGACGACACTTTCGGAGCAGTAAGGCCGATAGTTGACTCCATAACAGCTTTTTTCGATGGAGCCAGGACCAGAGCATAGGTTATCCTTTGCCCACCGTTGCTGACAGATGGAACTGGGGCGTCAGGGACTTGAGGGCTGATATTGTCAATAAGCTCCGTTAGATAAAATCTGGCCGATTGATGGAAGATGTGAGTAGCCCACTCATGCCACCTTGTTTGGAAGCTGATATGGATGAAGGCACTCAACCACAATCGGTCACAGTCGCCCAAGTTTGGGATTCTGGTCTCCAGGACTTTGCTCATGATCAATGCCGATGAGACCGTGCCCCTGCTCTCTAACAGCCGATGGAAGTGCAAGCTGACGGGAAGCTGTCCAAGTCCACATTGTCTGGCAGCCACCATTGGATTGTAGAATTCATAAGACAAGCTGGTGCTTCTGCCTTGGAATATGCCCACTGGGAGCAGGCATGGGGTAATGCCGATCATAAAGACTTCCCTTGAGACCATATCGTCATTCAGCAGACCCAAGTTAAGATCGGCAGGGAGCTCGAAATCGGAGTCTGAGGGATAGACGAACATATCCATCTTAATTGACGATGGACCAATGTAGAATCGGACAAACCATGCAGACATTTCTTCGGCCGATTGATCAGCTCCAGGATAAACAGAGGCCGCTTCTTCAAAGGACATGCATCTTCTAGATGAGGGATCCTCATTGTCACTATAGTCCGATGGGAAGACTAAATCCGATAATGGAGGCCGATCGACCATGGTGTTGGTGTAAATGGTTAACCACAACTGAACAAACCACCATGGACCTCTATGTGCCACTGTCCGATTCAGCATCAGATCCTGGGTGGCAGAGTGAAGTAGCCGATAGACTGCCCCAAGGAGGTATCGGCCAAGAGGAAACTTTTTCTTTTCAACCAGAGCCTAAGCTAGATGTTGGCAGTTCAAAGTGGGGCCGCAGGTTGATCCACAGAAAATATATCTCTCCAGCCACAAAGTCAGAAAAGCCACATGTTCTCTGTCTGAGACAGATCCTTGCTCCATATGCTCAGAGATATACCCAGACCAGCCTCCAATCTTTTTGGTCTTCAATTTATGGCTGCTGTTGATAAGGAGATTGAAGGGGTTGATCTCAGAGAGGATATCTAGGCCTGTTAGCATCTTGATGTCTATTAATGTCGGGGTCATCGGACCTTGTCGGAACAGAAATGCATTCAGGGTGCTGGACCAGAAATAGGTAGCGGCTGACATGAGGGGTTCATTTTTCTTGGTATCGGCTAAAGACAGAGCAATGCATTGGCCGATCCCAATCGCATCCCAATGGACTTGCTTGGCCGCGGCGATTCTCTTGTACCAAGTCCTATATCCATTAAGCTTCGATGGCCAGGATCTGAAGGTGTGCTTCCACGAGGGGACGCTGGGCTTTGTTTGCTTAAAAGGGACTCTGTTTGATTCTGCGTTTATCAGCCAAGTGGGGTCAGAGTTGCCCATGGGACCCAGGAGGAATCGATGTGACTTGTCGTTTGTGGGGATTAAGATCTGGTTCTTGAAGACCTATGGCATATGAACAGTGATGGAAGAATAAGACCCGGGGGGCAAGAGCAGAAACCCTAGTTTGAAAAGTCTCGGTGGGAAAATGAAAATGCAAATTTGAGGAAGGATTGGTTTACCTCAGCGATCTCGGAGACGTAGAATGGTAAGCTCACCATGGATGTTGTCGAGGGGGTCGCCGTTGAGGGGGTTGCCGCCGAGGAGACGCCGAGAAGTCGCTAGAATCGAAAGGCGTAAACGGCTAATGAGGAACTGCGCGTGGAAATCGGCGGCGGAAGGCTGCGAATCTGGATCTGCGTGGTTTTGGACAAACCCTAGCGAAGAAGTCGATGGGTTTCTCGGAGCTAATTCCGCCACATTATATAATGAAGCGAAATTGGGGGCATGTGTTAACAACAGATTTTCGTAATCTACTCGGAGAGGAAAGAGAAAACCGACGCAGAGAAGAAGGAGCAATGGGAGTCGAATCGGTTGCGCTATCGGACCAAGCCGAGGTCGGACCAAGTTCAATATCGGACTCAGCGGTGCATCAGACCAGGTGGAGCGCCAGCAGAGGGGCTGTATCGGTCGATGCGGGTTCAATGCGACTATCGGCCAATGGAAGCAGGAGGCTGATGGAGGTAGCGTGGGCTCGGTTTGGGCTTGAGTTAAGCTTCAAAGGAGATTGTCAAATAGGGATAAGGTCCGGTTTTAGGCAATCATATCTCTTAATTAGGAAGTTAAGTTAGAATCGATCTAATTTATGGCAAGAGTCCGCCATAAGGACTTGTTTGTTAGTTAGAGATAAAATCGTGTCCTACATGGACAATGTTGTAAATCACGAGTATAAATATCCCGGTAGTTTGTATTTAGAAACTCTCTCTCTCAATTCAACAACCAAAACATTACAAGTTCAATCTACTTTCGGTGCATCGCCACCCTTGCAAGAGATTAACTTTCGGCGAGTTCTTGCTTCCCCAGAGCAGAGATAAGAACTCGTACCCGACGATCTACATCGTCGGGGCTAGCGTGTCGCTTTAGACACGTTAAGCCCTGGCGATGTGATCGTCGTTATCATGTCTTGGATGATCTTGACATGGCATTCTAATTCTATCTCGCCAGCGGTGAACTCGCTTTAGGGTTTGTTGCCGACGGTGGTCGAATTAGCTTGCTTGTTTAGATCCTTCAATGCATCTACCATCCCCAAAAGCGATCGACGACTTGATTATCTTTGTGTTAAGTCTCGATTCATACTTTGAGTTGCTATCGACCTTAGTCGTGTTTTGAGATCTAACTCAAAGCCTGTCTTTGATCGTAATTAAGGATAATACCGGGGTTTCATCCGGTCTTGCCTAATACATGTGATTACTTTATGTTTTTATATGTATTTGCCACTTGTATGAGTGGATCGGACAGATATAAATGTGTTAGTCATAGATCAATCTTAGGATTTATCTGTGATCAGTGTATTTATATTGGTCGATTGGCTTATACAAGTTTACACTAGAGTATTAGCTAATGCATTTATCTTCCTATATCCTTCATCGGCCGATGTCATTAAATCGACATAAACATGCTAATGAAGGCCGATGAGATTAGATCTGTATTTTAATCTTATTTCATTATAACCTCAAGTAGGCCGATACAGTCTTGCCTTATCGGCTAGGCCCTCACGATCCGACATCGGCCTATCGGCCGATCGGCCATCATTTACTAACATGGTTTACTATCGTTGGTTTGTGAGGGCAGTCTATGTCCTATTTAAGCTGCTAGATATAAGCGGGCCCGGCCTCGTGGAGGCGGGACATTACATTCCTATTGATTGCAGATCAAATCAACTGGCACGCCCTACACGCACCTAGGCAAGCCATTGGACCGCCCTACACGCACCTAGGCTAGCCATTGGACCTGCACTGAAGTTAAGCAGATCTCCCAGACCCGCTCTGACATCTAGCTGGGTCGAAATTCTGCGCCAACAGGCGCGTAGCCCCTTCTCAAGCAGAGCTTGTCCGTACTCCCACCAAGCACTTCACCATCGTTGATAACCTGCTTCGACAACCTCCTTTTGATCCAGTAACCCACACGGAGGTGGCAGCGTAGTTAAAGCAAATGGAGTCCATTATCACCAATCTCAACCCTGTTTTTGCTACGATGATCGGTCTGCCACCTCCAGATGTCCCCCCTCAGGTTGACGAGGTTGCCGAGAATGTTGGCACGGCTAACGCCCCTCGAAATGGTGAATCTTGCATCCCAGAGAATATCTCCACACAACGGTGAGCTCAACAGGCGCCTCCCTGACAAGATACTTGCGATCTCCATGAACAACTAAATGGCCAAAGGCGACAACAACAGGATCACCGCAATGACGGACGCCGACAATCCCAAGATCATCAGCATAGGGGCAATCGTCGGGACGACAACCATGATCATAACCATGCTCGTGGTCACCAGGACATTCCAGTACGCCGAGGTGACAACGAACGAGCTTCACAGCATCATTGTGATGAAGACGATGACTTCCGATCTCCACTCCCAAGACATGGCCGAACTCGCGACCGCTGACTTCGCGACCGCACACCCGACTACGGTGATACTTCGTCATCCTCTTCGTAATCATCTATGGGCGGTTCGCACGGCCGACGTGGTCACCAGCCACCTTTCCTGCTTTGAGGTGGATGCAGAGCCTTTAAGCCTTCCCTCTGAGAAGTAAATTGGCCCCAAAATTTCGTCCTGCAGCAGTAGAGAAGTACAATGGGAGCACAGATCCAGAGGAGTTCTTACACGTCTAATCTACTGTTCTGTATGCCATCGTCGCAGATGACAACGCACTTGCAAATTATTTGCTAGCAACATTGAAGGGATCTACTCGGTCATGGCTCGTTCATGTTCCCCGAAATTCAATATCTTCACGAACGGATCTTTGGAAGCAATTCGTCGTAAACTTTCAAAGCACCTACAAGAGACATGCGGTCGAGGACAATCTACACGTCCTCAGATAGAAGCCTAGTGAATCCCTTGAGACTTTATTAGACGCTTCAATGAGTGTCGGAATACAATCCCCGAGATCACCGACGCATCCGTGATATGGGCCTTCAAATCCAGCATCTGAGATCACTATACGATTCAACATCTGGCAACAAGGTGAGTGTCACCCGCCATGAAGCTGTTTGAGATCATTCACAGGTGCGCCCACACAGACGAAGCCATCCAAAGGAACGACGGGAAAGGAAAAGCGGCGAAAGAGAAGCAACCGGCTAAAAAAGATAACCCAAAACTAATTCAGAAGCCCAGTGACAAGAAAGGAAGAAAGAGAAAGGCACAATCGGAGGTTCCTGTCGCAGAACAAGATAAGCACGCTCCCCAACGACCTCCTCCTAAAGACGACGGCCCAGTAAGACAATGGTGTCCGGTGCACAAGACTAGTGCTCACATGTTTGAGGAGTGCAACGTATTCCAAAAGGCCATGGCTAGGATGATAGCCCAAGATAAGGGAAAGAGGGTTCGCATGGTAGGCAAGGGTGATCATAACCCTCTGTCCGACGACGAACCAAATTTCCCCGACTTCGACCAACACGTCGCCCATATCTTCGACGGCTCAATCTCTTATTCTTCGAAAAGAAAATACAAGAAGGTAGAACGTGAGGTGTGCTTCACAACACGAGGGACAGTGTCTAAAATGAAATGGTCAAATCAGAAGATCGAGTTCTCCAACGCCGACCACCTAACCCAAACGACAACCCCTAGACGATATCCGATAGTACTCGAACCTACTATTCGGAATGTTAAAGTTGCCCGAGTTCTCATTTACGGTGGCAGTTCCATCAATCTCCTTTTCGCTAGTACACTCAACGCAATGGGGATCCCGAGAAGCGAGCCCCTTGTAGGATCGAAAAGCAAGAACTAAGCCAACCAGAGGGGGGTGAATGGTTGAAGTACCCAAAAACCAAAACTTTTAGCGGAATTAAAAGTTACCCTCAAATCGATGTAGATCAGTCTGACCGAAATAGATTGGCTGGTCTGACCGCTCTGTGCCGTCGGTCCGACCGGTATTGATTTCCCGGTCTAACCGCTCCAAAATCGCCTCTGCCTCCTGCCACCGTCACCGGTCTGACCGCCGTGTCCCTGCCGGTCTGGTCGTTTCGATGCGCCAGTCTGACCGCCAATGACTCGCCGGTTAGACCGCCGAACCCGAGCAAACACAAATTGAAGATCTCTCAAAGTAGATGACAACTTTAATACTTCACTCTGTGTTTACAAAGTGCAACAACAACACTCCTTACAAAAATCTCAACTAAACTCGAAACCCTAACTTAACTCACAACTCAATGCTCTCCAAAGCGATACCAGGAGGCCACACCCTCCCTCTGTATTTATACATGAGGTAAGCAGCCTAAAGCCACGAACCAAACTCATACAAGAAGTCCTAATCAACCTAGGAAACCTTCCCGTACAAGAAACCAACTTTACATATTCCAATTGTACCAAATTTGGACTCCTTCCAAATTCGACTTCGCATCCCATACGCACACAATATCTCCATCGTATGTCATATGGAATCTTCACCAACCACGTGCATTGATCTTTAGCCTAAGAACCCCGCATGATATCTGACCGTCTGGACATCACCTTATCTCCAAGTTGACTCCCGATCCATCACTGGCAATACTCTCCCGAGACGTAAAGATTACCTACACAAGAATCAACCAAAGAAACCATATCCGAGCACAAGCTATATCCAACTTGACTCGTTGTTACCACACAACAGTATTACATACGCATAGTATCCATCTAAAAGCCATAAACATGAATTAACCACGGATATCCAATGAAACAACCCGAAACCGAAACCGACACAAAGTCGGTCGGTCAGACTGCGGGCTAGCCGGTCTGACCGCGCACATACCACCGGTCTAAACGGCCTTACCTGCCCGGTCTGACCGAACCCAACAAAACAACAGTCCCTGTTCACCATCTGAAAATTCAATCATCTCAAAAACCACTTCGCCAATAATCTCCAAATATCAAAACCAATAACCTCAGATGCCAATTGTTCATCACAAAAGAAGAATCAAACACACCTTGATTTTACACCCATCCCTTGAAAACAGTCATTCCACGGCATTACCCCAAAGTCGTCTTCAAGGCCTCTAGGAAAGATCACGTTCCCGGTAACCTTTGGCAGAGCTGACAACTTCCGAACAAAGCAGAACACGTTCAACATAGCCGAGTTCGACACCACCTACAACGCTATTCTCAGAAGGACAACACTTGCCAAGTTCATGGCAGCTTTGCACTACGCCAATTAGCTGATCAAGATAGCAGGATCCAAAGGGATAATCACGATACCAGGAAATGCAAAGATGGTGGTGCAATGTGACAAGAGGAGCCTCGACATGATCGAGCAAACTCCCACCATGCCCGCCCCATCTGAATCTCCTCGGAAAGTGACCAAACCCAATACGGCTCCCAAATTGGATGGCGCCATAAAGATAATCCCGGTGTCTAGTAGCACCCCAGATAAGATGGTCAAGATTGAGGCCAAACTCGATAGCAAATAAGAACTCGAGCTCATCACCTTCCTCCGCGACAATGCATACGTGTTCACTCGGCAACCGTCCGACATGCCCAGGGTCCCCAAGGAGGTGATTGAGCACAAACTGATAGTTCGTCCCAAAACCCGTCAAGCAAAAATTGCGCTATTTCGCTCCAGACCGCAAAGAGGCTATACGAGAAGAGCTCTACAAACTTCCTAAAGCCGGTTTCATCAGAGAAGTCCTTCATCCAGAGTGGCTCACAAATCCAATCATGGTGCACAAGGCCAACGGCAAACGAAGGATGTGCATAGACTTCATCGATCTCAACAAGACATTTTCGAAAGACTACTTTCCCCTTCCACACATCGACCAACTGATAGACTACCGTCGGATGTGAGTCATTAAGTTTTCTCGACGCCTATTCCGTGTACCATCAAATTAGCATGGCCAAGAAAGACAAGGAGAAGATGGCCTTCATCACGCCCTTCAGTGTATTCTGCTATGTCAAGATGCCGTTCGGCCAGATCAACGTTGGGTCTACGTACAAGTGCGAGATTCAGGGAGTTTTTCAGTATCAACTTGGCAACAACATCGAGGCCTACGTCGATGACATTGTAGTCAAAACAAAGACGCAGGATCGCCTCATCGATGACCTACGAGAAACGTTCAACAATCTCCGATGACACTGCTAATGTTGTACCCGGAGAAGTGCATGTTCGGAGTACCATCAGGCAAACTGCTTGGCTTCCTCATCTTTGGGCGAGGTATAGAAGCAAACCCGGACAAAATCAAGTCCATAGAGAACATGAAGTCGCCGACAAGGCTCAAAGAAGTCCAGAAGCTTACAGGATTGTTGATGCAAAACACAGCGGCCTGAAAGATTTGCTTTACTTCAGTGCAGGTCCAAAAGCTTTGGGTTTAGGGCATGCCAGTTGGTTTGATCCCGCAACCAACAAGATAGAGAATGGAGAACGTTAGAAAACAATAGTTGATCGACCAATAAGCCAATATCGTATCGTATCAGCCAATGCACGAATGAATTGGCTATAAGTTAAAAGATGCCACCCATAGGCTAGATTTGGACTAAACATAATGGTGAACAATTTTTCTTTAATAAATCCAATCCTATAGGCCAAACCCAATCGATGAAGCATAAATTTGATGATATTAAAGTCAATTGTCATACAATTATATGATCTAAATACTAGCCGATGTGCAATAAATATGGATTAAACTCAAGACAACTACGATCGACTATAGAGACAAATGACATGTAATTGTTGATTCGATCTTTCTCTTAAGTACTGGCAACTACGATAGATCGGACATAACCAAGACTGTATTAGTTGCTAACAAAAAAGATCAAATGAATTAAAAATTATAAGAACTTATGTCATAGCCGATGAAGTAACTTTGGTAGAAAAAGATAATATATCGGCTATAGCTCCGATACAGCCTTATAAAGGAATATCAGCCTTGATTAAATCTATTAAACAAGCTATAGTCTCAACAGATCGGACCTAACCGAGGTGGTGCGATACTGATGTCAAGCTTAATAGATTTAAAGGGTTAATAAACTTATATAAGATGATAGATATAATGCATTAAGTTAAAGACAGCATGCAATCTTAAAACGAAATAGATATATTAGGTAAGATCGACTGAAACCTCGATACTATGCTTATTGGCAAGCAAAGAGCAAGTTAGTTCTTACAACTTTGATAACAACTTAGTAGGTCAAAGCTAATTGATGCAACACTAAGTTATAATCAAAATAGTAAGGTCTAAACAAACCTTTTATTGTTTTTCAGGGTGGTAGTACACTAATCAATCTAAATTAACAAGAATTGTTTAGCAGATATCAACAAATCTGGGTAGAATCGACCGATATAAGTAAACAATACTATTGACTTAGTTTAAGCAATGTATGTGATGAATTAGCGTCGAACTTAACCAATGGAAGCCCTAGCCCTGCCGATACAAGCAACTATAGACGGAACTTACTTCTTAATGGAGATCGAACCTAACAGATGTAGCCCAACTCGAAAACAAGAACTAATCGAAAATAAACCTCGTGAGAGGGTGGCGATGCACCGAAAGTGTATATTGAACTGTTGTTAATTTACAAGACCCTGGGTGTACATATTTATACCCATGAGCATAAACTAGTCCATATCAGATATGACACAAACTTTTCTAAAGATAAAAAAAATTACAAGCCCGAACCAGACTCTAATCAATCTTTCTTAAAATTACAACTGGAAAATAACTAACTTTGCCTAATTAATAGATAAATTGCTATACCAAAATCCTTCTCAAATCCGGCTCCTTCTGGATAATTTCCTTTTCATGATCAACCTTTTCAATTGAATCCGACGGTTAAGGTTTACATTGGCCTAGCCCAACGGTTAATACCGCACACTATAAATAGTAACGGTCTTCTTCTTCATCATTACACTATTACTTTACCTTCCTCAAAAGGCTCCTTCTCTCTCTCTCCTCCATCTCCGACGACCGAACCAAAGCTCCAAGGTCTCCTCTAGCGAACTCATCCACCAGCTTCAATGGCGACGATCGCGGGCATCCTTGAGGTACGCAGACTCGCACTCTCTTTCTCCATCGCATTATTCGCTTTTCGCCCTAGATCGATCACATCTGCACTTTGTGTTCTTCGAGTTCTTCATCACTACTGTCCATCCCACCGTAGCACCTGAGGAATCAAATCGCCATCCCGATGCTTGATCAACCCCCCTTGTATTTTCTGGGACTGATGGGAAACGAGGATCCAATTGATTTTATCAACGCCGAAACCAATAGGATCCTTTTTAAACAATCCAAACCATCACTATCGAATTGGCACCTTAGCTTTAGATCTTGGCCGTCAAAACTGCCAGGTTGGAGGGATTGGTATCGGCGTATGCTGCCTGCCAAGTACCAGTTTTGGGCTCAAATAGGGATAGCTCAATATTTGTCTTTATCCTTAGCCGAGATGAAGAAAAATGAATCTCTGATGTCATCGGCTTCATATTTTTGGTCCAATACACTGAACGCCTTCCTGTTCAACCACGGGACAATGACACCAACTTTACTAGATGTAGTGATGCTGACTGGTTTGGACACATCTTTATCAGCTAACTTTGTCGACTTGAGAGTGAAATGTACCCATAAGCTAGAAACCAAGGGCCCAGGTGGATGGTCAGGATATATCGCCAGGCATGCCAAGATAGGGCCAATATTGGATCGGGAACACATCGCTTTACTCAACCTTTGGCTGGAAAGATTCGTTTTCTGTGGAACAACAGTTGGGCCGACAGCCAACCTATAGCACATCGCTCAAGCCTTGGTTGAAGGAAAAACCCTGCCCTTGGGCCAATATCTTCTTGGAGCCACTTATCACCTGCTACATCAAGCATCGACCAAGCTGCTTGCTAACAGTCCCATCGGCCATATCGGAGGCCCTTGAAGGTTTGTACAACTATGGCTCAACTTATACACAATCAAAGTTGCAGAGCGACCAGCTCTTGAAGAATCGGTATTCCTAGCCGATTATGTAGACGATGCCAATGTCACATATCGTCGATGCATGTCTTTGGGAGAAGCAGCATCGGCTTATTCTAGAAGAAATCTATCATTGCAAAATTTCAAGTTCTGGTTCGATCTCTTTTACAATGGATTCCCCAGAAATGCTAGAACTTGGTATGTCTAAGAGGATGTCACAGCTTTTGAGCTCCTAACCGATTGCAGACCAGACACTGTCAACTCTGATGAAAGATTTTGAGAAATTTTTGTATCGGCCATTTCTCCTTGCATACTATCCACTGGGATCTCTATGGGCTGATACTCTCAAGTATCATATGAATTTTATCACCCAGTGGTTGCTGGTCGGCAGTTAGGCTTTGGCCAAGTCCCAATCGGCTTGTATTTCATCGACAAGATCCAAACCAGGGGGTCCATGCCTTCTGCCGTTATATTTGACTGTCTGATGTCGATTGAAGGCCCAGCTCTTGGTCCCCTGGATGACTTTGATAGCCACGCATCACGATGCCCATCCTGGGACCGATGGTAGGGCGAATGGAAGCAACATCTCTTCGTCCTCCCTGCAAACTTCTTCCTAACCCTTATCGACCCATCGATCAGCCCTCAGGTAACTTCCTTTTTCACTCCTTCTATATCTGTCTTTTTATTTTGCACTTCTAATATACCTCTTTGTAGGTTACTGATACTGATCCACTACCACGAGCAACAGCGTTCAGCCGATCGAGTATGCATTGGCTTTGGCACCATCAAGAGATGTAGCTCCATCGACACTTGTGTTTGGCGCACCCTCTCCTTCATCTCTGCTCCAAGGCCAAGTTCGAGAACCAGTCCACAGCACAAGGGGAAAGCGAAAGAAAATGACTTCATATAAAACAAACAAAAAACACATAAAGTCGATTCCCCACCCCAGAAGACGAACTCCCTAAAGTCAATCCAGAAGTGGCAGCTATCTTGGACGAGGAAGTCGCTAATGAAGAAATTGACGCCGCTGCCAATGCTGATAATAATGCCAATGATATTGTTGATATCGATAATACCATTGATGCCGCTGCATCAACTGCCGAAGACCAACGAAGCGACACCAACGTCCATCGGGAGCCATCTCCACGTCAACTAACCCCTCTGATATTGGTGAGTTGTTTTGTATTATAACCTTCCGCATATAAATTTATCTCTTAACACTTATACTTTTCTGCAGCCTGTGATCCTATCGACATCTACTCATAGACACGTCTCAAGCGAGCACACCCTTTCTGCCGCCGATAGCCATCACGCCGATAAAGAACAACCCAACTTTGTTGAGCCGATAATTCCAGTAAGTTTTAATCAACCAACATTCATCCTACCAAATCCCTTCGATTTATCAATTTTTACCATAACCCCTTTAATTCACAAAATCTGGCCGATATGTTCTCCTTTGATGTGAGCCAATTTCTTGACGATGAAGATGAAGAAATTACCAGCAAGGCTAGCTCTCCTCCCCCTGAAGCCATAAAAACCATTCTTCTTGATATCTCCGATCGACTGAACGCATCAATAGATGCTTTGGTCAAAAACTATGGGCCAATCAGGGGACGGATTGAAGAAATCCAAAATCAGCTTCTCGATGAAATCATCAATGACTTCGCACCAATAGCTTACCTAGAGTCCCATCAGATACAAGTCCACAGAGCTCGTCAATGCATGGCCGATCGTATCGGCATGAGGACCGAAGAAGCTACACTGGAAGCCGATCGACAGTTGGCAAAAACAAAAAAAGCCAATCTTGATGACTTGGTCGCTGGCCCAGACAGCACCAAGAAAGAAATCGAGGAACTGGAAAAGAAAGAAGCTGATTTGCTAGCTGCTCTTGAAAAACCCGCAACGAATTGGAACTCAAAAAGAAAACCCTTGCCGATCTCCCCCAAGCTATCGATGCTCAGCGACACAAGCTCAAAGCTATCATCCGTCGGACCACAGATCGATGCAAAGCCATCAAACCGATACTTGGATCCGATGCCGAAGATTCTAATATCATCGACGATCTTGATCAAATTCGCCTGCGTGCGATATCGACAATCCAGTAATATTTGGGTTAATGTAATTTTGAAACCTTAAAATACTTGCACCCCTGTTAACACTCTAGCTCAGAAACATTTTAGCTCTATTACGCTGTAATATATCCATCGGCCTTCGAACCAATTGTTGCTTTTTCTTACTTTAGTAAAATTTATCTAAGGGCGATATTAAATATCGGCCATCTTAGGGTGATGTTTTTCATCGGCTATGTCATGCATCGGCAACAGCCAATTATGAATTAATCCATACGCTAGGATAATACTTCTTCAAATATTTTCCATCAAGCGCTTTTCAAAACACTTCTCCTTCAAGACCTTCAAGCAAATATGCATTCTTTGGCGTAGTGCTGTAGGGCCTGGACACCATGCACTCCAACTTGCACAAGGCCTCCAAGGTGCTCAACAATAGGAAGCAGGTGCAGATAGCTCGCCTGCAAGACGAGGTGGCCCGCCTCAAGAGGGAGAACGCTAGGCTTTAGGGGCATCTAGCACTAGGAGGAGCCCGGATCTGCACAATGCCGTGGAAGTCGACCACAACTTCTGTGCACATCTAGCTAGCGCACAAGAACCCGCCACTAGCACCAGAGCCATTGTCGGTGTACGTGCCACCTTCACCATCGCCTTCACCAACTCTAGCTCTAGTTCCAGCTCCAGTTTCAGTGCTTGCACTCACCTTCGCTTCAGCGTCAGCAGCAGTGGGTGCCGCCAGTGGCAGTGGTAGTTGGTTGCCCGCTACGCCCAGCCCTTCCCGTGGGGCTAGTAGTAGCAGCAGCAGCAGCAGTGGCACCAGTTCTGAGCCAGGCAGTTGCGACACCTACCTGCTGGACTCCAGGAGCCGTTCAAAGGAGGAGGAGATGCCAGAGTCAGACTTCGACTCCACCGACCGCAGGAGTCGTTCAGAGCACTAGGGCGGTTACCCCCTAGCTTTACCATTTTCAATAGTTTGCTTGCTTGTTAGATTCTGTGTTTAGGTTTGTTTCCTTGTGGGTTAGTCGACAGACCATATCAAGTGGTTTGTGGTATGGCTACCTTAATTAGGAGTTTAATTGCCTTCTTTTCAATTGTTTTAATTCAAATCAGACAATTGTATCTAAATTATAATGGAATAAAGCTTAGTTTCTGAGCCATCTGTTTTCCTTCTTTTTCTTCTGTATCTGCCAATCCCCCTCTAGATGGTCAACACAAGGAATGACAATTGTGCAACCAACGATGGCAGTGGCAACAAGGAGCATGTCGGTGGGACCTAGGCCAATGGTGCACCTGGCAACGGTCCACCTCCACCGCCGGAGAACACAACAATCACTCAGGTGTTGACAACCTAGACACAGATGATGACAATGATGATGCAGCAAATGCAGCAACAGATGATGCAACAGATGGAACAGTAGGCACAGCAGCAACAGCAAAACAGTAGTTTGGTCCACCACCACCCCAGTCCAAACTGCCAGAATTTCTTCGTGTCTGGCCACCAGTCTTCTCCAGCACCACCAACCCCATGGAAGCTAATGATTGGCTTCATGCCATTGAGAAGAAACTGAACCTCCTCTAGTGCAACGACTAGGAGAAGCTTGCCTTTGCCACACATCAGCTTCAGGGTCCCGTTTCTGCTTGGTGGGACAATTACATGGTCACCCGTCCAGCTGGGACTGAGGTTACTTGGGCTGAATTCTGCCACAGCTTTAGGAAAGCACATATTCCCGATGGGATCATGGCACAAAAAAAGAGGGAATTTCGTGCATTACATCAAGGAAATAGGACCGTGACAGAATACTTGCATGAGGTCAACCGCCTCGCACACTGCACACACCTGAGGATGTGCGCACCGATGCCAAGAGGCAGGAGAAGTTTCTATCTGGTCTTGATGATGAACAGACTATCTAGTTGATCTCTAGAGACTATGATGACTTCAAAAAGCTAGTCAACAAGGCTATTCACTAGGAAGATCAGCACAACAAGATGGATCGTAAGAGAAAGGCAGCTTAGTTCAGGGCGCACCAAGGAAACAACCAAAAGCCATGATTCACAACCAGGCAACAGGGTAGACCCTTCACCATGATTGTTTGCCAGCACCGTCCGTACCATCCGAGCAACTTTAAGAACAACAACAATGGCAACAACAACAGCGGTGGGCAGCAAAACCGCAATCCAACTCCACGCCCACCAGTGGCTCCAAATCAACTAGCTCAGCCCAAGAAGAAGTTTGGAGGAAAGCCGGAAGTCTGCTTCAACTACAACCAACAAGTGTCCGAAGCCGAGGCGCTCTAGGCTCAAGTTTGTCTAGGCGCGCGTCAACCACGTGTCTGTAGAGGAGGCACAGGCAACACCAGAAGTGGTACTGGGTACATTTCCTGTTAACTCTATCCCTACTATAGTATTATTTGATTCCAGTGCTACAGATTCCTTTATATCCAAGAGATTTGTTGGGATGCATAGGTTAAGAAAAGAGAAACTTAACACACCTATGCGGGTTTCTACCCTGGGGAATATTATGACTTCTGTCAGCTACAGCCCCTCAGTGATAATAGAAATCCAAAGATCATCATTTCTAGCCAATCTCATCCTTCTCGAATCAAAAGACCTAGATGTCATTCTTGGGATGGACTAGTTGACCAGACATAAGGGTGTGATTGATTGTGCCAGCCATATTATCATTTTGACCAACGAGAAGGGGAAGTAATAACTTTCCAATCTCAGACACCGCAAAAGCTAAGAGTGAGTTTGAATCAAGCTACTAGTGAGGAACAAACAGTAGCAATGGATAAAAGTCCTAGGAAGTTGGAGGATATTCCCATCGTTAGAGAGTATCCTGGGGTTTTTCCGGAAGATTTAACAACGATGCCACCAAAAAGGGAGATCGAGTTCAGGACTAATTTGGCACCCGGAACAGCCCCAATATGCAAGAGACCCTATAGAATGGCAGGCAATGAGATGGTCGAAGTCAAGAAGCAGGTTGATGAACAGCTACAGAAAGGATGCATTTGCCCGAGCACGTTGCCTTGGGGTGTTCCCGTTAGTTTCATGGAGAAGAAAGATAATACTAAGAGGATGTGCGTTGATTATCATGCACTTAATGAGGTCACCATTAAGAACAAGTATCCCTTGCCCTGAATCAATGATCTATTTGACCAGTTGAAGGGAGCTAAGGTATTCTCCAAGATAGATCTACGATCAGGCTATCATCAGTTGAGAATCCAAGAGGAGGATATTCCAAAGACAGCCTTCACCACTCGGTATGGATGTTTGAGTGCATTGTTATGTCTTTCGGACTCATCAATGAACCGGCCTTCTTCAAGAACCTGATAAACAAGGTGTTTATGCAATTCCTAGACAAGTTTGTAGTCGTATTCATCGACGACATACTCATTTACTCAAAGTCCGAGGAAGAACACGAGCAACATCTTCAAATAGTACTCAAGAGGTTGAAGGAACACCAACTGTATGCCAAGTTCAGCAAGTGTGACTTCTGGCTAGAGGAAG
Source organism: Oryza officinalis (assembly GCA_008326285.1). Lineage (NCBI taxonomy): Eukaryota > Viridiplantae > Streptophyta > Magnoliopsida > Poales > Poaceae > Oryza > Oryza officinalis. Next base: position 19,980,441 of record BDMV01000002.1, on the reverse strand, counting down.
TTAAGTTCCTCGGTCACGTCATCACTGCCCAAGGTGTAGCAGTTGATCCGTCAAATGTTGAGTCAGTTGTCAAGTGGACCCCACCAAAGACAGTCTCTAAGATCCTGAGTTTTCTTGGATTCGCAGGGTATTACCGTCGGTTTATTAAGAATTTCTCAAAGGTTGCCAAGCCAATGACATAGTTGTTGAAGAAAGATGAAAAATTCAAATGGTCCGTAGAATGCAACAAAAGTTTTGAAGAACTTAAGAAGAAGCTGGTAACTGCACCGGTTCTAATTCTGCCTGATCAGACGAAAGACTTCAGGTGTATTGTGATGCATCCCGCCAAGGGCTGGGGTGTGTGTTGATGCAAAAAGGAAAAGGGGTTGCATATGGCTCTCACCAGCTGCGATCGCATGAAAACAACTACCCGACTCATGATTTGGAGCTAGCAGCTGTGGTTCATGCTTTGAAGATCTGGCGACATTACCTCATCGGTAACCGTCATGAGGTATATACGGATCACAAGAGTTTGAAGTACATCTTTACCCAACCCAACCTAAATCTCCGACAACGAAGATGGTTGGAGTTAATCAAAGACTATGATATGGGGATACATTACCATCCCAGCAAGGCCAATGTCGTGGCAGACACCTTGAGCAGGAAGAGCTACTACATTGTCACATCGGTAGAAAAACTATGGGGCGTAGTCCAACAGGACTTGGAGCACCTGAATTTGGGCATAGTGGAGCACGGGTTCGTGGCCACTCTTAAGGCACAACCCACACTCGTGGAACAAATTCGAGCAGCCCAGGCAAAGGACTTTGAGATAGAGGAACTCAAAAAGAACATGAGGGTTAACAAGGCCCGAGATTTCACCGAAGATAAACATGGGACAATTTGTATGGGAGAAATATTATGTGTACCTAAGAATAAAGAGTTGAAAGATCTGATACTCAGAAAAGCTCATCAGACTCAGTATTCTATCCATCGCGGCAGTATCAAGATGTACCAAGATCTCAAGGAAAAATTCTGGTGGGTCAACATGAGAAGGGAAATAGCTGAGTTCGTCGCACTCTGTTATGTTTGTCAGCGAGTAAAGGTAGAACAACAGAGACCGTATGGTTGCTACAACCACTTAAAATTCTGGAATGGAAGTGGGAAGAAATTGGAATGGATTTATCACCGGGCTATCCAGGACTTCATCCGGCCAAGATTCTGTCTAGGTGATCATGGACCGACTCACAAAGGTTTCTCACTTTATTCCCATACACACCACCTATACGGGGAAGAAGTTAGCAAAGCTTTACTTGGCAAGAATCATGTGCTTACATAGGGTACCTAAGAAGATCATATCTGATCGAGGAATCCAGTTCACCTCAAAGTTTTGGCATAAACTGCAAGAGGAACTAGGGACCCACCTGAATTTCAGCACAGCCTATCATCCCCAGACCAACGGTTAGACCGAAAGGGTCAATTAGATACTAGAGGACATGCTGAGAGCTTGTGCGCTCGACTTTGGCAGAGCTTGGGACAAAAGTCTGTAATATGCCGAGTTCTCATACAATAACAATTACCAAGACAGTTTACATATGGCACCGTTTGAAGCACTGTAAGGCCGAAAATGTCACACACCACTCTTCTAGGATCAAACGGAAGAACGCCAGTTGTTTGGGACAAAAGTCTTGACCGAGGTTACTCCACTTTGGGGAGTTCAACGTTTCCAAACAAAACGAAAGTTGGCGCCATGTTTCGTGGGACCATACAGAATCCAGGAACGCTAAGGAGAAGTCGCTTACCAGCTCGAGCTTCCCTCCAATAAGGTTGCATCCACAATGTGTTCCATGTCTCTAAATTAGAGAAGTGCTTAAGAGTACCTGAGGAACAGGCAAGTTCTGAGCACATCGACATTCAAGAGGATTTGACTTATGGGGAGAGGCCAACTCGCATCCATGAGACCAGTGACAGAAGGACCAAAAACCGAGTAACCAGATTCTGCAGAATACAGTGGAGCCACCATTCTGAGGAAGAGGCCACTTGGGAAAGAGAAGATGAACTGAAGGCGCCCATCTGCACCTCTTCGCCAACACCTTCGAATCTCGAGGTTGAGATTTCATTTCAGGGGGTAGGTTTTTCATAGCCTAAAGTTTTCCCTTTTCCTAGGCTTAATTCAGTTAATAAATGGCCCAAAGAAATTGTTCAATTTTACCTAGAGTCAAACCCTAATTAATAATCTCATTTAATAAAAGGAAAAGGTTTGATGGGATTTTTCTTGAGTTTCCCTTGCTAAAATACACTAACTGGACTTTTAGTGAAATTTTCAGAGCAAAGGAAACAATTTTTAATAATTAAAAATCAGTATCAGAATTTAATAAATTCACAATCCTTTTCCTTTTTCTTATGGTCGTTGGGCCGTTTCCAGCCAGACTCTCCACACGGCCTACTTGCCCCATGATGCCGACGCCCTCTCATTGCTAAGCTAGCCCACAGTCGTGTCCCAATCTAGCCGCCTCCCCTCCCCGTTCTGTCTCCGGGTCATCGATAGGTGGGGCCCACCTGTCGGTCCCGTCCCCTACCTCCAGCCGGTGGAACCAGAGGCACAACCGTCGCTCGCGTGCCCTGTTTTGCCTCCCCGCGCATTCCGTGCAACTGTCGCCGCCTTTCCCACCTTACTCCCCAACTTCGCTCGTGCTCTGTGCCCCCAATTCGTGCAGGATTCGATTTTCGAATCCGACCGCCACACTCTCTCGCTCTCTCCCCCGCGTCCTCAGTTTTCCGCCTCTCCAGGCCATGTCCGAGCCCCTCCGACCCCTTTAAAACCACCCCCGAGCTCTCCTCTCTCTTTTTCCCCATCCACCGCCGCTCCCTGCCCTAAATCTCTCTAGCACCGTTACACCCTAGCGCCTCCGCTTCCCACCATTTCCGGTCACCGCTCGTCGTCGCTAGCCACCGTGCCGGGTTACGCCGTCATTGCCATCGGCTTCGCGACGTCGTGAACCACCTCGGCTGCCACCTCCCGCCGTCGGACTCCCGCCGAAACTCCGTTCCCCTCGTGTGCCAGTGAGCTCTCCTCTCTCTCACTCCGACCGGCAATGCCGCTCACCGCACGCCCCTTTTCTCTTTCTAATCTATCCCATCGTATCCCTTAGGTTGAGCCGGAGCCCGTCCGCCACTTTGCCGTCCTTTCTCGTCGTCAGTCGCCGTCGTCGACGTCTTCTCTTGCCGCCGCAGTCCTCGTGCCGTCTCCCATCACCATGAGCCCTCGGTGAGCCCTTCCCTCTCTTCCTTCCTCTCTGCCGCCGCTAGCCGCACCCTTCGCCACACCGGATGGTCACTGCCGGTGACCATCGGGCCGCGCTTGCCGCCGCCTCCCGATCGGGACAACCGGCCGCTCGTCATCGTTTCCCCGCCGTCCAACCTCTCGTTCGCCGCCCGCATGGTTGCCGCATCGGCGCAATGTGTGTGCCACGTGGCGCACCCGTCCCCGGCCCGATGGACTCGATCCACCGTGCGATGCCCTCCTTGCACCACCGATAGGTGGGGCCCGCTTGCCAACGCCGGCCTCCTCAGTGACATCAGCCCTCGGGCTTTAATGCGAAATATTTAATTAATGATTTTCCTTTATTAGTAAAAACACAATGAATCTTCTAAAATTCATTCGAGCTCCGTTTAAGTCCATTCAAATTGCAATAAATTCATAAAAATTCCTAGAATCCATTAAAAATGGTTTTCTTCCTATTTCAGTAGTCTTATAGCCTGTTTTGCTTATGTGATTTGTTTGTCGCGTAGATTCTAGTAGTTCTTATGCTCCCGTTTACTTTGAAGTTGTTGCAGAGGTCCCCGCAGCATCGAAGCAAGGCAAGTCATGCATTCACATTAAACATATTGTACCTATTTTGCAAATATCCCACTTTCTGTTAAATTTGTATTGCTTTATAATGTCTTGTGGGATGGTACCTATAGTATTCAGCCATGGCTTGTTCACCTTGTGTCGTTGATAACTTGGGATTCAATATGACTAGATGTTGGTTTAGTAATTGCTTAGCCATGCCTAGATCAACTAGCTCATTATGGGAATCTCATTAATGTATTATATTATGGATTACTCAGAGGAGTAAGCTTCGTCGCTGTCTTCAAGGATGCCCATGGAGTGGAGTCACAATGCTACGAGCGTCAAGTTGTTTAGTTTAGCTCGTTTTATTCTTCTGCTGCATTTGTAAGACTTTTAGTCTGTTTGTAAGACGTGGATCTGTATGTCAACTTTGTCGTTTGTGTACCCTGGCTGGTCCTAGATAGGGATTTTAATACACATTCTACTTGAAATTCTGATTCATGAATTTTGGACGTGATATCACCAAACTAAACAAAAAAATCGAGGGTTACACGAATTAGATGCCCATGTTGCATGTTCGTTTCTTCCTCTTAATGGTTGCAAAAGTACCTGAGTAGCACAAACTCTGATCCGTGAAGTTCTCTTTCCTCGCACGGCTCACACGGTCAAGGCCACGCCTAACACCATTCGCCCAGGCCACTCGCTACGCACTTACACAGTCAAGGTCATGCCTAACACCGTACGCTCAGCGACTACGCCACTCGTTGCACGCTTACACGGTATGGCTACACCCCACACCATACACTCGAGGCAAAGTGCTTAAATGTAAGGAGTCAACCACTCAGGGAAATTAATTCTAATAAGAGGATAAATGAATATTTACATGTTTCTAAACAGACTTGTATTCTTCTCGAGTAGATATTTTCTATACAATATACTACCCTTTTTATGTGTTCATGATACAGGGTCCAAATCTGAATGTGCGTAATAGAAACTCGAGAGCACACGCCCATCTCCTACGCTTGAAGACTGGACCACGCCGCTGAGTAAGATATGTCCCTGAGGGCTACCTTACTCAGCCATCACTTCACTGGGTGAGGCACACCACCAAGCTGTCTTACTTGGGCGTAACTACGCTGTGTGAGGCACACTCCCCAGTGCTGCCTTACTCGGCTCCGCCACCGACTGGGAGCTAAGTCTCCAGGCTGGCTGCCTACGTCATCGTCGTGCAACCTCGTCCTCGAGCTGGCTGGCTCCTCCGCCGTCGACTGGGGGTTGAGTCTCCAGGCCAGCTGCCTACGTCGCCGTCGGGAGACCCTGTCCTCGTGCTGGTTGGCTCCTCCACCACCGACTGAGGGCTTGTCTCCAGGCCAGCTACCTACACCAACATCGGGTGACTATGTCCCTGCATTGGCTGGCTCCTCCACCGTCGTCATGGGAACCTGTCTCCACGCTGACTGCTTATGCCGTCACCGGGCAACCATGTCCCCATGCTGCTCTGCCGCCACCGGGCGACCATGTCCCCGCACTGGCCGGCTCCGTCGCCGTCGACTAGGGACTACGTCTCCACGCACGGCTGCTTCCGTCGCAAACTAGGGGTTGCGCCTCCACATTGGCCACCTCCGCCGCCGTCGGGCGGCCGCGTCTCCGCTTTGGTTGACTTCGTCATCGTCGACTGGCTTCCTCACCTCTACGGATTGGCTGGCTCCGCTGGATGAGGCAAATCCTTAAGTGTTGCCTTATTCAACCACGTGTCATTGAGAGCTCTTGTTCTTGACTCTCCACTTGGTTGATGTTCAACTAAGTACAGAATTAGGGGTTATTGTGGGGTACATGGTACCTGGATACCTCATGTTGGGCCTTTGTGCCAATAGCATGAGGTAGGCCGAGTGTCCTAAGCCCATGTGGCTAACTTGTAAACTAAGAAAGGGATTAAAGATAATGCTATAAATCTTATCCCATGTAAATAGGTGGAAGGTACCCGGATTACGAGGGATACCCTATCTACTGTAGCCGGCTACCTCCATGTTTATATAAGGAGGACCGGGAAACCCTAACGGGGGATATATGCGCTACATGCTATTCATACGCCATGCTACATATACATCGAGACAGATCCAATCTACATACAACTGAACTAAGGTATTACCTTTACTCGAGGGTCTGAACCAATATAAACATTTGTGTCACCATCTTTCCTTGATCTTGTGCACCCTATAAGTATTATTGCCGATCCAGAGAATCGACAAGTGTTTATGCAGAATTTTAGTCAACCTTTAATCGTGTATAACTTAACTTTTAGAGAACTTTTAACAAAAATTTACTATAGAAAAACTCAATATGTAGGCCTATGGACACAAGCTAAGGTTTATGTCAACTTTGTTGAAAAACACATATTCAAATACCAGTGCTTGGAATGAGGATGGTGCCAAAATTAATGCAAGACAAAGAGACTATCGTAGGATGTTAAAAACGAAAAAGGAGCATGGGGAAGACAATTTGATCAGATTCATCTCGAGACAGGCCAGATCCAATCATCTGGAAACATAAGTATGACCATCTATACCTACAAAACAGTTAATTTGAAGACAACTAACCATTGCACTCTCCATCACAAAATTGCCCTCGAAAAAACTCACCTTCCTATCCAACAAGAACAGGGAGTATAGGATAGGATTGGAGATGGGCAGGACAAGAAGAGCAGACCCAGCCAAGCAACCACACTCAGGACTCACCTCCCTCTACCCTCCTTCCATCTATTGATCCAATCCATCCCAACAACAAGCAAACCATCCAACGAAAACCGAGACAACCCAAAGCCTCAACAAACTTACAACAATTAGCGCCTCCTCTCTCTCCCTCTCTCTCTCTCTCCCCTTCTTGGAACGACCAACGCCAAGTCGCCCTCCTCCTCTCCACCTCTCCTCCACTCCGATCTCCGCCTCCTCCGCGCTCCGGCGGAGAGATCCCGCGTTTGTTCTGTGTGGAGGATCGCGGGTTCGTGGGGTGAGGGTGGGGGAGGTTTTCTTGGGCTGCGATCTTGGGGGGAGGGGGCCGTGCCCGGCGGCTGCCTGGTGGTCGGTCGATGCGATCGGGCGAGGCGGCGGGGGCGGTGAGGTCGTCGTCGGATCAGGGGAACAGCCGCAAGAAGCCGCGGGTCGACGCGGAGGAGCTCGCCCGGATGCCGCTCGCCGACGCCTTCGTCGGCGCCGGCAGCAGCGGCGGCGAGGGGGACGTCGCGGCTGGGGGTTGCGCCGCCGCCCCGAGCGTGGAGCTCCTGGACATCGTGCAGCACCCGCTCCCGGGCTACGGGGCGCCCGTGGCGCTCAGCTTCAGCCCCGACGACCGCCGGGTGGCCTTCCTGTACAGCCCCGACGGCACGCTCCACCGGAACGTGTACACCTTCGACCCGGCGCAGCGACGGCAGGAGCTCCTCTTCGGGCCCCCCGACGGCGGCGGCCTCGAGGAGGGGAACCTGTCCGCCGAGGAGCGCCTCCGCCGCGAGCGCGCCCGGGAGCGCGGCCTAGGCGTCACGCGCTACGAGTGGCGTGCCCGCCTGCCCGGCACCCCCGCCTCCCGCGCCGGCATTGTCGTGCCGCTCCCCTCTGGGGTTCGTATCTCAAACCGCAAACCCTTCTACATTTAGTTCTTTCTTGGCTTATGTTATATTATACTAATTGGTGAGTTAGTATATGATGAGACACATCGCCCTGATCAAATTCGGTAGTATTATCTATCCTTTTGTATCGGACCACTTGCTCCGATTAAGGATTTGGCATGAGGTTGACATTCTGATTTGCTATCAGCAACTGTACATTGATAGGCTTAGGCTCATTAATTTCGGTTTCAAGTGCTGAATTAATGGAAGGCTGGTGTTGGTTTAGTGGGGCAGTCTTAGGTGACCATTATGGTATCTGGTTTGGATGTCGTGGGATGACCCATATTTGCTCTGTAGTCGTTAGTGATGGCTATGAAGTTGAGTTGATCAGTGCCTGCAGGTTTGTGCTTGTGATTGCACTTCCTGCATTCTTGGTATAATGCTGCATCTTGTATTGGTGGATTAGGTAGCTGACATGTTCTGATAAATATGTTGAAGGTCGTATTACCTTGTTCGATGTATGGCAGTTTGGCACCCAGCTTTCCAACTATGAAAAATGGGTGGTTTTTACATACGTTTAGCACACTAACTTATAACCTCAAATGTTTTATCATTTTCATTAATCTCCTCTCCTACATTACAAATGTAAATTCTAATCATTATTTAATGATGGTTCGGTTTATACTCGTAGTCTCACACTTTCTGTTCTTGTTCCTTTAGTTAACTTTCTTGATTACTGTGTTTTTTACTAATCGTTACTTTGTTTTATAGAAATAATCCTTGATATGTCATAAATGCTTTTCTGTTGATTCTAGCATGTTTTCACTACTGATTCAAAGAAATAAAACTCCTCTGCTGTGTTTATTATTGTCATCTATGGTTCGTTTAGTGCTGTCATGTGCCTATCATGGATATTCTTTTTCTGGTAGTTTTTGGTGTTTCAGATAACCTTTGTAAATTTTCAAGGATGCTAAATATCATGAGTTTCATGCAAATATATCTTTTCTATTTCCATAGGTTTACTTCCAGGATTTGTCTGGCGCTGAACCTCTACTCAAGCTGCAAAGTTCGGCCACATCCCCCATCATTGACCCACATCTGTCTCCAGATGGGAGCATGATTGCGTATGTGCGGGATGATGAGTTGCATACAGTGGGGTTCTCTGACGGACAAACTACCCAGTTGACCTATGGTGCAAGCGAAAGTGGGAAGGTACTTCTTCGGACTTCTGTTAATGATACTCACATTTTAATAGGAATATGTGTGCATCATGTTGTTTGTTATCACACCAAGTCTTGTTGAACAGGTTGCAAAGAAAAGTATCATGTTGACTTTCTAGAAGTTTATTAATGCTTTATTCTTGGCATGTAACCCAACATGACTATCATTGGAACTAAACAATATATTGATTTTTTATCAATAATATATTCAATGTGTTATAGTTCAAATATTTCTTTCTACCTGTTGGTAGGGATTGTTTTTTGGTTGAACCATCAAGCTAATTAAGCATGTTTTAGACGAATCTTAGCACTTCCACCAAAGTAAGCTTAATCCATAGCCAAACAGTGGGATATTTACCTTCCAAAGACACACAGCAGCTGAAACTATTGCAGGAGGCTGGCAGTGTTTATAAAGACTACAAGTTTTATAAGTTAGTCTTTTAACCAAACTTTAGAGGGTATTCTAGTTAACTGCCGCCATTAATGCTATGGCTCAAATAAGCTTCTAGGGTAAACTTGCCTGCTAAAAGAACTTATGTTCCCCTTTATCATAATATCTCATATTTTTTATTAGCTTACCCATGTAGCATGTATATTATCTTATCAGTATTCTTCTAACATTCAAAACAAGCTGAGTTGTGCATTAGTAGTTGCATGATCAACAGAAATATATACCTGGGATTAAATAAATTATGCAAGATCATGCGTCATGTGTTGTTACTGCAACTTCAGAATCTAACATTTGTACTTGTTTCTTGTTTTTCCTCAGATCCACGGACTTGCTGAGTATATTGCACAGGTGCACATGTTGATCCATTAGGATTGGTATGGAATTTGTTTTGATGGCTGCTGCCTAATATTTTGCATCTCCCATTGTAGGAAGAGATGGAAAGGAAGATGGGATTCTGGTGGTCTCCTGATAGCAAACACCTTGCATTTACTGAAGTTGACTCATCTGAAATCCCACTGTATAGAATTATGCACCAGGGTAAAAGTTCGGTTGGTCCAGATGCTCAAGAAGACCATGCTTACCCCTTTGCAGGGGCTGCTAATGTCAAAGTGCGCCTTGGAGTCGTTTCTTCCCATGGAGGAGAAATAACTTGGATGGATCTCCTATGTGGAGAACCAAATAGTATCCATGGTGATGAAGAATATCTTGCTAGAGCCAACTGGATGCATAATAGTGCTATTGCTGTTCAAGTTCTCAATAGGACTCACTCAAAACTTAAGCTACTTAAGTTTGACATCGCTACAGGTAAAAGGGAGGTCATACTAGAGGAGGAGCATGATACATGGATAACATTGCACGATTGTTTCACTCCTCTAGATAAAGGAGTGAATAGTAAACATCCAGGTGGATTTATTTGGGCCAGTGAGAAGACAGGATTTAGACACCTGTATCTTCATGACAAGAATGGTGTGTGCTTGGGGCCCCTCACGCAAGGTGGTTGGATGGTCGATCAAATTGCTGGTGTCAATGAGAGTTCTGGAGTTATATATTTTACAGGCACACTGGATGGGCCATTGGAGACAAATCTTTACTCCACCAACCTATTTCCGGATTGGAGCCTTCCCTTGCAAGTCCCCAAGAGGTTGACTCATGGCACAGGACGTCATTCAGTAATTCTTGACCATCAGTTGCTGAGGTTTATTGATGTGTATGACTCAATAAAATCTCCACCTGTGATCCTTCTATGCTCTTTGGTTGATGGAAGTGTGATAATGCCTCTATATGAGCAGCCTCTGACTGTTCAGCCGCTTAAAAAGTTTCAGCAGCTGTCTCCAGAGATAGTTCAAATTGAAGCAAAGGATGGGACTGCTTTATATGGAACTCTTTATCTCCCTGATGAGAAAAAATATGGACCACCCCCATACAAAACACTCGTTAATGTTTATGGTGGTCCCAGTGTCCAGCTTGTAAGTGATTCTTGGATAAGTACAGTTGACATGAGAGCTCAATTCCTGCGTAGCAAGGGTATATTAGTTTGGAAGGTAACTATTCTTTTCTCTTGTTTTTTTTTTGCTCTTTGTTTAACAAGATAGATTCTGATTGAGGATATTGTTTTTCTGTTTTTCACTTTGGTCCATAAATGTCTCCAATCTTAAGGTATGCTGTGCAATGCATTGCATAGGTAAAATTCTAAACTAAAAATGATTTTAAATAAAGTTATGGCCAAAATAGTACCACTTAATTTCTTTTTGTTTAACAAGGTATGCTGTGCAATGCATGGCATGTCATCCAATTAATTTTTCCAAAGCACATCAGTATGTCATTTTGAGAGTTAACATGGACTCAACCTCAGATAATGCAATAATGCATTCAAGTATAAAATTTGTGTTGAGTCAGAAATATTGCACCACTCCACTAAGCTAATAAGGGTTCCTGTGTCCACAACTATGTCTGGAAAATATTGGTGCCTGTAACCTGCCTGTCATTAGGGATTAGCAAAACATTATAAGTGTAAAAAAAAAAGCCCTGTGTAATCATCCCAAGTGACTTATGTGGGTTGAAAAGCCCAATACAATCCAGCAGCCAATACTTTTTATTGTAGTAATGACTGTCAGTTGCAAGCGAACGATTATACTACCCCCTATCCCTAGCGCCTATGGCCAGGGGTAAGATTGATGATACAATCCATCATGACTAACCATATTGATTCTTGAGCAAAAATAACCCAAAGTTTAAGGTTGGAATTTTGAAGTTGAAGCAAAATTGTTTGGAACGGGTGTTTCTATAATCATATATTTACATGAGCATTTTTTTTTGCTTAGAATTATTCATATATGATATTTTTATGCTGACTGCTATATGCCTATATATTTCCGCATTTGCTGATTGCTCATTATGGAGTATAATCATATGCTTTGCATGTCATGTAACATGAACTGTCACTACATGTATCATTGGGCTCATGAGTCATGGCAACACAAGTTGTTTGTAACACTGAATGACTGACTGTCTCCTGGCAGATGGACAATCGAGGAACCGCAAGACGCGGTTTACAGTTTGAGGGACAGCTCAAGTACAACATTGGTCGTGTTGATGCTGAAGATCAGTTAGCAGGTGCCGAGTGGCTAATAAAGAAAGGCCTAGCAAAACCTGGACATATAGGTCTCTACGGCTGGAGCTATGGTGGCTTTCTCTCGGCAATGTGCCTCGCAAGATTTCCCGACACGTTCTGTTGTGCAGTTTCTGGCGCCCCGGTGACAGCATGGGACGGGTATGACACCTTCTATACCGAGAAATACATGGGTCTGCCCTCGGAGCAGCACGACGCTTACAGATACGGGTCGATCATGCATCATGTGAAGAACCTCCAAGGGAGGCTGCTGCTGATCCACGGTATGATAGACGAGAACGTGCATTTCAGGCACACAGCGAGGCTCATCAATTCGCTGATGGCAGAGGGGAAGCCCTACGAGATCCTCCTCTTCCCCGACGAGAGGCACATGCCGCGCCGGTTAGGGGACCGGATCTATATGGAAGAGAGGATCTGGGATTTTGTAGAGAGGAACCTGTGAATGTGAAGAGAGGAAGAGAGACAGAGCTACATGTGGTGTATAAATCTTTTGCTCGCTGTGGGCATATGACTTGGGATGTTGTTACAGTATGTTGAAGCTATTTCATTTCCATCACCATCATCATCTGTATTTATCCGCAAACTCCAGGGATATGATTCTTTTGGCTGTGATAAGGATGGCAGATAGATGTTCATTTCACCTTGCCCTCTCTTTCACCCACAGCTTGGTGTGTGATGTGGAGCTCTAGAATGCTGGAATTTTGTGGTATATTTCCAATAGGAACCAAGAAGATTTATTACGGCAGGAAAGCATTGCTTCGTATCATTACAGGTAGCACGGGCCAAACCAATCTTCGGTGTCGATTCATCCTGATCGATCTGTGCCGGTTGTATCCAACTCTTGACGATTTCAACTAGTCGGTCGTCTTCAATATTTACACCAACACTTAACCTCCATCATCTGGAGGCCATTCCTATGGTGCCAAACCGTGAAATCTTGTGATAGCTGCAAATACTTTTAGAAGCCCGAGCTCACTAAACTGTCCTGGAAACCTAGAGCCCCATTGGTTGTCTATGAAACCAAAGCCAAAGCCAAATTTTAAATTTTAAATTTTAATTTTAAAATTGATTTTAAGATATTTTCAACATAGTTTTTTTTTATATTGACTTTTAAGTCGCTAATGACATATCTATATATAAGTTTTACACAGTATTTTTCGGTCGCTAATAAGCCATTATAACTTATAATAAGCTTTTGGGCAACCGATGAGACCCTTAAAGCATCACCAAGACTCCAAGAGTATTCCAAAATTTTGGTTATGGGAATTCTAAACAGAATTTGAGGTGTTAAAATATTGATCCTTCCAACAAATTGGTTAAAATTGGCTTTCTATAACTAAAAGGTGGGCCCTACAAAACTACCAACGGAAATTTATTTCCACCTCCCCCCTACTAGAGCATACTTGCCCAGTCGGCCACACGACTCCTGATCGCGGTCACCACTTGGTCGTCGCCCGTCTCCACGCAATAGCACGCCAGCATATCTGATCCTGCCATAGCTTCCCCGTTAGCAATCAAGTAGAACCAGCAGCATCGTCAGTAATGTTCCTAACCAAGCAGAACCAGTAGCAGCATATCATTTTCAACAATAGCAGATTAGCAGCATCATTTCATATAAGCATGGCAAGTAACAAGCAATCAGCAGCAGACCACAACTAGCAGCAGGTCAGCAGCATCAAGAGCAGCACACCATCATGAACAGCAGCAACAACTTTCAGCACCGGCACCATTATTCAGTAACAGCTGCAGAATTCAGAAAAAAACAGTATAGAACAACAGCAGCAGATGAGTAGCACCATAACCAGCAAGCAGCAGCAGATTAAAGAGATGCCTTAATCTTCAGCAGTTTTGCATAAAGGGCAGCAAAGGCAATCTGTCAAAAAAAATCACAAGCGACAACCCACCACCACAGATTGAAAGTCCTCTAATAAAAAAAAAAGAAACATGGCACAAGATTGAGCAATACTGCAAGAGCAAAGATTGGGATTATTCCCCTGCATCGCTGAATGAATCGCTGATGGGCAAATTGCTTCAGACAGATGAACTCATCTCCATCATCCAGAGATCGATCAGAGGACAAACCAACTCCGGCCGAGTCGTGGACGATGGGAGTCGACACTTCGGCAGGTCAAGGCGTGAGGGGTGGCATATCTGATTCGAGCCATAGCGCGGCGGCGGCCATGGTTGGTGATCTGACGACGAAAGTCCGTCCGGCGGCGATGAAGATGGAGCCGCCGCCGCCGCCGCCGCCACCAGAGCAGGAGCTGTTGACGCCGGAAAAGCTTGGGAGAGCGGCGCATGATTTCCAACCACCGGCGGGACACCTCGAGGCGACGTGTGGACGACCTCGCGACGAGTTCATGGGACATTTCACCTGGCGCGGGAATTTGATCGGGCGAGGGAGATTGGGAGCGAGCACTTCCCTTACTTGTGGAGAGCGAGACTTCAGGAGAAGGGGATGGGAATTTTTGGGAATAAGTTTAGGGAGAAATTTGACAATATGCCACTCAATAGATGTGGCTTTAACAGAATGTCACCATCTACGATGTCCTTATAAAGATGTCACTTCATAGAGGGTACTCCTTAATAGAATGCCATTTTAGACTGTTTTGAGGCTTGTAATCAGAAATGGCATGCGAAATGACAAAAATACCCCTTGGTCCTTTCTCATATGTTAGGGTTAGATTGCTCGATTCATCAGAAGCAGAAACACATAACAATTTGGGAAGAAATTAACTACACTAAACTTTCATAACATAGCTTGACCCCACGATCAAATTGCAACACATAGCATACAAATAAATTGAAGCTTAACAAAAGGAGGTTCACAAGCAAATATCTTGGTTACATGAAGCATCAAAGAGACCCAAAAGAAATACAGGAGTTCACATGTCTTACAAGTTCACATTTGACAACTAGAATACAGTAGTTCACATTTGACACCTAAAATACATTAGCTTGTCTTTATTTTCTTGGGAGTCATTTTTTTCTTCTTAGGGATAGATGGTCCTCCAGAAGTACTAGCCATCTCTCTAGCCCCTTCCAATCCAGAAGTATTGGTTCCTCCCAATAGCATTGCAAGGCGCCTATACACGTATACACAAAAGCCAAGTTACACACACAATTGATTTGAAGCATGCACAGCAAGTAGAATTATAATTCTAACTTGTCAGATTTGACCAGCAAGTGACTATCGGTCCATGTCCAACAAATTTTCAAAAAACGAATTTTGAAACTGTGCTTGGAATTTCCTTGCTTCCTTCTAAATGGTTGGTCAATAGGTTTTCTAAAAGTAAAAACGAATTTGCATGCAAATCTTGGAAGTATGGTAGTTGCACACATAATTGATTTGAAGCAGAAAACAGAAGAAATTCGAAAGATAGCTGATGCTAGAAAATGCACTCCAACAACGACGCATATGCTGCCAATCTCTCAAAGATCTAGAGTGAGACAGATATTTCACAGAAGCATCAGAATGTCAACAAAAATTATCAGCAGAGGCTCGGGACATACTTATCAACAGCTTGCAAAGACCATTTCCAGGCTCCAGCAAAATGTAATATACCAGGATGAAAGCATTAAAATTCAGAGCAAACAATGGTACTATAATAGAAAAATGGATGCATTATAAGATCTAACAACATTATTCAGTTCAAGTTCCACATTAAATCTCACAACTCTCTTCAGCCATAATTATGATAGGAACGATTATGGTTCATATGAGATAGGAAAATTGCTTAGACGAAAGGAGGCGCAGCCGACATGAGTAAATTCAAACTTACTCATCAACTTACCTCCTTATAACCATTCCTGGGCTTTCTTGCATTATTGTAGCTTTATTGGTTGTTCTTTTTGGTGTGGAAGGTTCAGGTGGACAGTTCTTTTGGCTGTTTTTTCTAGGCTTCCTTTTCCTGCATGTATTTAAACATATAGGATGATATACCACAAATTTAAAAGGATATAAAGTGAAAAAACAGAAATATTAATACCTTTTTTTTGTTCCATTCAGTGGACACTTGTAGCTAGCTTGCCTATGACCTTTCTCACCACATCTTTTGCATGTAACTGGACCTCTTATGATTTTCTTGTTCTTGCCACCAGTCTCAAGGCATCCTTTAATCCTCAATTTCCTCTGTCTCCCAACACTCCTCTTCTCTAGTGGTGCGCCCAAATCGAAAGGCATTTTCACCTTTGGCCAATGTGACTTGTCTGGCATTGCCGGTATCTCTCTCTCATATGCAGCCTTGAATTTCTCCACTGAGTAAACCATATCAACATATTTTTCCAAGTTCACATCCCTCTGAGTTGTTAAAAAGGCCAATGCATGCCCACAGGGTTGCCCGGTGTGCTGCCACTCCTCACATGTGCATGTCTGTGCCACTATTGAAACAACATGTCTTTCAAATTCTTTGCCATAGTCATGCACCTCTGCAGTATGTAAGCTAGCTGTTATAACTTTCAAGTGGCCTAATCCTCTTGTTCTTGCCTTCAATTGATGCATTACAGCTGGCAGAACCCTACCATGAAGCCTTTCTCCAATTCTCCTTCTCTTATCCCATAGAACCATCACCTTCTCTCTAAGCTTGTCAACTAGGTCAGCAACTGGCAAGTCCTTGATATCAGAAATCCATGCATTGAAAACCTCTGCAATATTATTTGTAATATAATCACACTTGATTGCGGGGTTGAAGGCACACCTCATCCACTTTAGGTTATGATATGTTGTCAAAAATTTCCAAACTTCAGGAGGTCCATTAATAATAGGGAACATGTGCTTCTCGAACACCTGTTCCCTGTAAGCTCTTGCTGCAGGGTACATATTACCAAAAGTCTCACCATGGAACTTCTTAGAGAAATTTTTCATGAGATGCCAAAAACATTCCCTTTGTTCAGCAGCAGGGAACACCTTATTGACTGCATTCTCTAACCCCTTACATGCATCTGAACAAATAGCAAGAGGTTCTAGGTCTCCTATTGCCTTATGAAGCTGAGTCATGAACCAAACCCAGTTGTCCTCGGTCTTAGAGTCTATAAATCCAAATGCAACTGGATACATCCAATTATGCCCATCTATTGATGTAGCTGAAGCTAAAAAACCATTCCACTTACCATTTAGATGGGTAGCATCTACGCTAAGGTATGGTCTACAACCAGCCACAAACCCCTTGATGCAAGGACTAAATGCACAGAAAAACCTATAAAAGTATGCCCTCCCATCAACTACCTTAATGTCAATTTCTATAACACTTGCAGGTGATCTCTTAAGGACCTCTTCCTTCCAACTATACAACAATTGAAAACTTTCCTCCCAACATCCATACAATTCTTTCTTTGCTTTCTCCATTCCATGCCAAACTGTATGGTAAGAGAGAGTTACCTTGTGGTCATCCTGTAACCGGTCCATCAAGTCTATGGCACCCATGTTAGGTGTACCCTATACCTCTCCGTGTCAGTTTTCACTTTGCCTAGCTCAAATTCCTTCTTGATAGCAAACTGTCTTACAGTCAATCTGAATTCCTTCATTGAGGGGTACTTAGTGCCTCGATCCATACAAGGGTTATTCTTGTCATAGCTTATAACAAGCTCATCCGGTACAGTATCGTCAACAGGAATTGCTGCACCCTCGATGCCCTCAAGGACTCCAGGACCATTTGTTTCGACACCATTACTTGAACTAGCAACATGCACTGGTGTTTTTGCCCTTTCCTCATTCCTCAAGCCTAGGAATGCAAATAATTGTTCGTCACTCATGACCTGAATCCTTCCCTCATCATCTAGTGTTTCATCTATCTCCAAGCTATCCCAATCAACATACTGAACCAGTTGTTGTTCTACACCAACAGTTGGAGCTACTGGTTCTGAAATCACCCCATACTCAAGACATAAAGGCACACTTGTACAACTATCTACACATTCTAAAGCTAGAACTGAAACCGCTGAAATTGAACTTGTCCCATATTCAACCAATTGCATCTCTACTCTAGACCGTTCTGAATCCAACCTAAATGATTTGAATCAACAAGAGAAAAAAAACCGAGTTAGAAATCTAACTCGATGTAAATATAAAATTATAGCGATAAGAAAGATTTTACCTCAAGGACACATCCTTCGAGCTCATGTTGTTGAGCATGAGGTCGTGTGGGAGGAGAAAGAGGTTGGGGCAACAATGGATCTAGGAGGCCAAGGGGATCTGGCAGGGGCCGGGGCAGGGGAGCATGGACGAAGGCCTAGGGGAGCATGGACGGCAGCGGCGGCCGGGCAGGGAGCGCGGACGGGGCGGCGCCGGCCGGGCGGGCTAGGCGGAGGCGCGCGGACAAGCGACGGCAGCGGCGGCCGGGCGGGGGAGCGCGGACGGGGCGGCGGCGACCGGGTGGGCTGGGCAAAGGCGCGCGGACGGGCGACGGCAGCGGCGGCCGGGCGGGCTGGGCGGAGGTGCGCGGATGGGCGACGGCAGCGGCGGCCAGGCGGGGGAGCACGAACGCCCGACGGTGGTGGTCTCGGCGTCGACCCCGACACCCTAGCGCAGCCGAGAGGGAGAAAGAAAACGCATCTGGATCTAAATGATAGTGCAGGGGCATTTTGGTCATTTCACGAGCGAAGTCTGGTAAAAAATATTAACAAAATTAAAAAAAGCCTCAAAACAGCCTAAAGTAGTATTCTATTAAGGAGTACCCTCTATGGAGTGGCATCTTTATAAGGACATCGTAGAGGGTGGCATTCTGTTAAAGTCATATCTATTGAGTGGCATATTGTCAAATTTCTCGAGTTTAGGACGATGGTTGGAGATTGATTTTTGCTTAAAAACCCAAAATCCTTAGATTGGGAATAGTATAGGGGAACTGTTGGGATGCTCTTGCCTTCTTCTCCAGATTCTTACGAGCTGCGTACTTTTACGTTCTAAAATTTATTTGAATCGTAGGATTGAAAAAACAGATAAATAAAAAAAAAGGTAGAATTCTAGCAGACAGGAAAAGTGTAAAACAGAATATTACAAAACACAGAAATGGTCATTTGATTGAACCACAGGAAAAACATAGAAATGGGATGAGAGGGATAGACTTAAAGAAAATTTTTCAAGAAGTTAAAACTCTTGCTAAGTTTCTTTTAAAATCTATATGCAATGAGCCATTCCATAGAAATTTCATAGGATTTGAAAAACTTCAATCCTTTGAATCAAATGATCACATAGGAAAATTGTCCATAGGATTTGAATCCTTTGAAATTTCTACATAAAATCCTTTGATTCAAAAAGATCTAAAACTCTTTGTATTTTAGAACAGAGGTAGTATTTGTTTCCTTGATGTATAATCCTATATTTTGTGCACCAGTTTACACCGTAAACATATCAATCTACATATTTTATAGGCTTATAATATGATATCATTCGTGTACGGATGTACCATTTGTAACTTGGAAGTTTCACGAGATTCTTTTACCATTTTCTTAGGAAATTATTCAATTATTATCGAAATCGAAGAAAAAAAACTTCATGTTTCGCTTAGAACGCCTTGTTAGATTTCTTTTTCTATTTATTTTTTTATCAAGAATTAGAACCCAACCTGAGTTTTCGCGACCATATGCAGGTTTTGGAGTACCCCGCCAAAGGCGCCAGTCAGAGTTTACAAAATCATGCGGTTATCTCATTGTTATCATGGTTATCACGTGCAATGACCTTATTAGTTTTTGAAACCACGTTAAACCTCACGATAATTTTCTTATCATGGGGTGACGATAATCTCACCTAAAACGGTTTGGTGAACTTTGACGTTAAAGCATACCTAAATTTACTTCCTCCGTTTCATATTAAAATATTGTACAAATGCTTTTAAACGCGTATTGTGAGCGTCTACGTTTTTACTGTGTTTCTAAAATAATATTAGCGTTAAAGTTTGAAACGAGGAACGTCTAGCACCAACTATTTAAAAGCGGAGGAAACAATTAAATTGTTTTTACAGCCTATAAAAACTCATAAAATTCCAAATTCGAAATACAGTAGGACCTGATGGCCCCAGCGCACCGTTGGCCTGACTTGCAAGTTGCAACCCCGGGTTTCTTTTTTTCTGAGTCATTACTGGAAACAAACAATTAATTAATTAATTAATTAAGGGAATTACCGGAGTTACTTTATTCTAAACAGTAACCGGCTCCTCTCCAACGTGTTCCCCACGAAGCCGGCAAACCGAAGCCAAAGCCACCGTCCAACTCCAATCCAATCCAATCCTACTTATAAACCGCACCACGCTCATCCTCCCCCGCTAAACCCACACCACCTCGCCCGATTAAACCCTCACCCCTTTTTTTTCATTTTTTTCTCTCTCTCTTTCGAAGGGCGGAGCAGTTGATCGGGATTCTCACCCGGCCACCGCCAATCCGCGTCTCCGCCGTCGTGGTAAGATGATCCATTCGTTCTCTGATTCGCTTCCACGATTTCTCCCGCGGATCGATTTGGTTCCTGTTATTGATGGGTAGGATCGATGAGGAAGTGGTTCGATTTTGGATTCGGTTTGTGTTTCTAATGCGTGTTGGCAATGGCGATCGATCGTAGATTGCTCGTTCGGAAGAGGAATCCCTGGGGGTTCGCGGCGTCGGAGGCCGAGGCCGAGGCGGAGTCGGAGACGGAGGACGGGAGGGGGGCTTCGTCTTCTCGCCTCCTCGGATCCAATCTGCTTATATCAATTCCGGTGAGGGGTCTCTCTGCTGCTTGTGCTGTTCGAATCCCCCGGCCGAACTCGAGTTCCTTCCTCGATTGTTTTTTTTTTCAGTTTTTTTTTAACTATTACAGATGCTGTGCTGCTCCATTGGAGTAGTAGCAGAGATGATCCTGCCACCTTTGCACAATTCCTTCGGTTCGGGTGCGAAATGCTCAGATTGTTGCTATGTGGTTTGCTGAAATTGCTGGTTTGATTACCACGATTGCTCACCTAGGGTTTGATGATTGTTTCTGTTATTGTGCAGGGTTGAACGCATTGGGGGCCGAGAAGGGATTGTAGGCGCATTGGTGTGAAGCAGTAGCCCCTAGGGTTTCCTTGTTGATAGGAGACCCTAGGGCTTTTTTTTCATCAATGGGTTACATCCACTAATTCATAGTGTAAATAGCCCGCTTCTAGTGCTGGTGGCTGTGCACTTACCTGTGCTTGTTGCATCAGTAGCTTTGGCCGCCTTGGCTGTGTTGCTTGAGATCAACGAAGATGTCGTCGGCCGGTTTAGCCACCCTCAGCCCCCTTCTGGACCAGCTTGCTCTTGTGCCCCATGGCGATCCCCGGTTGCAGCAGCTGGATTCCATCCTCATTTTTCTTGCCATGCCCGGGGTGGCACCCATGCCAATGCGTGTCCTGCACTCGGAATCTGTTGCCTCAGTCAAGCTCCGCATCCAGCAATCCAAGGGCTTTGTCACTACTAAGCAGCGGCTGGTGTTCAGTGGGCATGAGCTGTCACTAAACAACTCCCATGTCAAGGATTATGGACTTACCGATGGAAATGTGCTTCATCTTGTTGTGCGGTTGGCTGACCTCTGTGCGATAAGCATTGAGACTGCCAATGGGAAGAAATTTAGGTTCCAGGTGGAAAGTCGCTGCAATGTTGGGTATCTCAAGGACAAGCTCTCAGCTGAGAGTGGGGAGCAAATCGGGAGTCTCAAGGACCAAAGGCTTGTGCTTGACGGTGAAGAGCTTGAGGATAACCAGTTGATTGCTGATATTAGCAAGAAGGGTGCTTCAGTTATCCACTTGTTCATCCGCAGGCCAGCAAAGGTACAGACACAGCACGGTGATAAGGAAACTGTTGTTACAGTTATTACACCCAAAGAGAATGATAACCTCCAAAAAGATGCTTTGAACCTTGCAAAACCAGCTAGGGGTAAACCTGCTCCAGTTGAGCCAATCATTGCTAATGGAAAGGTGAAATTGTCTTCTGCTGTGATGGAAATGATCTACTCAACAATTGCTGGTCTGGAAAACGGATACCTTCCTGTGATGTCAACAGAGGGTTCAGGAGGAGTCTATTTCATGAAGGATTCTTCAGGTGAAAGCAATGTTGCAGTATTCAAGCCTATTGATGAGGAACCAATGGCAAAGAATAATCCCAGGGGGCTTCCTTTGTCAATTGATGGTGAGGGATTGAAAAGGGGAACGCGAGTAGGGGAAGGTGCATTAAGGGAGGTTGCAGCATATATTCTTGACCATCCGGTTTATGGATGTAAATCGTGTGATGTTCCTGGATTTTCTAGTGTACCACCCACTGCATTGGTCCATTGTTTCCATTCGGGGAAGGGATCTAAGGTTGGATCATTGCAGCTGTTTGTAAATAACAATGGTAGTTGTGAGGATATGGGCCCTCAAGCTTTCCCAGTTAAAGAGGTTCAGAAGATTGCCATTCTGGATATTAGGTTGGCAAATGCTGATCGTCATGCGGGGAACATATTAGTGTGCCAAGATGGAGAAGATCACTTGAAGTTGATTCCAATTGATCATGGGTACTGCCTGCCAGAGAAGGTATTTGATCATTGCTATCATGTGAAACAATTGTATTCTTGTTTACTCGCTTGAATTGGTAAACTTAAACTGTTATTTTTTCCTTAGTATAGTAATTAGAGATCTCTAGTAATTATTTAGTGTTGTTGGAAGTTAAAACAATGTCAGTAATATCCTCGTATTTTCTCAATGTTTTTGTCTATGTTAATGTGACAATTTTGGCACTGATCTAGTAAACATGGTCGTCTGTCCTTAATATTCATTTTGATTATTGTTAGCTGGCATTATTTTTGTACAAGTTAATTCATTGTATTTTATCTTGCTTAGTTCAATCAATTGTTTCTGTACCAGTTTACAACAATTTTTTGTTTAAGTTAATTCCTTCTATGCTATCTTGGTTAGTTCAATCAATCGTTTCTGTACCACTTTACGAATCTTTACCTTTTCCCCTCTGCAGTTTGAAGATTGTACCTTTGAGTGGCTCTACTGGCCCCAAGCCCGCGAACCCTTCGGTCCAGAAACCGCATCATACATTGGATCACTAGATGCTGACAAAGACGTTGCGCTTCTCAATTTCCACGGGTGGGCGCTGTCTCCCCAGTGTGCCCGAGTTCTGCGCATCAGCACGATGCTTTTGAAGAAGGGGGCAGAGAGAGGCCTAACGCCTTATGACATCGGCAGCATCTTGTGCAGGCAAACAGTTAAAAAAGAATCTGAAATTGAGGCCATCATAGAGGAAGCAGAGGATGCCGTCCTTCCAGGAACTAGTGAGGAGACATTCTTGGAGACCATCTCGGAGATCATGGACCTTCACCTTGATAAGCTTGCTGTCAAGTTAAAGAAGTTCTGAATAACTGATCGAGTTACTCGAATTGTGCCCGGTTGTAAGTATGTATCGTAGTCACTAAATGAAATAACGAGTTTGGTCGTTGAACTCATTACCGTGAACATTTTGTGAATATAACAACATCCAGTCCATTCCATGTTACTTTTTTACCTGTACTTGTATTGTAGACTGTAGTTGCATCGAGTGTTCTCTGCTCTTTCTGCTCGGTTCATTTCAGCGCAACCTAGCACCTGAGAAGTTGTTTGGATCATTGTCATTTGTCAATGTAGTAAAGATTGTGAAAATGTTGGTATTGCCAAATTTTTGGTAATAAAGTAGGGTTGTTTGGTTTGCTGCCAAGATCCCATTTTAGAAATGTGTCACGTCATTTCAGTTTGCTAACCAAAGTTTCGCCAATGCTTTTTCTTTTCTGAAAGGGAATGCCAATTTATTTCTGGTATGACTAAGATTTCTTTTATCATGCTGGAGGCATTGAGTTGGTATGATTCCTGTGCTCTTTTATACGAGATATAATTTATGATTGAACTGCCCTTACAAATCTATCACGTTGTCCAGGCCGTGACTACGGCCACCCGAAGTTATAAATTTGTGACAAATGGACCAATAAATAAAATCGTGTGGAAACACTGATTCAGACGGGTCAAAAAAACGCTTATCATCAGATCTTGGTAGAAGTGATCCTCTTACTACGGGTAAAATCTCAGTACAGCGTAAAACTTTTCCGCAGGACAGAAATGTTGCAGTTCGGTTTTCAACCGACCAACCTCAAGGCTGGTGGGATTGTCCAAGATGTAAGATATTGTTACGATGAACTTTGAACTTTACCATAACACCATTACTGCCAGAGTTTTTAGGTCTCCACAATCAGAATACAGTACAGAAGCAAAGCATGGGAGGAGACCGCAAAATTGCATTAGCAAATGCGTACACAACAATTTAACATGAAGTTTTTGCAGTGTTTGTTTTCAAAATTTCCTTTCACTGGATGTTCCACTTCTGCTCTAGGGCACTGCATATTCGATTCAAACAGCAGGCAGCGCTGAGAGGGTAATTGCAAACTGCAAGAATAAGGTGGCAGAATATCAACACGAGTCAAATGAAAACATCTCCAAGACAATGGATATCAACATAGGTAAAAAGGAAAACATCTTTTGAGACTGTCATAGAATTCACAAAGGACAAACAATTTTTTTACGAGCTAAAGGAAAGCATCTTTGAGACAATGAATGCATTCAACATTCCCAGCATCTCAGGGAACGCAACAGGGCAATTGTGTTACAGAGCTAAACTAAATTGTAACCTGTCATACAAATGAGCAATCATATGGTAAATGCAACTTGGTTGAAACTTTTATGAACAATATTTTAAACAGCTAGACAATAACAAAAGCATGGGGCAAATAGATGATATCACCATGATCCTGCAAACTGTTCGCTTGAACTCTAAATTTAATTGAAGGTTACTTACTTTGTATGTAATCATCTGAGTATTCGTTGTCAATCTTTCCATGAGCCATAGCACCAACCTGAAATCGTGTGCAGGCAATAAGAGATGGACTGGGAAGAAAGAATGGAACAAAAAATAAATTAACTCAACAGCACAGCTTTACTCACCACAAACACAAGGGGTTCATCATCACTGGATTTGGCAACATAGTCAAACAAATTGACTGACTTCTCAGCACTATATGAAAGGCCTAAGTATAAAAAGACTCGTGAATCAGCAACAACCAACAGTGAACCTGATGTCCTGATCAAGAAAAATGTGCTACTAAATGCTCTTTGGGTCATGAATTATGCTATTTGACTTAGGTAAAAGTGCATTTTGCATGTATAGTTTACAAATACAACATGTAAGTTGTGATTCGCATAGAACAAAATTGAGTAGAAATTCTCTCCACAAAACTAGTAGACGAAGTTCGGGATAATTGTAAGTCAAACATTCAGTTCTCAAAATTTTGGTTTCTGTCATCCAAATTTAATCCTAGTCTAACTAAAGATGATTTAGGATGTTAGACTCTAGCTAGTTTAAGGAACTCTAGATTTACTTAAACATAAGACCCACACTACCACTAAAAGAATATAAATTCTTACCAATCTTCTTTGCTCCAACTGGTAGGTAGCGGGTGACTGGATTTTTGATGACATTAAGAAGCTTCTCCCGCTTCCCAACTGCTGTAATGCTCAACTTTTGCAATAATTGTGCTGCAATATTGTATAATTACTTCATCAGCACAGTTCACAGAAAAAAAATTTAACACACGATATATGTGCAATTACAGCTACTATTAACTTACACATTAAACCACAGAAACGTTTGAATGTACGTGGCATGCGGACGTAAGGCTTGATTTCAAACAATACTCCCTTTTCAGTCCTGACATAAACAGCTTGTAACCTCCCAGCTTTAGTTAGCGGGCTATCAAATATTGCAAGAAGAGCCTGCAAAATATTAAGAATACAAAGTCAAGTTATGTTGACTAAGGGAAAGCAAGTATAAAACGAATGAGAGAAATGAATGACTGGCTTGAACAATTTCTTTTTTCGTTAATCACTTAGATGTTCTTTGTAAAATCATCACAAGGTTCTTTCGAGAACGACTTCATTCTGGTATTATGTGCACAGGACCAACTACAGAAATCAGCTAGTATCCTTTACCAGAGGGGCCATTCTGTGGTTAGCCCCAAAAAGTGAGGAGGAAAATGCCATGGAACGTAGATATTCCACAATTGGGGAAGCCAAAATAAAACACAGATAATGATGAGGTATGGAATGATTTCAAACAGAAATTTGGACGTCTGCTTTCCTTCAGTTTCCAACAGGGGATGTACAGATGTGAGAGATGACAGGCTTTAATCATGTGCCATTAATCCTGGGAGCTTCGGAAATACAAGAAATTTGCAATACCTGGTGAATGATATCAGGCCTGTAATCAGCTGGATTCCGGTTTTGCTTCCTCAAATAATTAGCATGGTCATCCGAGTTCAGGATTTGCATAGTCTACACAAAGTGTCAAAAGAATCGTCAAAAATATCACTCGTGCAGCATTAAGCTCTTCAATCATCAGAGCTACAGACTGATATGTTCAGATACAATATAATAGCTAACAAAGAATCGTCAAAAGTATCATTCGTGTAGCATTAAGTTCATCAATCATCAGAAATACAGAATGATATGTTCAGATACAATACAGCTAACTCGTTAACAAAGTATACAGCCGAATTATCTCCGGCGTCCACTCATCATAATCAGATTTATCAAAGCTAAGCATATGAACAGAACTAATCCAACTATCCAAACTGTACATCCAAAGCCAGAAACGGATTGGTGGCAAAAAAAAAGAGCAAGAAAAAGGAGTAAATTTCTTGGCGAAGCTTCCCCCATACCTTGCCGACTTTGCCGACCTCGAGGCAGGCCCTCTCGAGCACGAAGATCGCGCCGGGCCGCAGCTTCCCGTCCACCGGCCGTGGCACGACGGGTAGCCCATCAGCCACCTCCGCGGCCGCCGCCGCCACGTCCTCCTCCTTCCCCTCCTCCTCCACCTCCGGCGGCGGCAGCTCCTCCGCCTCTTCGGCGACCGGGGGCTCGCGGGAGGCCCCGCCATCGTCGAGCTTCCGCTTCTTCTTCCGCCCCTTCACCGCGTACGGCCGCCCCATCGTCTTCTCCTTCCTCTCGCCGCCGCTCGCACGCGTTGCTGGGGTTTGGAGGGAGGATGGAGGCTAGGGTTTCTGGAGAGGGTGGCGGCGATTCTTCTTCATCCGGAGGTAAATAGTGCAAGTGATGTGAGCCACTCATCCAATTATGGACAGCTGGGACTTTTTTGCAAAATAAATTTGTATTTAGAAGGAGAAAACTAAATCTGTATAAGTATTTAGGCTGTATACGTTAGCTAAGGCCGGAACCTTCCCTCTTAGCATGTAAAAAGTAATGACTCATTAGCACATAATTAATTAAGTATTAACTTTAAAAGACTTGAAAAATAGATTAATATGATTTTTAAAGTAACTTTTCTATAAAAACTTTTTAAAAAACACATCGTTTAATAGTTTGAAAAACGTGTGCACAAAAAAACGAAAGAGTAAAGTTGGGAAAGTGTTTCAAATAACACAACCTTAGAGAAAGAGAAGGAGAAGAAGGCGACTATATTAAACTCCCTTCATCCAAGCTATTATATCATCCCTTCATCCACTTCATCCAAATTTGATCATCATATATTAAGAAAATTGGATCTTCACAATTTCAATTGTCACATTTGCATTGGCCGCTTATTGCGTCTTGGGTCTGATATGGTGACCCTTTCGGTTTCATGCGGGAGTACTTCGTCACCGTTCTATAGATTGGATCAATAGAATTTGACAACAACTTCTAAATTCCTACTATGTCGTGGCAGCGCTTCCCTTCTTCGTCATCGTGTATCAACTGCAACCGCTTGCATGGGATAGATGATTGTTTGCATGTAGTAAGATAAAAATGGAAGTGAAGGGAAGCAAGCAAGCAGACATTTTGGGAAGAGCGAGCGCCATGGCGCTGAGGTGGTCATGTATGATTTCGACAATGCTCATGTTGCGAAGGACTCCTAGTCTGACAACACAAAAGTTTTTGATTCCTTTGTCGCCATGGACGTCCAGGGCAGTGTTTGTGGCCGAGAGCGAGATCTATGGTGTGCATGAGATGAATGATTGTTTGCATGTAGAAGACACGGTAGAAGTGAAGGGAAACGAGCAAGCAAACATTCTGGGGAGAGGGAGCACCATGGCACTGAGGTGGTCGCGTATGATTCCGACGATGTTCATGTTGTGGAGGACTCCTTGCCTAACAACACAGAAGTTCCTAATTCCTTTGTCGTCATGGACATCCAATGCAGTGTTTGTGAACTGAAAGCGAGATTTATGGTGTGCATGAGAGCGAGATCTATGGTGCGCATGTGATCGAGAGCGAGCTTGACCACACTATGGCCATATATGAGAAAGTTGTGGCCATGGCCGAGAGGGAGTTCCATGGCACCGTAGTTGTTGTCGTTGAAATAGATGAGCCCATGAGTGATCATGAGTTGTTGGCAACGACGCAAACGAACGAGTGTTTCATGACCTGTGCGGCAACCATGGTTGCATCAGACACAAAACAGTTACCGCTGTGAAATACTCGATCATCATGCATGCATGGGCCAATAGACATGCATGGCATGCTAGCGTGGGGGAGTAAGATGATAAGCTAGTACGGTTTGCTTTTCTTGGTCTTAGTGCCAAGCCCTAATATGACAATTAAACTTGAATGGAGGGATTACTATAAAGAATTTGTAGGTGTTCGATTTGGAATTAACCCTAGGTGTTCGGTTTGGAATTAACCCTATCCATCACTGACTGATTGTTCCATCTCACACATAGGATACCATGGTTTAGCATTTTTTAGGAATCACTCGATCATCACCTTTGTTCCATGGGTGGAGTAAATTATATGACATGTAGTGGTGGAGAATTTTTTTTATGCCTTCGAAAAACTACCACTTATAAATATGTTCATATATTCACTGTGCCATCAAAGTTAATAACCAAAACAATTGGTTGGGCTAGAGCTTATGTGTTTTATAGCTCAAAAACCAAAAATAGTAAGAAAAACAAAAATAAAAGGCTAGAAAAAAAAACTTCTTCTTTTGTCCCAACATCGGGCTTGGGAGTTTTTCTTTTCACCTGCCCCCTAAGTCGAGCTTGGTAGTTGACACATTCTGCCATACTTATTTTGCACAAGCATAGTCCAGTGACTTGCCATTAAACTCTCCATCCCTTTTGATCTTAGAGCTTGTAGCTCGTCCCTTCAACGAGCTACTAGCTACTTGTTCATAAATTTCATGCCGTACATGGGTACTACATTAGCATACAGTAATATAAAATATGTTAAAACAACCACATTAGTAATACAATAATTGATGGTCAAACTATAAGCCAATAACCATGAAAACATATCCTTGAGTCTAAAAGGTTACAAACCCACAATTTACCTCATCATATTTTGTTTTAACTTACCGATGCTACCATCATAGCTGTAGCCTTTAAAAATTCAAGACGATGAGGATGAAACCATAATGCTTGATGTTAGAGGATATCTATCACATGCATGTATCATATGATGCCATGAGAAAAAATTAAGGCTTTAGACAATCCGTATCCACTATATTAAGGATGCTTAGTATAGAAAGCAATATTACCTATTACCACTTGAGTTTTTATCCATAAGGAGAAAAGTTTCAGT
The DNA here is from genome assembly GCA_008326285.1 of Oryza officinalis. Taxonomy (NCBI): domain Eukaryota; kingdom Viridiplantae; phylum Streptophyta; class Magnoliopsida; order Poales; family Poaceae; genus Oryza; species Oryza officinalis. The sequence goes on along the minus strand of BDMV01000002.1, from coordinate 19,951,171 downwards.
TTCACTGCCTCGAAATATTATATTCATGTAAAATTCTTTTAGGCTGAGTTCGTTCCCTACCGTTCCCAACTAATCCCCTCGTTTTTCGCGCGCACGCTTTTCAAACTGCTAAACGGTGTGTTTTTTGCAAAAAGTTTCTGTACGAAAGTTGCTTTAAAAAATCATATTGATCCATTTTTGAAAATTTTTTTAGCAAATACTTAATTAATCATGTGCTAATGAGTCGCTTTTTTTACGTGCCGAGGAGATTAACTCCCAACACCAGCAACGAACTCAGCATTATAATGTTGTAGATTTACCCCCGAAAGAAAAAGAGCCGTTGATGCCACCATCCAACGGTGAGAAACGACGCGCTATCGTCTCGCCCCCTTCCACGCTGGAGCCGCGTTCGGCTCGAGTCGCTCTTGACGCCCTCCCACCAAGCGTCCAAGCGCAAGAAGAAAAAGAGACGAGGCAAACACCCGATTGCCCATCCCCTCCTCCCCCCACCCCTACCTCGCCGCCGCCGCCCGCTTCCCGGCGATTTTCGCCGGCGACCGCAGAACCGACCTCTTCCGTTCCCCGCCCCCCCTTGCCGCGGCCTCGGTCTCCGCCCCTCATCCCCTTGCCTCTCCGCACCGCCTGGCAACCAGATCCGTCCGGTTCTATTATCCCCTCGTCGTGGTAAGCCCTAGCTTCTGATTGATTGGTTCCGCCGCGTGTGCCACGTGAGAAATGGAATACTTGTTTTGGGATCCCGTGCGATTCGTTGTCGGAGTACGCTGTTGGATTGGATTGGCCTCGGATTTGTTCGCTGTTAGGATGCAATCCGTCCGTAGGGTTCGTGGCAAATGTGGGTTCCTGTATTTCCTATGGATCCTAGCCTCCTAGATGCATCCGCCCCAAGCGGCCAAGCCCGAGGTAGAAGGTGACGCGAGGCGAGATCGAGTTACATGGTGATTGGATTCTTGTGGAGCTGTTTGGACTTGCAAGCTGGATATTTTTGGCATGTTGGCTGTTGGAATATGATGCATCCAATAGGTTTTGACTAGGTTAACTAATGGAACTGCAGGGGTGTGGTCTTGGTGGCTCGCCGCTAGACTCTTTCACCCCCTATAGGAATCTATACGGTATCTTTTTGGTGTGTGGCAATGCGTCGATCCTTCTTTGCTTTCATGGTGTGGTTGTTTTTAGCATACTGTATTACTGTATCAATTTTCCTTTCATGTACATCTCTGATATGAACCATATTGGTACCTCTTAATGATTCATTGCTGAGCTGTTCATCTATCCTTGCTTTATGCAATTTTGGCATAGGATGTGAGCTCAGAATGTAGGCCTTCCTTGGACAGACTTGCTCTTCATGTTTTTACCAATGAATAAATTGTACTTGTCCAAAAGTAAAAAATGAATTTCTTTTTGTTTGCATTGTTCCCCTGCATTCTTAACTCAAAAGAGTGATGGACATCAAATGTGTTATGGAATCTGTTGGCAATTGCAAGCATCCCTGAAACACACAACTTATGCGGAATAAACTTAAAGAGCAAGTGTTTGATGACAAGTTTTCAGATTATTCAATGAATGGTACTCTATCAGCATGAAAAAAAAACCCATCTTAATGTGATATATGCACGCTGCTGTACAAGCCTGTTTGCAAAATGTACACTTAATATGCTAGGTCCATAATTGCCTACAGCTCAAAGCACAAAAAGATGTGATCCATCCCTGAAATATCATGTGCAGAGAGTATTTCCAACGAGTGCACAGTTCACCAAAAAAAAAATCTAATGAGATGAAACCTTAGCTCTTTTAACCTACTAGAAATAACTAAACCGTTGAATATATATAGCATGCCATGTCACCTTTATTTTTATCAAAATTGGCAATTTTATGTCATAAATATGATTTTCTTACTAACCAGCAGACTCACTAAAACTTAGTAGTTTGAAGCAACCGTCTCTAGTTGGGCTTGGTTTTATATGCTAAGCAGTCTTTTGATGAGAAATGTTCTTTGGTGCCTTAGTGCCTTGCTGCTAGTAGAGCATGACTCGCATAGTGCACCGTGCTTTGGATAATTTGAGATGCATTTTCTTTGCTGCGTCTCGCTATTGTGCATGTGTGCACCTTGTTTGCCTTTGGCAGCACTGCTGCTGGAGCTGGATGTTCTGTAGTACAATTTTGTGAATATCTCAAACAGAAGTACATTGTGCGAGGTAAAACTACATTACCTAAGGTCAAATGATAATCTAAGCATCTGTGGCAAGTTATATCTACCAACACTAAGTACCATAGGGAATCGATTATTGCAAACAAAGGTAGGTTGTTTGTGTCTAGTCACTCTTGATGTGCTGTTTGCTAATTTTTAATTGAATTATACTGCATTTTCTGATTTTCATATGTTAGATTTTGGGATGTTTGTGTCAGTGTTTTTCCGAAGAATCGTTCTAAAAACTTCTTACTTAACTTCCGTTATATATCATACAATTTCATCGACATTTTACATCTTGTTGTATCTGGTTGGTTGAATTAATTTTTAGGTGCATATATATATTGAAGGCCTGAAATGGCTGAACATTGGGCAGAAGGTTCAAAGCATGCTTCTGCCCAAGCATCGTATTCTAGATATCAAGCAACATCTGCAAGATCTAGGCAAAGGTAATTGACTACTTAACATCATCGTTTAATTTTCTGCTAGAGAAGTTGGTACAATCCTATGAGAAACTAATTGTTACAATTCAATTGCTAAAAGGTATTCTGTGGCTTTCTTCTGATTCTGTGTTTGGAACCAATATTGCATCCGTGTGCAATATTTGACACAGTAAAGGTGGAATTATATCTGCAAACCCTGTTGTGACTTACTAAATTTGATTAGCACCCAGCCTTATTTATCTTCTTCTACTGTTACTACAGTATTTGTTAGCCTACAGAGACCTTTTAGAACAACAGTTGTGAAAAGGACCTCACATATTTGTTCCAGAAAATGGACCAAGGCAATGAGAATATATTCTGCATACTGTTACACCACTTCACCTAGAGGTCAGCTGTGTTGGATTAAGTGTTGTCTCCACTGGTAGAAATGTCAAAAGGTCAATACCACATGAATTAGCATTAGTATTTTGATAATGTTATGGCCTATTGGACTATAGAATTAGCATTATGCCTAACCAATTTCAGGGCAACATTCATCTTGAATGTAATTTGCAAAAGCTCCTTTGACCACACATTGTTGTTGTCATAATACTTGAGTACTGCAGGAATTGCTTAATGGCAAATGCAACTCCCTGATAGAGTAGCACCAGCAGTATTAATGCCACTGTTGAGCCATTGTGGTATCCCCATGGCCCCCTCCGAAAATAAACTGCATGAGGGGGTCATCTTCTGAATAATATAAAAATATTTTCAGTAACTTGTTTTCTAATGGGCATTATAATATGTGATCACTTGTTGAATATAACCTTTGGTTTGCCCATTATCATCAGGAACATCTTTGATCTATTAGCTCAGCGAGAGATTTCCCCTCGAACAAAACACCAAGCTAAAAAACTTTGGAGCAAATCTCCAGGAAATGATGCTGGTTCCAATGAACTAAGATATGCAGCTACAGATGCTAAACATGATATATATTCATGGTATGGGGTCTTACTTTACCAGGATGGTTTAAGAACAATTCGTCATGTCTATATTAATCATTGAGTTACATATATTGTAGTTTCGATTTGACATCTAATATTTCTTCAGTAAATATTTATAAACCTTAAGAACTATTCTTCGTTGTCTATTTTAACTGTTGAGTTACATAGTTTTGTACTCTCACTCTCATACCTAACTTTTCCCTGGAATGAAACCTTTTCTGTGTACAGGGCAGAATCACAGTCCCTGCATCATTGGTCTGCCAAATATTGTCCTCTTTTACCACCCCCCAGGTCTACTATTGCAGCTGCATTCAGCCCAGATGGGAAAACACTTGCATCTACACAGTAAGTTTATTATTTGCGGAATATAAGGATTAAAGTGAAGGCATGTGGACTAACTCCATCTCTTTTGAGCAGTGGTGATCATACTGTTAAAATAATTGACTATCAAACTGGGAAATGTTTGAAAGTGCTGAGTGGACATCGGCGCACACCTTGGGTGGTATGATTATGAACACTGTCATCATGTTCCAGAATGTGTGCTACAAGCTCTTATAGATAAAGGATAAATCTGACTCTGTCCCTGCTACAAGTCACTGCTTTTGTTATCTACCTTCCTACAAGTAATTTTGGTTTATTGGCACCCTCAAAGTTGTTTCAGTCTGAAATAACCCTGTCCCTCCCTGTTGCCTGTAATTTCATGATTCACTTGACCAATTTGTTGGGGGGTATTTCATCAAATCGTCACAATCAGCTGTTATGATATCATCATGCCTTGCATGCCACATGGGTAATTTACCATTACCACCAGTAGCGCAATAAGGGGAAGAGAGACGGGTGGGTGGGGGGAGGGGGGGACATTGCTGTAGGGGATATAGTTGCACTTTTGGATGGTTACAATGATTTACAGGGGGTGCTGATAAACCAAAATGACTTGGGGTTAAGTTACAATGACCTTTAAATAAACAACTCAAGTACTGATTTTTTTACTAGCCACCAGGCTTTTTATCAGCTTGTCATGTTTGTATCCATATCCTTATTCACTACTCCCTCCGTTTCATATTATAAGTCGTTTGACTTTTTTCCTAGTCAAACTTTCTTAAGTTTGACCAAGTTTATAAAACAATATAGTAGTATTTTCAACACAAAACAAACATATTATAAAAATATATTCAATGTTAGATTTAATGAAACTAATTTGATATTTTAGATATTGCTAATTTATTTTATAAACTTGGTCAAACTTAACAAAGTTTGACTAGAAAAAAGGTCAAACGACTTATAATATGAAACGGAGGGAGTACTTGGCAGCTTAGTCCATAGGGAGCATTTTATATATGTTTTACATAAAAATGCGCAAATGTTTTTTTGCAATCTTATTTGCCACTTATTATTTTGAGTTTCTTCTGTTCTATTTCAGGTTAGATACCATCCATTACTTCCTGATATCCTTGCTAGCGGTAGTTTGGATCAGGAAGTCCGTCTTTGGGACGCTAAAACCTCAGACTGTATTGGATCTCAGGACTTCCGTAATATATCTAAGCAGATCCTAATGAGTATGTTTCCTTCTTCCATGGGTGAAATCTGAATACTAACCTTTTCAGTTATGTTCTCTTATTTGATAGATCGGCCAATTGCATCAATAGCATTTCATGCAAGGGGGGAGATTCTGGCAGTTGCATCAGGTCACAAAGTGAGATTATAGTGTTAAATTTGAAACAAAAAGAAAGTCTTTCTGTGCTTGTTTTATGAACAGTGATCAAATAACATATAGTGCTCAATGCAATGTATTGTGCCAGCTGTACATATGGAACTACAATAAACGAGATGAGGCTGCTGCTCCAACCATTATATTAAGAACCCGCCGCTCACTAAGAGCTGTTCATTTTCACCCCCATGGTGCTCCATATCTTCTTACTGCAGAGGTAGAAATAATATACTCCCTCTGTCTCAAAATATAACAACTTCTAGCATTCAAAATTTGTCCCAAAATATAACAACTGCTCTACCTACATTGTCTTCTCAACCAATGATAACCTTCCCGCGTTTAATTCCACCTACTTTCTTAATACCCATGTCCAACCCTAAAACTCCTTATATTCTTGGACGGAGGTAGTACTGTTTTCTGCATTTTTTGCTTTCTTTCCATAACTTCATGTACCAATCGATCTTATACAGATATTCAATTTCAGGTTAATAATCTTGATTCTGCGGACTCACCATTGACCCTTGCAACCTCTTCAGGCTATTCAAACTATCCCTCGGCTGTGTTTTTTGCAAATATTAATTCCAGAAACTGTCCACATCATGAGGCTAATTCATCATCACCTTGCTTACTTTGGCCTGCATACCTCAGGGATGATGGAAGTTTATGTCTGATTCGCAATGATTTGGTTAGTAGTTCAACCAATGTGCATCAGAGACCATCATCTTTAGGTCAAAATTCATTGGCATCAGATGTTGAAAATCAACAGCCTGACCAACTTGTCACGCCTATGGATGTGTGCCCTGGAGAACCATCTACTTCTCATGCTTCTGCATCTGGTTTAAGTGGAGTTGAAATGCAGATTGACAGGGAGCAACCTAGCTCCAGATTACAGGGCAGTAGCTCCACTAGTAATCATGAGAGTTCTACTGCTAGAGATGATGTGCAAATGCCCTCCCTGAGCAACAGCGTGCCGATTCCAGCAACATCTCAGCCTTCAGAACATGATGGCTGTCGTGGTATGCCAATGAATTCGTTTACCACTTCTAGTGGATTGGATGTTCACATGTTCCTAAGAAATTCAGAGGGTGGAAATCATCATCATGATCTCTTCAGTGACTCACGTAGCTGGGAGCTTCCCTTTTTGCAGGGCTGGTTCATGGCCCAAAATCATACAGGTTTGCATCCTGCACCTTCTGAATGATAATGCCCTTGGACTGGAGGCCTACCTTTTTGTGGTACTGCTGAGACTGATTACTTGACTAGGAATTCACTAAACTGTGTAATTTGAACTCGCAGGTGCTTCTCCATCTATTCCGATTGATATCGGCAGTTCTAGAGGATCAAATCGACATCATGCTTCTCGTCGTCATGTTGTGGGCTCATTACGTGGGGTTGGGAGTTCACTTCTAGGCCCCCAAATTGATGAAGCTGAGGTTCATGCTGCATCATTAGGTGTTGGATCTGAACTTACTACCTCACTGCTTGCTGCTGGTGCTGCTGAATTACCTTGCACAGTGAAGCTTAGAATATGGCGGCACGATATCAAGGATCCATGTGTTACATTGGAACCCGAGGCATGCCGGTTGACAATTTCTCATGCCGTTCTCTGCAGGTGCTTCATTGTACTTTTGGTTTTCTTTTATTCTCATTTTTCCTGCACAACACAAACTTTTATATCCTTTCTGTTGTTTCCTGTATTGCTTTGTCTGAATATGTACATAAGTGGATAAGTTATGGTGTGCAGCAACAACAAAAATTTACTGTTCTGTTTCACAATGTTTGTCCATTAAGAAAACCAAGAATGTAGTTATTACAATGTTTTCACTCATTAAATGCTTTGAAATAGGTAAAATGGTTGCATTTTTCTATGATAGGAATATGCATGTTTTTTTTCTCATTAAATTTTTCTTAGATTTAGTACTTCCTTGGTTTGAGTGCATGGTGTGCTGTGGAAAAATATTGTCAGACGGAGGGAGTATCTTTTAGATGTCTGACATGAAGTGTGTATTTTATGTTTGACAAACTCCAAGTTGCAGTGGATTGTTGACACTTCTTTGCTTACTCTGAAGTTAATAATTATTGCAGTGAAATGGGTGCCCATTTTTCCCCTTGTGGACGATTTCTGGTAGCATGTGTTGCCTGTTTGCTGCCTCAAACTGAAGGTGACCGTGGTGGCCAATTGCCTGTGCAGTATGATTCTGCAGGGGCCGGGACATCACCAACTCGTCACCCACTCCCTTCTCACCGAGTTATTTATGAGCTCCGGGTTTATTCTCTTGAGGAGGCAACGTAATTTTCTCAACAATCTCTTGTTACACAGTATGCTCTTTTGGTAGGTTTCTCATTTGTAAACGTTCTAGTTATTTTGAAATTGTGAATATATTTTACTTGCAGGTTTGGCAAAGTTCTTACATCTAGAGCAATAAGGGCAGCTCATTGCTTAACTTCCATCCAGGTTAACATCTCATTGCTTAAGCAGGCATCTCTGCTGCCACTCTTCTACTGGGAGCAGAAACATCTTATGGCTCAGATAACTGCTATCGAACTTGTGGCTTGTGTCTCAAGCATTGTCCAGTAGCAGCATTATAGTTGACTGGCTTTTGCATTGTTGACCAAAACTTGAGAAACATTGATACGCAATTCAACAACTTTCTTCATCAGTTAATTTGGTGAGCACTTTGTTTTGCTGCAGTTCTCACCCACTTCAGAGCACATACTATTGGCATATGGTCGTCGTCATAACTCTATGCTTAGGAGCATTGTCATGGATGGGGAAACTGGAATTCCTGTATACACTATCTTGGAGGTACATATAGTTAGATTATGCATAAGCATATCAGTGAAAATACTGGAAATTCTGTTTTTTGCTGCTTATTTTAAATATTTCAGTTTGAACAATTTTCTTATTATAGTTCGTAACTCCTAATGTCCTTTTGTTTCTGTATGACCAACAATATGATTTAATCTCATTATTCCTATTCATCATGATAGGTCTATAGAGTATCGGACATGGAGCTGGTAAGAGTTCTTCCTAGTGCTGAAGATGAAGTAAACGTTGCATGCTTTCATCCTTCCCCTGGAGGTGGTCTTGTTTACGGGACCAAGGTAAATAGCAAATTATATCAATCAACAGTGTGCAGCATATATTTGCTTTGCTAATTCTTGCACTCACATTTGCATCAGGAAGGAAAGCTCAGAATTTTGCAGCACAATGGTGCAGATACTACAAGCACAGGGTTGAATTGCTTTATTGAGGAAAATATGCTTGAGGTAGTCCTTTTTTCCCCTCCTGTGTCCAAGGTTTTGAACCAGTTCTGAAAAAATATACCTGTTCCTCCTAAGGACTGGCAATCGTATTTTGAATTCAATTTGTTTGGCATGTGCAATGTGTAATTTTCATAGATTTGTCATATAAAATACGTTAATACATCACAATTAGATCGAAACCGTAGTGACATGCATATTTAATAAAATATTCCATATTCCTTTTGCAGAATATATATAACCAAGATATCTGTTGCATCTAACACAAAATTTTGAATACCAGTTCCGAAAAGAAAATACTGGTCCCTCCAGTTATGGGACACGTTTGAGTCCAAATATTTGAATTCCAAAACCGTTTGGCATATAAAATACATCAAAGCATCACAATTTGACCAAAAGGGTCAAAATTCAATCTTTTGTAGTGAAATGGTTTGTATCTAATCCAACAGTCCATATTCTTTTTGTGAAATATATGTATAACCAAGACATGAGTTGTATCTAACCATATGACGGCAAGAGGCGTTGATTGAAACCGGCTTGAGCTGCAGCAATGAGCGATGGGAGTTTCATATTTTATTTCCTATTTTCCCCATTGAATGTGCCTATTTTTTACTTACTCTTTCATATAATTCAAATGTACTTACATATGCCACTGCAAGAAAATATGCAATTCATATTAAAATTTGTTTTATTCTGGCTGGTATGCCAGATACCTGTTAGCCAGCAGATCCTGAGCGGTAACCAGCCGGTTACTGTTGGGATTCCGATCTATGATGGCAGGTGATGTTGACTAGACTGCCTCGAGCTGCAGAAACAAGCAACAAGGCTCTTTTAGATTTCCCCCCTTTTTTATTGAATGCTCCTCTCCTTTTCAGTTGTTATACTTCTCTGTTACAAATGTACTTGCACATGGTGTTGCAAGAATATATACAGTTTGTATGATTTATAATTTAAAATTGAATTATTCTGGCCACTACGTTGGTTACTAACTGGTGGCTCTGGAGCGGTAACTGTGCTGATTATCTCCGGGATTCTGATCCCTGGTCATACCTTTTAATTATCTGGTTTATTTAGTCTGATTGTACCACCACAACCATATTTTATGCATTTCTTGTGGCCCATGTGTCTGGTAGTGGTGGTTTCATTCTGCACACTGGAAGTTTAGTGGATGTTTAACCAGCATTTACATTTCTAAATGTAGGAATTCTGTACTAAACTATCATGGGTTATAGTTTGAACGAAAGTATGAACTAGTTTCTGTTATGCATGGACTCATTCATTGCTGGCTCTGGGCTTTAAGAAATTTTACAAAGCACGAATCATGTGGTCTTTACAAATAAACTAGTTGCTTTATCTTGGTTGTCGAGCCTATAGATACTCAGTTTGAGTGGCACTTTGCCATATGGATGCAGATTTTTCTTAACTAGCTATGTGGGTTTTGATTTATCAAGGTCAATCACTTTTTTTTAATCTAAGTAACTATAGGTTCAAATATGCAAAGTTAAGACAAGATAGTCCATGTTATTATGGGCTGTTTGTTTTGATTGGAATTTGGTCCATCATAAGATCGTTCCTCAAATTTGGTTCAATGACTAGTATTCCTCATTTTTCCCACTTAGTATATATATGATGAAAAACCACATTTCATTCCCCAAACCAAACTTATTTAGTATCAAGTGGTCAATTGACCATCTCATTCGGTCATTCCTCAAACCAAACTGCCCTTTAGAGTTTTACTGGGTCTGTGTCAGAGCTCCAACCCACTAAGGGGCATGTGCAATGAACTCCATGCTATCAGCGAGTTTCCACTTTACAGTAATCTGGTACGAAATAAAGTTGGAACTAAACGGCATGGCAATTGGCCGAAATTTAACAATGGGGATGTTTTCTGAACAAGTCACAAATGATGCAACAGTTCACTCCGATTTTCATGATAACTCTAATATATCTTTCAGCACATAATAATGGAGTACAGAAATTGGCATTATCCATCACAAATAGGTCAAAATCATCTTATCTCATTATTTCCAGGGAACTGTAAATAAATTATTGACCTTATTTGGATTTCCAGTTAGGCAATCATCACTTTTTGGAGTCTTCTATTCATGTTAATAGTTAAGACTTCTGTCCTGGACATTTAGCCACCACAAACTTAGTTTCACTTGCTAACCTGTATGATTTGCTACTTAATTCATTTGAAGTCAATGGTGGCCCAGTTATGGTTGCTAGATCTTTTGCAATTTTCATCAGATCGCATGCATTTGGTTCACTTCGGCTGAAACTAGCAAGATTCTCATAAATTAGTGTCCTATCTCATTTTGTTGTTAATATGGTATCTATTAGTAGGGCAAACTTAGGGGCAGCAACCAGACACCTGTCCAGATACAAGCCTTGTTAGGAGTTTATTTATTTCTGTGAAAAATTTTCCTTTTGCTTGTACCTCATTTAATTTAATGCTATTGTGCTTACAGGTTTGATAATGATAGTGCTGCTATTATGTGCTCATATTCGGTCTGATAAAATCAATATAACGGTATGTTCCTTTCTTTGTTGTAGATTCAGAGGTATGCGCTGGAAGGCTGAACGATTAGTTGCCATGTGTTATGTGTACTTCTCCAGGTAATTACCATTTATCAACATCTCAATTTTTTTTTGTGACTGTTGCATTCCTGGCCTCAAACGTTATCCAGTTCACTGGTTGGAGGGATACTTTGCTGTTTCTGTTCCTTTTGGTCATGAAGTATAATCAAACTTTCTGTCTATAGGTGATACTATGACCAAATATGCCTTTTCTGGTTGGCTTGCGGGTGACTGAAATCATGATTGGTTGTCACTACAGGAATTTTCCTCTGCAAAGTTTATCATTGTACAAGTGAGCCTCAAGGAAATCATCAGATTTCAGCAATGTCATGGCAGATTCTCAAATGAGTTTGCTAGAGTGCCTTGGGGTTAGGTATGGAACTGTTGCGTAATTTGGTTTGGTGACACTCTAAGATCACCTGTCTTGTTTTGTTCCACTGAACCTCACCGACATTGATACCATCAAAAGATCCCTATTGCTCCTTAATACCATTCCATCCAAGCCTTCTTTTTTACATGAAATAACATTCATTGGCATCTCGGCTTTCCCTCCTATCTTCATTGCAGAGCTGGACATTGAAACACAAACATACCACACATTACTCATTGTTAGCAATGTGCAGTGCTGCTGTGTGCTAGGAAGCATTTGAGTATCTGGAGGTGCTCGATCTCTATGCACAGTGAGACTATCCTAGTCGGAGTAATAGCGATGGTGTGCTTGGTGGTGGTGATTTCATTCGTAGTCTGAGAGAAAAGCCCTTAAAGGTGGTGGGTCTTCATGGGGGATATGCCTACTTTTCATGGCTGCAGTGCCGTGATCTTCTCCTCCAGATCAAAGCTTGTCAGTGCAGAGGTCCTTGATCTTGGTGCTGCCAGTGTGTTGGATATGTGTCCTCATCCCCTCTTAATCGACAGCACCACCCATTCACCTTTGCCATCATTTAAAGCATCTCGCCATGTCTCTGCACCACCTCATCCTCTCCCTAGGGCTGGCTGCAACAATGTAGAGTGGAGACAGACAAAGCATGAGGGTGATCAGAGTTGGGCACACACTATAGACCCTCCAAGCTGATATCTTTCTCTCCAAACTCTGTCATCATTACAAAGTTCTCCGATTACCATAGACCCCCCAAACTAATATCTTCCCCTTCAAACTTTGTCTTCATTACAAAGTTCTCCGGTTACCAGATCTTTTTTTGGTAAAGGTTTGTCTTGAGAGGTACCGATACCAACTTTCTGACTAAAATTGATCTGTCTGGATTAGCCAGGTCAAATTGTAGTGCCGAAATCGTTTATGGCTGCCGCGAGCTTGGCCGTGCTAATATACCTTTTTCTGGTTGGGTAATTGGGAACGGTATTTGGATGGAATGATATAAAGAGGAACGAGAGTGATCTTTGGATGGTATTAAAGTGCGCATGTGAATCAGTGGTATAAAACAAAGCCGGTAATCTTTTGGTGTCACCAAACCAAAATTTCCTTATAATATACCATAATACTCATACTATATAGGTGTATATGTATTTGCTTCTCTGCTGCTGGGTATGATTAATATGAATTCATTAGCTTTATATGTGCATGAGATTTATCAATGAAATTTCTGCCATGCTAAAAATAGAAATTACCCTGCACAGAATAATAGATGGCCCAGAAATATAAAACCTGCTATAAATCAATATTTTTTAATTTTGCTTGAGGGAATAAAGGAGTTAGTGAAACAGGCTAGCTGTTTTGTTGTTCTGGGAATTTTGTCGCGACCAGTTTGCCAGCACGGCTTGGTATGTTCAGAAACAAATTGTCCTTTATTCCTTATATTAGTAATTATATAAGGAATAATAATTATGAGCTTATGTATAGTAATTATATACCCAAGGACACAAACTTATATACGGTGTTAACGTTTCTGCATTGGGTACTTTTTTTTATTGCAAACTGATCATATAGCTGACCTGTGTTACACCTGTGCTATTATTTTCTTTCCCGTCAAGTGACTAGTTTTAATGGATTGCCATTTGCCACTTAATTCAGGTCTGTGCAGAGGGAGTGGGAAGATGTAAATCAACACAACCATGTTGCTGTCAAGTCATCACGATGCTGTAATTACAGAATTGTACATGTAATCTTTAATCAACTTAACTTGTATTTTAGAAAGCACACAATGCTAACCCTTTTCTTTTCAATGGCAGAGGTATTTATTGTTCCCCATGTATTTTTCATTGTGAAGTCTTTTCTTCCCTGACTCTGGGTACCTAATGCCAATGACTAAAGTAACTAATCATCAATTTATCATCTTTGGTTCAAAGATGAACTCTGAACTTGGCAAAGCGTCCTGTTATTTTTTTGTTTTGTCCCTACAACTTCAAGTTCCAGAAACCGATAGACCTGACAAATTGCTGTAAGAGAGAATTTTATTTGTTATGCTTATTTCAAGCATTTGTAAATTTCTGCTAGGTTTCTACCGTCTGATCCAAGCTTGTCAATTCCATTCGGGAGGCCATCCCTGGTTTGGCTCTTGGAATTGAGTGTTCTAGTACAGCCGATACCGGTGTACTGTTATAGAGTTTAATAAAATAATATAAATATATTAATGTACGATATTTTATCGAAGTTTCACATGTAGCATATATATATGTATTTAAAAATGGTAATAATGATAGAAAATATAGTAACAGACAAATGAGTTTGTGGTAAACATGATTTAAGATTCGACTAAGCCAAATTCGACGGAAGGACCACTGAGGCTTGGAACTGTACCGGAACAGGTGGTATGTCAGTTCTGGTAAACACTCGCATAGAATTTGACCGGGTGGACTAGAATAACAGGTTTTTTTTAAGAGATTAAGGGTAGGCTGAGAAGTTATTTTGATCGATTGAGATAATAAAGTACGTGAAGAAATTAAATAGGGAAAGATTATGATTGGTTGTGGTGAGAGAAATAGTTTGTATATGGAGACAAATTTGAATCATAGAATTAGCTAGATGTTGAGACGAAGGGAATGCCATCCTCGGTACATACCAGTATCCTTTTTAGGTGGCGGAATGATATATACCGGTAATTTCGACCGATACTGAAATGGAATTTATAAGCTTGACTCTGATCATGCGACCTTGGTCTACAATTATTTTTCTGCTTAGTATACGTTTGTTAGTAGACAGATTGCAGTATAATATGACCACAGTAATGGAAATCATGGGCCCCATTCAGTCCGTTGACCTGAAAATGGACAGATAATATCCTGTGCAACAAGAGAATGATAAATGCACACATTGAAAGCCATGTCCCAGTAGGCCTTCAACCAATGCAGAAATGATTAAAATTTTAAAACTAATCATGTCATTTGGATGTCCCATTAGGCTCCGTCACATTTGGCATTCTGGATTTTTTTTAGTTGGGAAAAAAGATAACCATAAAAAAACGCAATCTGATTCCTACCAGATAGAAACATGTCAAGCAGTTTCAATTGAACCAAAATGCATGCTGGTATACTAACAAAAAAAAAAGGAAAGACATTGCAAAGTCCAAAGAGCAACGAACTTTTAAGAACACACTCGAGCAATATCATTTAGGTAATGAAGCTGTATTCGTCTATTCCATAGCACAAACAGTTTCAAGTACGTCCCTACAATCTGCAAGCCGCCGAACGAAGCTGTTTCAGCTTCGCTCAAATCGTTAACAGGAGACCAGGCAAATTACAAGGTACGCACTTTTATAAGTTCACAACATAAATGATATCAGGGGCATATATAACATAAAAACTGGAAAACACATGCGCAGGCGGCACCAGATGCCGAAGCAATTTTGAAAGTCTCCATGGAACAACATATTGGTTTGCTGCTGTTGGATCCCGAGATGGGGCAGCGAATACTCCTAGAAAAATGTCCCTTCTGGAGGCTGCACAAGCTTGCGATTGTGAGGGGCCGCCATTTCTTTCTTGAGCTGGACTAGGATGTTTTCCATTGTGTAGTCCCGCTGCCAGTTTGCTAGCAAGCCAAACTTCTTTGGGTCAACCTATACAACCACAAACCCATATGATATATCTATCAGAAAATACAAACCACAAGATATAACATTCAGAAATAGAGCTTGTGTGTGTGAGAGGTATTACTGCTCCTGTTTCATGATTAACACATGTCATGTTGATTCTTGAATGGAATCTGACAGATGGTGGCTTCTCTGGATAGTCCTTGTCGCAGAACAACTTTAGCTGGTATATGCGACCCTCATGAACAGTCTGCCAAGAGGTTTAAATAAAGTGGTAAACTGAGGGATACTCGAATTCAAAAAAGAAGTTGAAATTGTACATCCCTGAGAGGACTGTCTCTACATATTCTTGGTGCCGTGTGTAAAAATGAGCACTAATAAGACAATTGATATATACCACTATTTACACATGTCCATTATTGTCACCGGTCTTTTCTCTTGAAGAGCAATATAGGGGAAAGAAATTAAGTATATAGGCAAGAATGAAGGTTGCAAAAGAGAGGTGGAAATGTCTTCTTGGTCCAACAAAGGTGTGAGAATACTCAAAGTGGATGGGGGAAGATTATGCACTCACATTGTGTGGGCCAATGATGGTACCAGTCCAGGATCGCATGTAAATGTCGTCAGCATCATCCATTCCATAGCTCACAGTCCCATCACCAATGCCCTTCTCTCCACGCTCAAGTTCTTCTAGAAGTCTGAAGTTCCGAGGGACTGCCATTAAAAAGGTAAATGTCAGTAACATAAGCAGGTATGCAATATATGCTCAAATTACATGGCATATGATTCCACTTTTTTACATATTGGACACTGGTACTGGATAAAAGAAACTGAAGCATGAAAGTTGAAAAAATGGGTAACCTGAACAAAATGGAAACAAGCATTTGACTCATGCACAATGGGTATATGAGTAATGCAAGAAACATCAAGAGATCGATGCATCATCTGTGAAACACATGAAAAGGACCAGAAACACAAAAGTAGCAAAAAAGAAAAGACTTCTGCATACCCAGCAGATAACAGAGCAAAAGTTCTGCACAAAGCAACATAAACTTGAAGTGCAATAATGTTTAGGTCTTCATGTCATGTTTGTTGGTATGTTAAAATCATTTGGATAGTTCTTCAACATTTACACGACTCTTGAAAAAAGAAACTGGTATTCATTTCCATGACTGCAACACATAAACAAATATTGATGCAATGAAAATATGTGATCATCTCGTTAAATAATCTCCTGGTACGTGATGCAAACTTTATTTTTCAGCTTCTCGAACAGCAGGCCACAAGATAACCATAAACTTCAATGCAGTACCAAATTGTCAATCATTTCAACAACACAACTCACACAAGAACACCAGAAATCATTCTTACAGCACAACTAAAAGGTTACAGGCTGTATGATTCTCTCCTTACTCTCATACTGAATACTTTCAGCAGAACCAAGTCCACCGTTGAAGAGGACGGGAACTGGTGGCAAAGGTACATTCGCACATAGAAGTGATAGAATTGCCATTGCTGCACATGAATCCACTATCAACAATTTCTTTATCATATCATGGTGACCAAATGGTCAAGAGGTGATCCTTTTCCTTGAGAACCACCAACCAACTTGACTGTAATGCTATCACAAACAACTATTCCCCCTGTTTCTATCAATTTCTATGATTTCTAAATACACCAAATTGTCGATGACATTGATGGTTTTCCGGACAAATATATACACACTTCGTGATGCTCGGATGACAAACAGGAGCCATGGAGCTTGTCAGGCCTTCTCAGTAATGAGGCAAGAACTCCCAAAACGAGCCAGATAAATCATTCCACCAAGATAACTAGATGCACAAATACTCAATAATTGTAAATAAGAGTAACCCCTACATACAGTATATCAAACTGCGGCCTAAGAAAAATATAACGCCCGATCAAACCAATCTTCCTGGCAAAACCAACATCCGCACGAACACATCACTACGTCATATCCATTCCAAACCCCCTCCTCCCTACGCATCGATCAAAACAGCGGCGGAATCTCCTCAACCGGCGACCTGATATCAATCCGCACCCGCAACACCCCACCTAACCAAATCCAAGCCGACTCGCACCTCGCAATCAAGACTACGCGGAACCCAGATCGGGCTCACCTCACGGCTGGACCAAGAACCGTGGCCCGCGGATCGCGCGCGACCCTGCCTGAGACCTAGAGGAATCCATGGAAAGAGAAAGCGGACGAGGGAGGGATCGATCGCTCACCGACGACGCTCGATCCGGCGCCGGAGCTCCCCAGCGTCATCGCCGATCGGACCGGTGGCGGCTGCGAGATGGGAGGAGGAGGTGGTGGGGGGTTTGGGGGTTTCGCACCTTCGCGTGGGCGAGCGAAGGAAAGGGAAAGCTGCGGTTGCCTCTGCTTCTTCCCTTTTTGCTATTTTGGTGGTGAGGCGACTCTGCTAC
The DNA here is from genome assembly GCA_008326285.1 of Oryza officinalis. Lineage (NCBI taxonomy): Eukaryota > Viridiplantae > Streptophyta > Magnoliopsida > Poales > Poaceae > Oryza > Oryza officinalis. The sequence goes on along the minus strand of BDMV01000002.1, from coordinate 19,933,580 downwards.
GGCTTCTCTTTTTGACGAGAAAATTTTGCTGTGGTCTATTTTTCTATGGCATGGCATCTATTCGATTCTTTTTTTTTTTAATCCATGACATGGTATCTCACCTAATGAATCTTTTTTTATTATTTTTTGAAACACAGTATAAACTTAGACGTTCACAACGTACACATACTTACTCCTATAAATACGCGCATATACATTTTTACCCTTATGAGCACCTAAAAAAATTGGACCGGTATATCTTAAAATTGATGAAGTCACCACGGACACCTCGATGTCGACGGGTACATTGTCTATCACTGAAAAAATAATTAACAGTAAATAGTAAATATGAGTACCCGTGTCAAATCTAAAATATATACTCGGATGAGCTGTATTATTGAGAATTAATTTTTTTTTTCACTTTTTAAACTGCCAAACTATACATTTTGTGTAAATCTTTTTCATATAAAAGTTTCTTAAAAAATAAAATTAATCTATTTTATTTTTAAAGTTATAATAATTAACACCCGATAACCATAAGCTAATTACTTGTCTTATTCATTGTTTCGTCTCTTCCTATACGTTAAAAGCCTAAGACGTATAGATATTTGTAAATACACAGAATGTCAAATGTTTCATGATCATCCAATGCGACATGGGAATACTTATATTATTGCACCACAGTTAAATCATTTTTTACTCAGTACATTTTCTAATCATACTGTAAATTTGAAAACTCACACTGTTATTACACTGTAGATCTCAATAATTGAATTGTACTTTTTAATAATACATTAGATAAGAGAATTAGAATTATATTAAAAAACAAACTTACATGTAAGAGATAGCAAACACGGTCTTACAGCCATAAAATATGTTTGATTTTTAGATTTTAAGTTTTGTTCAAAAAATAAGTTGATTTATACTTTTTTTCCTACTCTCGTACACAAATATTAAAGTTTTATATGTTCAATATCCCTTGCCTAACTATTTACCAATACTATTAATGAAAAGCACGTTTTGGTCTATTTGTCCTCACTAATAGGATTGAGGGAGTAATGAAAAGAGTGAATGAAAATAATGTCAATGTGTACACTTTTGGATGTTAAGAGTAGGCAGCTGCCCAAGGTGTGTAGTTCACAAAAAAAATTCCTTGGAAGTTTTATCTGATCACAATAATATGCGCGAGCGATCGATCAACCTTGCAAGGTTTTTGTATTCATGTATGCAACTGTGATTTGTATTACAATGATGCTATGAGCTGTATCTGGGTCTCTGGGGTTTACTACGTTTACTGGGAAATTTAAGTTTTGATATCTCTATAGTTTCTGGTTGAATTCTTACATTATGATGAGAAATTTTACAGTCCTCTTAAGTATCAAAATTTTTAAGTATAAATCTGATGTCTTCTGATACCAGAAGTTTCAAATTTTATATGAAAAATGATACCTTCCGATAAGTACTATAAAATCACTCTATTGTGATAGTTGCGTTGAAACTTCTCTTCTGGTCTTATATTTCTTAGTTAAGCCGCTGCAAATTTATATATATACTAATACTAGTTAATTAAGATAAAAATTACCATTAGTTAATTAAGCTTCACACATGATGGAACGCCACTTCTTCACAAGACTAGATGTTGCCAATGGCGCGCCTCCTTGGAACTAATAATCATAGTATTTCAGTCGGTACGAAGCAAACTACAATCACACATAGCCCATAAACACACATATGCAACTGTAAACACAGGGAAAATAAAAGGTACGGACCTGAGTATAACAAGTTAACAGCACACCATACTCACACAAACACACACTTGGTCTCTCCTCTTTGAAGGAGCAAGTAACACCACCCATGAAAGATGGAACACATTATCATAAAAATATGAATGTAGAAACAAACCAAGATCAGAAAGTGCTTAACGTGCCTAAGGTGGGGACAAGTTTCATTTGCATATGCCCCTCTTTACGACATTCATCCATGATAAATGAAAGAAAGAAATAAGGCAATTGCGAATCAAATCTCTATAGGGTACAGAACCTACAAGCTTGAGCTGTTACTCCTCAGTTGCACTTGCTAATTACTAAGCAATTTGCTTCAACTAAACTTGTGTGACATGGGCCCCTTTCTTTTCTATATTTCTGTTTGCTGATGCATCAAGCTGGATATTGTGAGATGTCAGAAAGCCTTCTGCCAAACTTACGAAGGAAATGGAATTAATTAATTATGAACATAAAAAATAAGTTAGCATGAAATAGAACACCAACAATTTTGGAATGACTAATTTGAAGAGGAAATACTCCTCTTTTTTTCTCTGAAGTAGAATATGGTTTCTATTTCACAGTAAACTTGGTGGATAGAAATATTCTGAATCAACAAGGATATAAACTCCACTACCTATCCTTTGTATCATGTGCAATTAAGAATGTGATATCACGTTATGACAATAACCCAGTGATTGCAATTTCAGTTCAAAATTTTGGAAATTTCAGACCCCACCGGCGTCAATATATCGACCGAAAATTTCGGATTTTCTCAATTCTTTGTTGAAATTGGTCAAAGTTTATTCAAATTCTAAAAAAAAATTCAGTCCAAAAAGTGCCAAAAATCACAAAATTTTGTAAATTTCGGTCCTACCAAAATTCTCACTGAAATCAAAAGTGCAAACCCTGCAATAACCTAATTTGTATTTCACATTATGAATAACAGAGCACATATACGGCGGCATCAAAATAATGGCCAGCACTGGTATATGGATAGTGGTCAGAATATTTGCAGGACATTAAGAACTCCATCTTCTTCCAAGTGGGAATACAAGAAGGCGGAACTAGAAGTATGTTCCATATTCCGAGGATCGATGTCTAAGATGAAGTGGTCAGATTATAAGATTTAGTACTCCGATGCTGACCATCCATATCTGATGACAACCTCCAGACGATATCCGATAGTAGTCGAGCCTACTATTCTGAACATCAAAGTCGCGCGAGTTCTTATTGACGGCGACGGTTCAATTAACCTCCTCTTCGTCAGCACGCTTGATGCAATGGGATTCCCTCAAAGCGAGCTCGTCCCTTCAGAGCAGACCTTCCCTGGCATTACCCCATAGTCATCGTCCAAGCTATTGGGGAAAATTACATTACACGTGACCTTCGGCAGAGCAAATCAACTTTGATGTAGTAGAGTTCAACACAGCCTATAACGCTGTCCTCGGAAGAACAACACTCGCCAAGTTCATGGCAACTTCACATTATGCCTACCAGCTGATCAAGATTCCTGGACCAAAAGTGATAATCACAGTACCGGGGAATGCAAAGATGGTCATACAGTGTGACAAGAGGAGTCTCAATATGATCAAGCAAACTCCCACCACTCCCGCCGCAACCGAGCCTCCCCGGAAACTGAGCAAATCCAACCCGGTGCCGAAACCAGACGCCGTAATGAAGCTAATCCCATTGTCAAGCAACACACCCGACAAGACGGTCAAGATCGGGGACGGACTCGATGACAAATAGAAACTCGAGCTCATCACCTTCCTTCGCGACAATGCAGACGTGTTTGCCTGGCAACTGAAAGGGTCACTTAGGCCTAGAGGGGGAGGGGTGAATAGGCTAATTAAAATGAAACGCGGAAGCTAAAACTAAAAACAGGTTGGATAGTTTGATCCAAGGTCAGACAGTTCGATGCAAATCAGATTGTCCGAAGTGGGATCAGACTGACCGACAAGCAGAGAAGCGCAATAACAAGCTATAGAACCGCCACACAACTAAGAGTAAAAGCACAACCAACAACTAAGCTATAGCGGCACAATAGGGCAATAAGTGGAGTAAGAGGGAGAATGAATATCATCGAGATTTCGTGCCGAAGTATTTCCTGGAGTTCGAATCCTTGAGGGGATTCTACTCTCTGTTGAGGAGCTCACAAATGCACTCCTCCTTCCACTAGTGGTATCTCTTTCCTTACGGGGGCGAGATCCGGCCTTCACAAACTTCTCTTGGCTCACCACAAGTAGATCGGTGGCTCAAGAGCGACTCCTAGCCACCTAGGAGTTCTCAACCTCCAAAAGTAACAAACACCACACAACCCTTGGACAAATCCTAGTGCTCAAGATCGAGTGAAACACACACTAGGCTCCCACACTCCAAATCCACAACCACCAAGATCTAACACACAAAGAACAAGGAAAGATTTGAGAGAGGGAGAAAGAGCTCAAAGATCCAAAGCATCTTAGCACCAAGCTCAACCCAAAGTGAATGAGAGTTGAATGAGTTGGGTGACCCTAGAGAAGGGTTAGGTGGAGGGTATCTATAGATCCCCCAAGATGTGGCCATTGGAGGGAAATCTTTTCATCCCACGTTGGATAATCCGAAGTGACATCGGATAGTCCGATGTTTTTAGCCCCCAAGTAATCGAGAGACAAAGAACGAAGTTCTGTGAAATTTTGGATACTTCGATCGATCGGATAATCCGATGTCATGTCGAATAGTCCGATATTTTAAGAGCTAGAACTTCACCCTCAAACAGAGACTCAAGTTCCAAGAAATTCCGGATACTCCGATCGATCAGATAATCCAATGTCATGTCGAATAGTCCGATATTTTAAGAGCAAGAACTTCACCCTCAAACAGAGACTCAAGTTCCAAGAAATTTCGGATACTCCGATCGATCGGATAATTCGATGTCATTTTGGATAATCTGACTTAACATCAACTAGAATACTTTGAAAGAAATATTTTGAGCACTAGTGTTCAACCAATTATATGCATGTGATGTCCCTCTTAATAGTACGGCATCCTAAACTCAATAAACATAAGATTTACAAGAAATTACCATAACAACAATGCCGCTAAGTCTTATTCAACCTTTAATTCCTTTTTTACCCTTGCATCCATCTCAAGAAAAGTCATTAGTGTATTTCTATTTGTGTTGTCATTAACACCAAAATAAAATAGAGGTCCTAGATGCACTTTCAGTAACTATCCGACATGCCCAGTGTTGGTATTTCTTACGTTCACAAATAAATCCACAAGCACACGGATATCGCTGTAGCATTTCACCCATGAGTATTCCTAAGGGTATCGTATATATATTTTCGCAGGGAAGGCAACGGTGTAAATACATAGTTTATACATCATTAATCAATCTATAATTAACTCACCATAGTCTAAACATGAGTTAGGATAAATATGATTAAGGGGTAATGTGACACACACAGAAGATTCACCTCTAATTAATTAGTATAGTGGAAAATGACATAAGAGAACTACGATATAACTATACTTCTATATTACTCATGTTTTGTATATACTTAACACATACATGCTTACAAGGTTAGGACTTAGTTCTAGGCACCTATGTACTACCGAGAGACCACTCCCTGCTGGTCTTCCATCGTGGTTATGACATTTACGAACTCTTACGTCATACCCGAACATGGAGGAATACAAAGAACGGACAATGCTGTCACCACCCGTCGCTTATCTTACTTTCCATGGGGCACTATCACACCCTGATCCGGCATCGCCGTACAACGGCACCTGACAGGAGCGTGTCGTAGGAAAAACGGCGTGAACTGCTTCCTACGAGACCACGATATCGATATCAGTCTCAGGATATAGTGCTGGTACCCACGGTGACAATTATATTTCATTCCAATCCTTAAATTACATAGAGGACTTATTTACCTTAACTTAAGTTGCACCTTAGGATGACCCGAGAATGCAACCGACAATAGGGAAGTAGCGGCAACTACAACAGCAACAACAACAGAACCAACGGACTAACACCCAACACCACAGGTGACGGCTGGGAACCAAGATGAAACCCTAATCTTCACTTCACTTCAACTTCACCTTCAAGACGGAGGAGCTATATATAGAGCAAGGGTGAGTATTTACGTACTCAGCAAGTCACGAGAACTTAGGTGTTTAGTGCAAGGTTGAAAGAGGGGCAAGGTTGTTTTGCAAATCCTTTATTTGGAAACTATTTTGAAACTACTAAGTGATTTTCTTTTTTGTAAGTTTGGGCCAAAAAGAGACTTGCGTCTCAATTTGACTTAAGAGATGCTTTTCACTCAAGCACCAACTTCCCAGGTCAGTTCATTAATTCAAGGCTCACATAGCCATTTCACTTGATTAAGCGGCTCCCCGAGCCATTTCCATTTTCTTGGACTCCAAGAGTCTTGCTATGCCGCAGCACGGCAAACTGCTTTCACCCGGAAAGCCTAGTCTATGATGTCCTCAAACATCCCGAATCACACAAATCCGTTTCTAACCACTCAGGCCATCTATCTGCCACATAGGCAGATTTTGGTATCGATTCCCAAACCACAACAATTTTTCAGAAAGCACAGACAAACAAAACTACACAACGGGAAACACCTCACATCCACCCATGACCGTGGGCACGGCTATTCGAACAATTAGCTAACCTTTGCAGATGAGTACACTTTACCCACAAGACACGAACTTATTCCAAACACCCATTGGTATCGGAGGCTCGCAACCAAGCCTTTCCAAAGCCAACCTAGGGTTACCTCATGCCACATAGAAGGATCAAAAGAGATATGAATTTTGGTAGCTTAATTGAATTTTGGACAAAGGAAAAAGAGATTGATTGAATTTCTAGAAAAGAATATTCTCAGGAATATTCTTTGTGTTTCAGTGACAAGTGGGGCCCACAAAACAGCGAGGAGGAGCATTGTGGACTTGGTCCACGGGTGACTGAATCGGCTGAGGGAGCGGATGTGGACTTCTTGTTCAACGGCCGGAGGAGCGGGGTCATGGCCCATTCGGCTGGGGTGAGCGAGGCCGGGGGAGCGGAAATGGACTTTTGGTCCATGGGCTGGCGGAGTGGTGCGGCCCAGCAAACCGGTGCATGCGCAGGGATGAAGGTATTGGGCCGACTCATGGAAAGCCGAGAGAAGGTGACGTGGGCCGGGCGTGACATCACGGCCTGAAGGCCGAGCGCGTGAGGTGGATGGGCCCATTAACCATTTGTGCACGGGACCAATCAAGCCGAGCTGGCGCCGACGTGGCTGCGACGACGCGAGGAGGAAGACGCATAGTGCTTCGATGCGACGGCCGGTGATGGTGACATTTTTTGGGGTGGTACACGGCAGCACGTCCAAGGGAAAAGGCACCGAGACAACGAGGGAGAAATGAGGAGTAGGACTAATGGATCAGATTCGTCGGGAGGTGTCCGGCGACGGCGAAAACCGCTGGCGGCAAAAGAGGGAAAACTTCGCCAGAGTTCAAGGGGTTGATTCGTCGGGGTTGGGTGGTCCACGTGAGGTCGTGAATCGATTCAGGGCGAAAAGAGGGCACAAACGACACTAGGTTGCAACGACAACAATGAACTTGCATCGGTAAGAAGCGACGGCACGCGACGAGCTACCGGGTGGACGAACGGCGAGCTTCTACGCACCAATAGTGGCAGCAGAGCTAGCTAGCGGCCTAGAGAGGGAGGTGTATGAGCTAGGAAGGGAGACAGAGAGCTACTTGAAACAAAGAGGCACCGAGGCAGTCGGCCGGTGGTGTGGAAGCGAGTTGTTTCAGCCTTGGCAAGGAGCAAGGCCGAAGAAGGGGAAGAGGTGTTTGCCGTGGCACCACGATCAAGGCGGCACTCCCAGCATGACACACAGTGGGCAAGGATGACGTGATGACAACGGGCAGTGCGGGGACGATGGGCTAGTGCGGCTCAGTCGGGGCAGAACGAAGAAGAAGAGAAAGATGGGAGATGGTAGGGCTTTATCGGTGCCAGGAGGCGAGCTGGCTTGGTGAGGAAAGGAGCAACCCAAGCGGGAAGGAGAGATGAGGCGCGAAGAGGATGGGCCGGCCGAGAAGAAGTCGGCCCAAGAAGCGAAGGGAAGTAACTTAGACTTCTATAGTGAATTTGAATTGGGTAGGATTTGGAGTTGAATTTGAATTGGGATTTGAATTTTTATTGCATATTTGAACTCAAGGTTTCGAGGAGGGATCAAGGAGGGAAGTTGTGGAGTTATGGGTACCACATATCCACACGGCTGGACTATCCGATTGGTTGTAGGGAGTAGATTATGTATATTGAATATGTAACTGATCAAGACTTGAGTATTACGTTTTCTTGTGTATTAAGGAATGACCTATAGTCCTGGTTTGGTAATATTGTAGAGTGGATTTAGAAAACTTATATCGTATTCGGTTAGGTTTCTATCTTGTAATCCTGTCCTCTTAACCTATATAAGGAGGACAAGACGCCCCTTGAGGGCATAATCACAACTTGATCGTCAAATCAATATAACACTCAGCAGATACTATCCTCGAAACAGGAGTAGGGTATTACTTCTCATAGAGAAGGCCTGAACCTATATAAATCTTTGTCTCATCATTCATCCACTTTAGATCTTGTGTGCTACCCCCTTTTCATATTGCCGAATTCTAGTTTCGACAGTTGGCGCGTCAGGTAGGGACTGCGTCAAGTTTTTCGCCAACAAGTGTGATGGGATCTACTTCAGGCATCAATGACTCAGCCTTTTCTCCAGGGCCGGTGTACCGCTTCGGCAACCTCGACTTCATCACGGACGGCTTAGGCAAGATCTCTCTCCTCGAGTTGGATTCGAACCAGCCGGGGGAAGATAACCACCACTCGGTCCTGTTCGGTTTGCCAAACGTCGCCAAGACCTACTGCAGAGTTCCTTCCCTCGAGTCAGCTTCAAACCACTCAGAGGGATCCTCAACATCGACTTCCTCATGCAGCCCCCTAACAAGACGCAGGCGTATCCACCAATCATCATGCAACTCCCTCTGCTACTCGCTGCAATGTTTGGATCTAGATCTGTTTCCCCCCACAGGTCCCAATTTGAGCCAGCTTTGGCTTCAGGGAGGTTGGTGTCATACTTCAACCTTTCGGATCCTGCTTGTCTACCAAGATCGCCGATTACGTTAGTTCTTTTGAAGATTACGATGACGTCAGCATCGAGACTATCGACAACTCCGAGTTCGACGATGACTACACTCCACTCTTTTTTGATGTTTTCATGGTGGACGTTAGAGAAACCGACTCAGCGGTTGCCCGGAGAGTTGCCAAAGAAGAATGAGCCAAGTTCGAAGAGGGACACAAGCGTAAAAAAGAGGAACGCAAACGCAAGGAAGAGGAAGAACGAAGAAAAGGAGATTTGGCCTTAGCTGGGCGTACAGCTCGCGATGCCATACTCCAGACCCGCGTCGACAATACCAATGTTTTTCTCACGCCACAACAAAACGCGATTGTGGCAGTCACTTTGCTCGACACCATCATCGATGCTGCTCCGGCTAACGTGACACCAATCTTAAACAAGGTGAAGACCATGGTTGAGGCCACCGTACCATAGAGCGTCGGAAGCAGTCGGCAAATCGATAAATCCACCATGGAGATGGCCGCTGGCAGTCACCTACCACCATTACGTTCCAGAGACTACCGAAAGTCCAAGCGTAGCAAGACACATACCAGATCTAATGAACACCACCGTTAGGAAGATAGAAGGCGTCAAGACTAGTCGGCTGATTCACACGCTCGACTCTGTTACTGGCCGCCGCCGCACGACAGGAACCATTGCGACAATTCCGACTACCAGAGTGGCTCCCAGATGCCTGCTCCTAGCGATCTAAGGAATACACTCAACCAACGCTATCATGAGTAGGAGAATCATGCTCATCGTGTAGGACAAAGATACTCCCCCGATGGCGGCGACGAGGGAGTAGCTGCCTTTACTCAAGATCTGCATCGAGTGAGTTGGCCGAGTGGTTTCAAGCCTACTGGGATTGAAAAGTATGATGATAAGACTGACCCAGAGTCATGGTCACCATCTACACCCTCGCTATTCACGTAGTAGGAGGAGACAACAGAGCCATGGCTAATTATTTACCAGTAGCACTTGCCGATTCAGCTAGGAGTTGGCTCGCTAGCATACCAAGGGGCTCAATCGACTTGGAGCGAACTTCGTGATCACTTCATTGTCAATTTCCAAGGCACCTTGAAAGGCCTGGAACCCACTTTGACCTATACAATGTAATTTAGAAGCCCGATGAATCCTTAAAAGATTACATTCGGCGCTTTTCTGAAAAGCGTAACAAAATCCCAGACATCACCAACGACGTTATCAAAGCAGTCTTCCAGAAGGGGATCTGCAATGAGCTACTTATTGGAAGGTTTGGACGCAAACCCCTAGGGACGGTCAAGAAGATGTTTGAGACAGCAAACTCTTACACCAAATCAAATGATGCTATCAAAGCATCATGCCAAGAGAAGCAGTTGGGAAGCAGCTGGCGCCTCAAGAACGATAATGACAACAGTAATGGCAACGACGGCCAAAAAGATCGCAAGTGTAAGCCCGAGGATTTGGTGGCCACGGCTTCAAACTATCCACAATAGCGTCCGCGCGTCAGCACTTATTACAAGATTATGAACGACCCTTGAACGCATCACCCCAATCACAAACATGTGGCCAATGACTGTTTTGTCTACAAGCAATTCGCGGAACAATATGCGGCCTAGCTAAAGAAACCATCCGATGGCGAAGGAACTTCAGGACATAAAAAGGATGACGACGATGGCGGCGTGGGACCCTTCCAAGATCCCAGAGCCGAGTTAAATCACATCTTTGGAGGACCACTCACCTACGAGTCCAAAAGGAAGCATAAGCTGACCGATAGAGAGATCAACACGATCTAGCCCGAAGTACCGCAATATCTATGGTGGTCTGAGGTAGCAATCATATTCGACCTCTCGGATCATCCTACCGAGTGGCCCACCTGGGACGGTATTCCCTGGTACTAGACCCAGTGGTTCGCAACATCAAGTTGAAGCGTGTCCTCATTGATGATGGCAGCGCGCTCAACATCCTCTATGCCAAGACACTGGATGAGATGTAGATTCCAAGATCGTAGTTGAAGCCGAGTTCCACTCCATTTCATGGGGTTATCCCTGGGTTGTTTTCTACACCACTCAGGCAGATCACTTTTCCAGTTACCTTTGGCACTTGGAAGAATTTCCGGACAGAAAACATCTGCTTTGAAGTTGTGGACTTTGAGGCAGCCTACCATGCTATCTTAGGATGGCTGCCTCTCGCTAAATTCATGGTTGTTCCTCACTACACCTATGTAATGATTAAGATGCCAGGCCCACGAGGAGTTATTTCCCTCCGCAGCAACGTCAAGCAAGCTTTCACCTACGACAAAGAGAGTTGCGACATGGCCCAATCTCGTGAGAGGCTACTCGGCCGACAAGAGATCCAACTTGCTGTATCTACATATGAGAAAGGAGAAATCCCTGCCAAGAAGCTGCCCAAGTCGGGAGAAGGCGATGCTAAGACTAAGAAGATTCCACTCGATCCTGCGGATCCCTCCAAGACCGCTGTAATCGATGCTGAGTTAGATTGTAAATAGAAAATCACGTTTATCACCTTTCTTCAAGCTAATAAAGATATATTTGCATGAAAACCTTTTGATATGCCTAGTATTCCTAGAAAGGTGATTGAGCACTCACTAAATGTCAAAAAAGACGCGAAACCTATCGAAACTGCCACTTTGCACAAGATCGAAGAGATGCTATCAAGGAGGAGGTAACCAAGCTTTTGGCGGCTGGATTCATCAAGGAAGTTTATCATCCTGACTAGACAATGGTGCATGTGCATCGACTACACGGATCTCAACAAATCCTGCCCCAAAGACCGCTTTGGTCTACCTCGCATTGACCAGGTTGTTGATTCAACAGCTGGCTGCGAACTTCTTAGTTTTCTCGACTACTATTCGGGATATCATCAGATCAACTTGAAGGAGTCCGACTGCTTGAAGACCTCGTTCATCTCTCCGTTCGGAGCTTACTATTACATCACGATGCCATTTGGTCTAAAGAACACAAGAGCCACATATCAACGCATGATTCAGAGATGTTTACAGTCAGAACTTGGACGAAACGTGGAGTCCTATGTCGATGATGTTGTCGTCAAGACCAAGTAAAGGGATAATCTGATTGCTGATTTGGAGGAAACTTTTCAAAATATTCGGGCTTTTAGAATGAAGTTAAACCCAGATAAATGCACCTTCGGAGTACCGTCAGGGAAGCTGCTTGGCTTTATGGTGTCTCATTGCAGCATTGCCAACCCGGAGAAGATTAATGCTATACGCAACATGAAACCGCCGAGTACCCAGAAGGATATTCAGAAACTTACTGGGTGCATGGCGGCCCTCGGCCGATTTGTTTCTAGGCTCGGAGAACGAGGCATGCCCTTTTTCAAGTTGCTCAAGAAAACTGATGAATTCCAGTGGACCCCCGAAGCCCAAAAAGCCTTTGAAGATTTCAAGAATTTCCTCACGACGCCGCCCGTGCTAGCTTCATCGCATCCATAAGAGACCTTGTTGCTTTATGTGTTGGCAACTTCTCAGGTGGTCAGCATGGTTTTAGTTGTCAAGCATGAGGAAGAAGGACACATCCAGAAGGTTCAGAGGCCCATTTACTTCGTTAGCAAGGTGTTGGCCGTCCAAGACACGCTATCCTCAGGTACAAAAATTGTTATATGAAGTTTTAATTACTGTCAGGAAATTAGCTCATTACTTTCGAAGTCACTCGGTCAGGGTGGTCACATCTTTTCCACTCGGCGATGTCCATCATAATCATGAGGCCATGGAACACATCACGAAGGGGCATTGGAGTTGATGGCGTTAGACATTACTATCAAGGCCCGAACGTCGACCAAATCTCAGGTCTTGGCTAACTTCGTTACTGAGTAGACCGAGTGTCAAGAAGATACACCTGCGGAGAACCTGGAGTATTGAACCATGTACTTCGATGAATCTAAGAGGGTTACTGGTACAGGAGCCGGGGTTGTTCTTATTTTCCTGACTAGAGGTCGGTTGCGATATGTTCTTCAAATTCATTTTTTGGCGTCACACAATGTAGCCGAGTATGAAGCTTTACTTCATGGACTGCGTCTTGTCGTATCTTTAGGGATACGACATATGATCATACGAGGAGATTCTCAGCTGGTTGTTAATCAAGTGATGAAGGATTGGTCTTGTCTTAAAGACAACATGGCCGCTTACCGCTAGGAAGTTCGCAAGCTAGAAGACAAGTTTGATGGTATGGAGTTATCTTATGTTTTACTGCATAATAATGAAGCTATTGATCAGTTGGCTAACTTTGGATCCAGAAGAGAGGCTGCTCCAACATATGTTTTTGTTGAACACCTTCATGAGCCGACTGTTGCGAAGAAAGAGGTTTTTGAAGAAGACTCAACGGGACAAGTATCCATGCTTGATACCGACTTGAGGATGCCTTTCATTAAGTTTTTAACCCAGCAGGAGTTACCCCGAGACTGGGACAAAGCCGAATGAGTTTGTCGTCGTAGTCAGAACTATGTAATGGTTGATTCCGAGCTATATAAATGGAGCCCATTTGGTGTTTTGTTAAGATGTGTTTCTCCTGAGGAGGACCGACAGTTATTGCAGGATATCCACTCGGGGATATGTGACAGTCATGCCACAACACACACTTTGGTGGGCAAGGCTTACCGACAAGGATTTTTCTGGCTCACAGCTGTCACGGATGCAGACGTGAAGGTTGTCAATTTTTCGCTCGGCAAATCCATGTTCCGGCTCAAGAATTACAAACTATTCCGCTTTCATGGCCTTTTGCCGTTTGGGGGTTGGATATGGTGGGTCTTTTCAAGAGGGCCCAAGGAGGCTTCACACACCTTTTTGTTGCAATTGACAAGTTTTTCAAGTGGATTGAGACCAAGCCGGTTGCTACAATTACGTCAAATAAAGCTCGTAATTTCTTCTTCAACATCGTGCCTCGGTTCGGTGTGCCTAACAGGATTATTACTGATAATGACACTCAGTTCACAGGAGGAGTTTTCAAGGATTTTTGTGAAGACTTTGGAATCAAGATATGCTATGCATCGGTTGCGCATCCCAAGAGCAACGGACAAGTCGAATGTCACGCCCGGAAAATACCTTTCCCGAACGCTAGTGTATTAATCCCCGTCCCAGGAAAAGCCGGGGTACACCACACAAACTTGATACAAAAGACACATCTTTATTAATTATCATGATAATATTTACATTATTATAAAGGCACATAAGGCCCGACAACAAAAGAAAAACAGTAGCGGATTAGCGGGCCTACGGCTCCATCTTCCCAGGCGCTCAACCGGGGTATAAGCCAGAACTCCACCTAAGACTTCTTCTTCAAGAGCTTCACTGACTGGAGGGGGAAAGATTGAGCAAGGATGAGTACAACCACCATAATCAGCAAGTGTCACACCCTGAAGTTCTCCCAAATCATAAAAATCAAATTTAATAATTTATCTGAGAAATTGTTTAATTAATCTGGAGAAAAGTCCAATTAATTAATGCATTAAAGAAGTAGAAATTGCAAGGTGGAATTTTTCTTGAGTTTCCCATGTCAAAATACATTAACAGGATTTTTAGTGGAATTTTCAGAGCCCTAAAAATAATTTTAACCAATTAAAAACCCTCAAGAGCAATAAATAAATCCCTGGGAATTTTCTTTTTCCTTTTTCTCTTTTTCTTTTCTTCCTTTTCCTTTTTGGGCCGGTGGCCCATCCTTGTTTCCTCTCGGGCCGGCCCAAGCCGCCCGCTCGGCCGCCGCTCTCCCTCCCCCTCTCCCTCGGCCCAAGGCGGCCCAAGGCCACTGCCACCTCCCCGCGCCCCTTCCCTTCCCGGGCCGGCCCAAGCCGAGCAGCCCTGGAAAGTCCGTCGTGCCTCCCCCACGCCGCGCGCTCGTCACCGTGTGGGCCTGCCGCGGCCGAGTCCGTCTCCGACTCGGCCGGCGCCGCTGCGCGCCCGCGCCACCGCGAATCCCGGCGGGATTCCCGCCGCGCCGCCCCTATTTATTCCCCCCCTCCGAGGCACTCCCCTACTCGTTTTCCCCACCGTCGCCGCCCCAAACCCTAACCCTAGCGTCGCCCGAACCCTAAAGTCGCCGCCGCCGCCGTCTTCCGCCGCCGGTGAGCACCCACTGCCACCCCTCCTTTCCCCTCTCCCGGCCGCCGCCGTGCGCGCTGCCCGCGCCGCCATCGCCCGCGTGCACCCGTCGCCGCCTCCCGCGCCGCGCCGCCCCAAACCCTAGCGCCGGCCGCCGCCGTGCGCCATGGTTGGCTCGGTAGAGCCCGAGCCCGGCCGCTCGGCGCCCGCGTGCCTCAGCCGCCCGATCAGCCACCCGGGCCGATATGGGCCGTCCGCGCAAGCGCCGCGTGGCCGCCGCATCACCGCGCCGTCCCGTCGTGTGGTCGCTGCGTGGCTGCCGCGTCAGCGCCACGCGGGCACCACGTGGTGCGCCGCTGCCACCGGCCGGTGGACTCGGTCCACTGTGGATCGGGATCACCATGCCACCGACAGGTGGGGCCCACCCGTCGGAGCCGCCGCCGCCCGCTGGCGTCAGCATGACGTCAGCCCTAGCCGCTGACGTCAGCGGTGACGTCAACTCTAGCCCGCCGCCGCCAGCCCTGACGGCAGCATGACGTCATCGTGACGTCAGCATGACGCCAGCCCTAGGGGTTAATTGCGCAATAATTCAATTAAGGTTTTTCTGCTATAGTAAAAACATAGATAACTTCAAAAATTCATAACTAATTCATCTGAGCTCCGTTTAAGTCCATTCAAATTTCATTAAATTCATAAAAATGCAGAGAATCCATTAAAAATGGTTTTGTGCTTTGTTTCAATAAACTTATAGCATGTATTGTTGTTTGCTTTGTTTGTCGCGTAGATTCCGGCAATTCCGACGCTCCCGTTTATTTCGAAATCATCGCATAAGTTGATTCAGCTCAAGAGCAAGGCAAGTCATGCTTCACATTGATCATATTGCTCCTAAATTTAGAAATACCTTATTTTTCTGTAAAAGCTGCATTATTTCATAATGTCATTTTATGTGGGTTCTTACCTATTGTACTCAGTCAATTATATTGATTATCTTGTACCTTTGACAGCTTGGGTAATTAATTCATTGTTCGCTGATTTAGGAGTGCTTAGCCATGCTTAGTTAACTTAGCTCACTAAAGGGGATCACCTTAAATAATTAATCAATGTAGTCCCTATGGTGACACTTTGGTTTAGGAGCCACCATGGTAATAATAATTAATCAAAATATGCTAATGGTGGGCTGTGGGTGCATGGTTTTGTTGGAAGCACCCATAGCAATTAAGGACCGGTTCACAGGAAACCCTGGAAGAAATACCGTGCGTACCACAAGCCAGCGTGGGCAACGGTTGGACTTGTAGTGTAGCTTTCCTCTAGCTAATGTACACTGGCTAGGGTGAGCGTGATGGAGTGCGGATGGACCCTGCGACGGTCTATGCGGCTGCCGGATTCACCAAGGCACGAGAGGGGGCTACCCACTGCCTTTTGAGGAGTGGGGGCGAAACCTGAGGTGGTACGATTAGTTAGAGGGAGTTATGCGAAGGGTCCTGTCACAATCCCTTTCCGGGGTACCGTGGTGGTATACCAGCACGCGGAAACGTGTCGTGGGGCTGTGTCTTGTGGGTACAGATGTACACCTCTGATCAGGGTAAAACTATTTGAATAGCTGTGCCCGCGGTTATGGGCGATCAACCAGATTCACCATGATTAGTTGAACTTTGTAATAATTTGACTTAATGGAACTGGTGTAGTTCAGATGATGGTTTGGGCCTGTCGCAACGTGGTGTAGCGTTGGACAGTGATGATTCAATTATGATTAATTTACTCAACTGTTTTACTGCTTTCAACTATTGTTTTTAAATGCGTATTTTATGCAAATAGCCTTTGCAGCTCTCCTTTGTTATTACTTGCATCATTATTTTCCTTTTCGGTATGACTTGTTGAGTACAGTGGGTAGTACTCAGTCTTGCTTTATTTTTCCCCCACACCAGAGTTGGAGTATGTTTCAGAGGAAGACTTTTCAGAAGAGTAGGCTTGTGGCTACCGTCGAGGATGCCTGTGGTTTGGAGTTGCTACGTTACGAGTGTTTAGTTTGTTTTCTTTTTTCGTTGCGTTTATGTAAGAGATTTTTATAATGTTTGTAAGATGTGGATCTGTATATCAATATTGTTGTTTGTGTACCCTGGCTGGTCCTGGACAGAGATTTTAATACACATTCTGGTTGGAATTCGGGTTAGCGAATTTCTGGGCATGACAGCAAGCCACACCAAAAAATGCACTTAATGCAAGGGAGTACAAGGATTCATTTATAAGGATTATTTTGCGGTAATTAAGCATTTTAAAACATTTAATCATTTAAAGGCATTTTAATCAAACCACGGCTTATCTCTAGTCAAATTATTATCAAGCCGCGCACCAACATGATCTTGCCTTAAACTAAGCCCACAGATAATCAATCCAATTATTCCAGTTCATCAGAATAAAACCTCTAACTTTGGGTCATTGCTCCGCTTGACCATAACCGAGGATGCGACTATTCGAATAGTTTATATTCTGGTCAGAGGTGTACATCTTTACCCACAAGACACGTTTTTCTCACGTGTCACCACGTGCCACATGCCACCACGGCATACGGGCAGAAATCGTGACATAACCCACCGTCTAGTACTGCCCTAAACAAGGAAGACCGACATAGACTTCCCTCGCCAGGTGCCCTGGGTCGAGCAGACAGTCTATGCCCCCAGGCGTACTGCCAGAGACGTCGACCTCACCAAGGGCTTCATCCATCCCTATCCGTGTCTTCCTTGTTCATGACCGCACTAACCGATACGTTAAGCCTTACCCATTAGACACGTGGTAGTACGGAATATGCTTTACAGTCGTGCCTCGAAGACCGGTCCTTATGTTGACCGAGGTGCGACTAGCTAAACCAAGCACAGCCGAAAACAAATTTGGGAATTTTGAAAGGGGTGTCCAACATGTCCAGGCCAACAAGCCTCTAATCTATCAATAAATAAGATTATAGTGACATTTCCAAAGTCTAGACATTGTAAAACATCTATTTGTTTCTAATAGAGCATTGCTAAGCATAATCCTAAAATTTCTAGTAAGCACCACACATAGAGTTCTCACTAGCTGTTTTTTGTTACCTAGGGTTGTCAAAGGTAATTACACAATAACAAATAATAAGGCTATAACACGGATTGTAGGAAAGGCTAAATAAAATAGTTATAACGCGGTAAATTTAGTAAAGCGAATGCAATAATTTAAATTAAAATACTTTTCACAAACTAGGATTCAATATGCTCAAGGAGAGCGTGACTTGCCTTGCTCAGGGAAAAATGGAGGCTTCTAAAGCTTCAGCGGCGAACTTGAGCTGCACCACAGGAACTCCGGAACGGCAACGACTACACGAACAAACAAAACAAAGCTACAACTCTAAGAAAGAAACAAAAACAATACATAAAAACAACAAATACGGGTTCTTTAAGTTACAGCAAAAACTAAACAATTTGAACGGGTCAATTTGGAGCTCGTATGGTCGAAAAACGACCATCCGAAATTTAGGTGCAATTAAAGTGGATATTTTTGAGTTGTTTAATTATTATTATACCATTAAATTATGTGTAATGCAACATCACTCGAGGAGGAAAAAAGATCGAGCGACTGGCAACTGGGACCCACGGGTTAGACGGCTAGTTCACCGTGGATTAGGTTCACAGAGACGATCCACGGGAAGGACGGAGTGAGATTACGCATGTCAACTGAAACAAGTGGCCGACAAGCGGGGACTCACATGAATGCCACGCGGGCTACATGTCACGCCTCGATTTTCGATCGGGATTAAAAATTGCCTAATAATACATTTACCAGAAATTTAATAAAAATTAAAAGCAATTTAAACAAGTGAAATTAGCAAGGAAATCAAAATTTTCCTTTAAAAATTATGGCCGGAAATATTTTTGTAATATTCCCCGTGCCCTAAAGTACTCTCCAAAATTTTTCGCGAATTTTTGGAGCTAAAGAAATAATTTAAAAGTCACAAAGTTCATTTAACAAATTAAATTAATTGAAAAACAAATTAAAAGGGTCCCTTTTGCTTTGGGCCGTTTTTGGCCCAAAACCCTCTCTCTCTCCTCGGCCCAAGGCGGCCCAAGCCGCCCCGCCTCCTCGTCCCTCCTCCTCTCGGGCCGGCCCGAGGCTGTGGCCCAAGGCCGCCCGAGAGCCACCGCCGTCTCCCCACGCGCCCGCTAACGGGTGGGGCCCGCGGCCAAGTCTTCTCCGACTCGGCCGGCCGCCGTGCCGCCCGCGCCGCCGCGGTTCCCGGCGGATTTTCCGCTGCGCCGCCAACCCTAATCGGGCCCCCCTATTTATTTTCCCCCCGAGGCCTCCTCCTTGTTTTCCCCGCCGCCGCCGCCCCCAAACCCTAACCCTAGCGCCGTCGCCGACGCCGCCGTTTCCGCCGCTGGTGAGTACCGCCACCGCCCCTTTTTCCCTCCCGGCCGCCGCCGCGCCGGCCGCCGCCGCCGCTCCGCCGCCGCCGCCGCCACACGTGTGGCCGTCGGATCGGCCACTCGGGCCGATCCCGGCCGTCCCTCCCCGTCCCGCGTGGCCACCATGTGGCCGCCGCGTCGGCGCCACGCGTGCGCCCCGTGATGCGCCGTGGACCCGTGGACTCGGTCCACGGTGGACCGGCTGCCGCCGCCGCTGATGTCAGCGATGACGTCAAGCCTAGGATTAATTGCGCAATAAATCGATTTAATTTCCAGAAATTCATTTAAATGGCTCAAAATTTCTAAAATTCATATCTAATTCATACGAACTCCAAATTGAGTCATTCAACTTGCAAAATTCATCTAAAATTGAGCTCTACATGTTTGTTTACTTTTTATGTATTGTTCACTTGGATTTTATTAGAGTTTTTCCTCGTTTTGCGTGCCAGCGTGTAGATTTCGCTGTTTCGGAAGTTCGCTCTCGCGGGGAAAGAAGTTCGGAAGATTGTTCGAAGAAACAAGGCAAGTCACACATTCCCCTTGAGCATGTTGTACCTATTTTACGAAATATTTTACGTTTGCAAATAAAGTGTATGTTTTGCTAATTACATGGGAATATGGTTTACCTATCCGTTCGCTTGTGCCATGTTTACTTGTCAACCATCCTTTGTTAACCTTGGGTGATAATCTGACTAGCGTGAGTCACTTATGTTGACTTTGCTAGAACTATATATGCTTAGCCATGCTTAATTACCACTAGCTCATTTAATGGGATAATTACACTGTTTACAATTAGCTTCTAACGAGCAGTTCGCTCGAGACACCCGACCATGTTTTATTGGTCGTAATTATCCAACTAAAATATGACCTAATGGTGAGCTGTGGGTGCATGGTTTTGCTGGTCGCACCCATGGCAATTAAGGACCGGTTCATGGGAAACCCTGGAAGAATAACAGTGCTTACCACAAGCAAGAATGGGCAACTGCTGGACTCGTAGTATAGCTCTTTCCTAGCCGACGCTCCCAGGCAAGGGTGGGCATGATGGAGTTGGGTCGGCGAGGGATTTACCCGTTGATCGGCTGCCGGATTCACCAAGGCACGAGGGGGGGCTGCCCGCTGCTGGATATAGGGAGCGGGGGCAAAACCTGCGGTGTGGTGCGCTTGGTTAGGAGGAGTTATGCGAAAGGTCTTGTCACGATTTCCCCCTTTGCAGTATCGTGGTGATACTTCGGGGCATGGTAACATGTGTGGAATCGTGTCTTGTGGGTACAGTTGCGCACCTCTGATCAGAGTAAAACTATTCGAATAGCCGTGCCCGCGGTTATAGGCGATCAACCAGATTCACCGTGATTAGTCCCACATGCTTAATTAATTTGACTTAATGAACTGGTGTAGTTCAGGTGGAATGGTTGGGCCTGTTCAACGTGGTTGTAGCGTTGTTCAGTGGAGATTTAATATTGCCTTAATTAAACAATTGTTTTACTGTTTTAAAATAAAAAGGTTTTCAACCGCTTTTCTGCAAATAGCCATAAGCCTCCCTTTGTCTCCCCTGTGCACGTCTGCATCATTGGTGTGGCTTGTTGAGTACGGTGGTTGTACTCAATCTTGCTATTTTTCCCCCATTTCAGAAGTCTTGTACTTCTGAGCTGAAGATGAAGTTAGAGGACCAAGGCTCAGACCCCAGTTGAGTTTGCCTGTGGAGTGGAGCTGAAGCCCCGCTAGGATCGCCTTTTTCCACTGCTGTTTTCTTTTCGGTGTGAGGCCTAAGTGCCTCTGTTGTAAGTATTTATCGCTTTATTTACGGTTGGGTCTGTTTATTGATTTGTCGTTTTGTGTACCCTGGTTGATGCCTGGACTGGGACTTAATACACAAAATGGTCTGGAAATTTGGGAAAAATTTTTGGGCGTGACACTACACACGTGGACAAGCACGAGGCGGCCAAACGGGCACACGAAGACGACCACCACACGTGCACACGTAGACCGCACGAACGACTGTCGATGCCGATGAACGAGACCGGGACCGACACCGGTATGATCGGCACGGTGGCGACACTGAGAGGACGAGGAAGGGGGCAACGAGGAAGGGAATGTTACCACAACGCGATGAGGCGAGGGGCCGACAGTGACTACCGACGACGAACGGAGGAAACGGGCGGCGATGAACGGGGTGACGACCTTGGCGGAGACCCTTGCGCGAAGGCGAGGACGAGCTTGACGATGCAGACGGCTTCGGCTTGACGAAGGAAGGGCCGACGGCTAGCACGACCGGGAACGACTAGCGGACAACGAAGACAGCCGGCAGTGGCCGAACGACGGTGAGGCCGACATGAAGCATGCCGCTATAGTACCGACAGTGGTGGTTACACAGCGGGGTGATGTGCCAGCGAGGAGGATTGGTCGGCCGAAGGTAGCATCGGCAACGAACGACGACGGAATGTCTACGACGCACGGCAAGACCGAGCGGTGGCCGGGGAAAAGAACGACGCCACGACGTCGAGCAGCACACCGACAAGGGCGGTAGGGGCTGCCGGAGTACGAGGAGGATGATGGCGGTTGGAGGTGGTGCAGCGACAGTGGCACCATGGGTTGCTGGTGTTCACGGTGCTCCGGCTGACCTCGGACAAGACGAAGGTGAGGTTGAGAGAGAGAGGGGCAGCTGCGATGTCGGGGGAGGCGACGGCACGGTTGGCGCTGCTCCGGCCAACGGGGAGGGGTAGCCGGAGTTGGTCGGCGTGGTGAAGAGAGGAGGCCACACGGGAAGAGGCAAAAGGGGAGGAAGGGAGGATGCCGCACCATTTATAGGCCGGAGGAGAGGAGGGGATGACCAGGGAGATGAGGAGATGGCCGGGGAGAGGAGGGGATGGCCGGGGAGAGGAGGGGACGGCCGGGGAGCTCGCCGGTTGGCCATCCATGGCAGCCAAAGGAGAGGGATTAAATCCCCATGAATTTAAGACAAATCAAGAGGGGGAAACTTAGGGGAATTGAAGAAGAGGAAGAGAGGAACCGATTTTTGTATTTAGTTTGGAGGGGAAACGTCCGGGGAAGGAGATCAAAGGGGCGACGGTGCTACTGTTCAGCCAAGGGGGAGAGGAATAGGCGCCGGCTCAGCTGGAGGAGGAAGACGATGATGTCTTGCCTCCCTGGGCCACGCTAGAAGAAGGGCAGGCCGGTGGGGGGCGGCTGGGCCAAGGGGAGGGGAGACGAGATGGGCCGAGAAGGGGAAAAAAGGCCCAAGAGGGAGGGAGAGAGGGAGGAGGAAAAGGAGACTTTGGCGGCAGGCCGAGGGAGAGGAGGACTTTGGGCCGAAAGTGGCCCAAAGAGAGAGAGAAAATTATTTTTAAGTTTTCCATTTAATTAAATCTGAAATTGGTTATTGTTGCATTAAAATTATTTCTTGTGCTCTGAAAATTCATGTAAAAATTGAGGAACGAATTTAGAGCATGGAGAATTTAGGAAAAATCCTCCAATCCACTTTCGAATTTTTCTTGTACGCATTTTAATGTTTGCCATTTTAATTCTATTATTCCTTTTAATGAACGATTTTTATCTTGGGATGAATTTATCAGGACGTGACATCGAACGTGCCAATGGGATGGTTTTTCAAGACATTAAAGCTCGCGTCTTTGATAGACTACGCCCTTATGCCGGACGGTGGGTGGAAGAACCACCTTCAGTTTTATGGTCATTACGAACCACACCCAGTCGGGCTACGGGTCAGTCATCTTTCTTTCTAGTATATGGGGCTGAGGTTTTGTTGCCGAGTGAGATGGAGTTCGAGTCCCTTCGGGTTCGCAATTTTAATGAGCGCCATGATCAAGATCGTGTTGAGGATTTAAATCGACTAGAGGAGGCCCGCGAAGCTGCCCTTATTCAATCGACAAGATATGTTCGAGGAGTCCGGTGTTACCATAATCTTAATGTTCGATCGCGAGCGTTTATTGTTGGTAATATGGTTTTACGAAAAATCCAGACGACCAAGGATAGACATAAGTTGTCTCCTTTATGGGAAGGGCCTTTCATAATTTTCGAGGTCACTCGGCCAGGGGCTTATCGACTAAATCGTGAAGATGGATCGATCGTGGAGAATTCCTGGAACATTGAACACCTTCGACTGCCGACGTCAAGTAGGTTGCCTATAAAATCAAGGTGTGTTTGATTCTTCTGTTGTGATGAACAATTGGCATCTGAGGTTATTGGTTTTGATATTTGGAGATTCTTGGCGAAGTGGTTTGTGAGATGTTTGAATTTTCAGATGGTGAACAGGAACTGTTGTTTTGTTGGGTCCGGTCAGACCGAGCAGGTAAGGCCGGTCAGACCAGCGGTATGTGTACGGTTAGACCGGCCAGCCCGCGGTCTGACTGGCCGACTTTGTGTCGGTTTCGGTTTCGGGTTGTTTTATTGGATATCCGTGGTTAATTCATGTTTATGACTTCTAGATGGATACTATGCATATGTAATACTGTTGTGTGCTAACAATGAGTCAAGTTGGTGATAGCTTGTGCTCGGATATGGTTTCTTTGTTTTATTCATGTGTAGGTAATCTTTATGTCTCGGGAGAGTATCGCCGGTGATGGATCGGAAGTCAACTTGGAGATAAGATGACGTCCAGACGGTCAGATATCATGTGGGATACTTAGGCTAAAGATTAATGCACGCAGTTGGTGAAGATTCCATATGGCATACGATGGAGATATTGTGTGCGTATGGGATGCGGAGTCGAATTTGGAAGGAGTCCAAATTTGCTACAATTGGAATATGTAAAGTTGGTTTCTTGTACGGGAAGGTTTCCTAGGTGGATTAGGACTTTTTGTATGAGTTTGGTTTGTGGCTTTAGGCTGCCTACCTCATGTATAAATAGAGAGGGAGGGTGTGGCCTCCCGGTATCGCTTTGGAGAGCATTGAGTTGTGTGTTGAGTTAGGGTTTTGAGTTTAGTCGAGATTTTCGTGAGGAGTGCTGTTGTTGCACTTTGTAAACACAGAGAGAAGTATTAAAGTTGTCATCTACTTTGAGAAATTTTCAATTTGTGTTTGCCTGGGTTTCGGCGGTCTAACCGGTGAGACACCGACGGTCAGATCGGAGGCATTGTAGCGGTCAGACTGGCGAGAACACGACAGTCCGGTGACGGCGGCAGGAGGCAGAGACGACTTTGGAGCAGTCAGACCAAGAGATCAACACCAGTCAGACCGACGGCACAGACGCGGTCAGACCGGCTGATCTATTCCGGTCAGACCGATCTACATCGATTTGAGGGTAACTTTTAATTCCGCTAAAAGTTTTAGTTTTTGGGTACTATAACTATTCACTCTTCCTCTGGTTGGCTTAGTTCTTATTCTTCGATCCTACATTGCCTTTTTGAGTTGTCAGTCGGGGGACTTTCAATAATAATGGAGTATAATATTTTCTTTGATTATGATTTGTTTGTATTTGGCTTATCATTGATTCTGTCTTGATATGTGTCGAGAGTGGATAAGGACTGAAAATTTTTTGAAGGCTTAATCAAGTTTTAGGCTTGGTATAAGGTATTCAGAAATTTAGAAATTTTTAAAAAATTAAAAGCTAGACTAAGTATTCAAAACATGGCATAAATAAGTCAATATATTACAAGTCAATTTTCAAAAGTATTCTTTACATTGTGAGTTCATCCTCAGAAGTTCTCGAGAACATCTGCAGCTATCTTTTGCACATATTCCTGAGCCTCATTAATTAACTCCATGGCTCGCTCGTCCGAGGTACCATCGGCAAAGCCATCTTCTATGACATTTATATCCATTCAGGGATATAGGCACTTCATCATTGCCAGAGTTTAGCTTACTCCCATGACAACTGTCATGCCCGGATAAATCCATCTCAAATTTACAATTATTTTTTAAAAGGAATAATAGAAATAATTAAAAGCTAAAAAGAAATCTTAAACACTAAAATACGGGAAAAAAAATTCGAAAGTGACTTGGAGCATTTTTCTTAAATTCTCCTTGCTCTAAAATGTCTCCTCAATTTTTATTTAAATTTTCAGAGCACAATAAACGATAACGGGAAACTCGCAAAAAGGAAAACGACAAACCACCTATTCCTAGTCTGCTCCACGCGCACGTGATTTGATATTGCGACGCGTGCGCGCATATTAGGAGCCGCCATTGTAACAAGAGAATAGTTTCTACGTAATACTATGTAAAAAATAAGAGTATAACTCTGCCCTCACACACAAAAAGTGTATGACAATTCTAATTAAAAAAAAACTTCCGGTTAATTTTTTTTGTCTGTCATTAAAACGTGGGCTCACATATATTTCGTCGCTGATCCACGAATCCGCACGCATGACGACGATCTGTGACGCCCCACAAATAAAAGAGAAAAAAAAGCCAAAGCAGCAGCAGGCCGACCCAACAAAAAGCAGCCGCAGCCCAACAACCAGCCTATAGAGCAGAGGAGCAGCAGCTCAGCACAGTACTGCACGACACGAGCACTATAGCGTTGCCGTACTGTAGCACGAATAAGTTTGGATTTATGCGAACTAGGAAATGTAGTCAAGAAAACATAATTTTAATATTTTTTAAAAACAATCACATGTCTTTCTTTTTTAAAAAAACACGTAATCACCAATAAAATAAATTATTTAAAAAAATCGAAAACAATCGTATGCCTTTGTTTTAAAAAAAACACGTAATCACCGACAAAATAAATCGTGTTTACATCAAGAATTTTTTTCCTCCTCAATTTCTCTTTCATCACAGGACATCTTACACGTCATTATTTTTTAAATCAATCACATGTCTTTCTTTTAAAAAAAAGACACGTAATCACCAATAAAATAAATTATTTTTTTAAAAAAATCACATGCCTTTCTTTTAAAAAAACACGTAATCACAAACAAAATGAATCATGTTTACATCAAGATTTTTTCCTCCTCAATATCTCATTCGTTGTGGGAC
Source organism: Oryza officinalis (assembly GCA_008326285.1). Lineage (NCBI taxonomy): Eukaryota > Viridiplantae > Streptophyta > Magnoliopsida > Poales > Poaceae > Oryza > Oryza officinalis. The sequence continues at coordinate 19,907,281 of BDMV01000002.1, read as the reverse complement.
ATCTTACCACACCACTTTTTTTCATTCATGGTACGATTTTCTTGTGATATTTTTAGAATGAAAGCTATTTTGCAATACATCTTTTTTTCTTTTCATTCATTGTACGATTTTCTTCTGATTTTTTTAGAGTGAAAGCGATTCTGCGATTGAAGTGCAGTGAGTTATCTGATAGTTAGCCAAAAATATTTCTTCTACTATGACTAAAATATTTCTTCTACTATGACTACTCTTTACAATATGAAAAAAGTGTTTATCAATAGCATGTACCAAAAAAATAATCATGCATATGCAACCTACTCATAATAATACATGACAAAAAAAAGTAAATACTTTTTATGGGTTCAAACTTTAGTCTGTACTACATAATTTTATTTTATAGTGGTATTAATAGTTTTCTTATAATCATTCATCTCATTAGATTTAGAGCAGCAAATAATTATGTCATGTTAGCGTCTTTCTTGTACTGAGAAGATTCGATTTGCCTATAAAAACCTCAATTAACCTTGTGGCTTTATGCTCTCACGCACTTACTATTATTTTTTTCACTCAATGCAACGCACGTACATTTTGTTAGTTTGCCAAAAAAATTTTAGTCGGATGATCTTCTCGTGGTGGACCAACAGCTAGCTAGCCGGCCTGACTTGCGTGCGTGCAGCCGCGTGGGCTGAACACAAAATTGTTGAGCCCATTAGCCAACCAGATCCCCTTATTTATTCGCGCCGACCCTGCCTGATCTCTCCACCGGTCCTCTGCCTCTTTCTTGCCGGAGGCGCTCCGCGAGTCCGTCCCGGCCGCCTTCCCCTTGCCCAACGAGCGTGAGGAGGCTGCCGCGGAGACGACGATATATTCGGGGCGTGGATCAGGAGGAGGAGGAGGAGGAGATCAACCATATGAAGGATGAGCCGCGGCGGGCGGCAGCTGGAGCGCGACGGCGCTGACGCCGGCGACGACGACGAGGATCAGTAGGTGCATCATCTCTGAATGCTCACTTTTTTCATACCATTTATGGCATTGTGTAAATACAGCTTTTCAATTGGCCGTCGATGCAGCAATTAAAAGCAGGCGAGTCAGAGAGGAGGTGCCTAGCAACAGCGTGTGAGCAGAGCATCCGATATTTTTTGTATGACCAAATAAAGAGAGAGGATTATAGTTTCTTTATTTTATTGTTTTTAGGAAAAAAAAGATTAGAGATTTCGACAACTCGTTTTTTCTTTCCCAAAAACGACGCGGAGTAGGTTTTTGTGAAACATGGAAACCATGTTTTGTACGTGAAAATGTACATGAGATCGAATAGCTTTCTTACTAAAAGCATGCAGATCCCATGATTCGTTTCCTTCTCCAAATAGAGGCGGGGAAAAAAGCCGGCTCTCACTCACAAAGCCCTCAACAAAACCTCACCCGTCAGAACCCAGGACTCCAGGAGGTTTCCATTCAGATTCACACCGCGCGTGCCTGCCTGAATCTCGTAGCCAACTATACAAATCTTCATGTGATTTCGGTTCGATTTGCAGCAAAAAAAAAAAAAAGAGAGACCGCTCGATCTACGACAAGAGCGAACGAACCCCTATTTATTTTTTCCCCCCTCGGCGAGCGCAGCAGTGCAGGGGATTTCCTTACAAATTTCTTCCTCTTCTCCTGGTTAGGTTTCGTCGATTATTCTTCGCGAAAAAAAGAAAAGGTTTCGTCGATTAGTTTGATCATCTTCTTTTGGCTGGTTGATCTCAACAACGCGCCGCGGCCGGTACGCTGGATTACGATTTTGCCAGGTGACGGTGCCATTGATCATCGCCACTTCCTCCTCGATCACTAGGTTAAGTCGGCGGCGAAGGTGGATCTCAACTCTATCCTGATTTGGTGTAAGTTGACTACCGATCTTGATTTCGAACTTAGATAATCATGGTCGCTCCTTTCTCTACTATGACCAGTAGGACCTCTGCATTTTCAACTTTAGGGATTTTTTTCTTTATTCTCTGAGTCGAAATTGTTATTCCAGCTTCCGAATAATTCCGATAGATAGGTCGCCTGAAAAGCAAAAATCACTAAAAAAAGACTGTTTTGTTTTGTGGCTCAAAGCATGAAACCGTTCTGGTTCTAGTTCTCATTTCCCATCTGTAGCACTAATGTTGCTCTCTTTATCAAGTTTTGTGCTTCAATGCTGCGATTGGTATTTGCTAAAATTAAAGAGTTTAGCACGCACTGTGTCACATATGCTATTTATGTGGTTCGGGTTTGCTCCTTGACCGGAGTCTCAATTTTGTTTTCTTGGAGCTCTGTCCTGCCATGCTTACAATGGGTGCCAATGGAACTTACAAAAATGATGTGGATCAATACATATCCTTTCTATGCATGTTGGCTTTAACACTCGCACTTCTGTTTGTTTCCATTAAATTAGATAAACTTTCTGTAGTTCTGTTCAGATTCATGGACAGAATCATTAACATTTTTATATGCCTCTGTCATATTTTTTTTATTTGTAACTATATTCAGTCTGCTGTTCTATATTCAGGAGCTATTCAGTTACAATGGAGCAGCCACTTTTGAACCGTCCAGCTTCTTGCTCATCTGAGGCCACAACCACAAGCAGTACTAGATCAGTTTTCACTGATGCTGGATTCTTTAGCATTCTCACATTTTCTTGGATGGGGCCATTACTTAATCTTGGAAGGAGGAAAGCACTAGATCTTGATGATGTGCCAATCTTGGATGATAATGACAGTGTTCAAGGCATCCTCCCTAACTTTGAGGCGAAGCTCGTCTCAGTTTCTGATTCAGGGAAGTACACCGATGTTACAACAATTAAGCTGGTCAAAGCTCTTGTTCTTACAACCTGGAAATTACTCCTTTTCACTGCAGTTTGTGCCTTACTCCGTACCGTCTCTTCGTATGTTGGTCCATACCTGATTGAGTACTTTGTTGACTACCTGAATCGAAGCCCACGGTCCGCTAAAGAAGGCTACATTTTGGTGTTGAGTTTTGTTGTTGCGCAGTTCATCGAAGGCCTCTCATCAAGGCATTTGCTCTTCAGATCTCAACAACTCGGTGTGCGGGTGCGGTCAGCTCTTGTTGCCGTTATCTACCAAAAGGGCCTCTCCCTCTCAAATCAGTCCAAGCAAAGCAGTTCAAGTGGAGAGATTATCAACACCGTGAGCCTTGACGCCGAGCGTGTCGCTGATTTCAATTGGTCCATGCATGAGCTTTGGCTGTTTCCTGTGCAGATTATTCTAGCAATGCTGATCCTATACTCCACTCTTGGTTTGGCAGCGTTTGCAGCCCTTGCTGCCACTGTTTTGACAATGTTAGCAAATCTACCTATAGGGAGGATCCAGCAAAATTACCAAGAGAAAATGATGGATGCCAAGGATGCTAGAATGAGGGCTATGTCTGAGATGCTGCAGAACATGCGCATTCTCAAGCTTCAAGGATGGGAAATGGTATTCTTGTCGAAGATCATGGAGTTGAGGAAGGAAGAGATGCATTGGTTAAAGAAAGATGTATACCCCTCAGCTATGCTTATATCTGTGTTTTTTGGAGCTCCTGCTTTTGTTGCCATGGTCACCTTTGGAACTTGCTTGCTTCTAGGCATTCCATTAGAAACAGGGAAAGTATTGTCTGCTCTGGCAACATTTAGGCAGCTTCAAGGACCAATCAATAGTATCCCGGACACAGTCTCTGTGATTATCCAAACAAAAGTATCACTTGACAGGACACAGTCTCTGTGATTATCCAAACAAAAGTATCACTTGACAGGATATGCTCTTTTATGCACCTCGAGGAACTATCGAGCGATGTTGTAAGTAAACTTCCAAGAGGTACAACCGACATATCGGTTGAGGCGAGGAATGGTCAGTTCTCTTGGAACACATCTTCTGAGGTTCCTACTCTCCGAAACTTGAACTTCCGTATTCGACAAGGAATGAGGGTTGCTATCTGTGGAACTGTCGGATCTGGAAAATCAAGTTTGCTGTCATGCATACTTGGTGAGATACCGAGGTTATCAGGAGATGTTCCAACATGTGGTAGGATTGCCTATGTTAGCCAATCGCCATGGATACAGAGTGGGACAATTGAACATAACATACTTTTTGGCACAAAAATGCATAGGGAAAGGTATGAAAAGGTCCTTGAAGCATGCTGTCTTAAAAAGGACTTGGAAATATTACCATTAGGTGATCAGACAATTATAGGAGAGAGAGGCATTAACCTAAGTGGAGGACAAAAGCAAAGGACGCAAATTGCTCGTGCCTTGTATCAAGATGCGGATATCTTTCTGTTTGATGATCCCTTCAGTGCGGTTGATGCTCATACTGGGTTGCACTTGTTCAAGGTATTTTTCAAAACAAATCTTTAAATTCTATTTCTATATGTGTATATTACATAATTGAATTCTTAAACTAATAACTTATTGTTGGTACTTGAGACTTCTAATACTACAAAATATATTTTTACATCATATGCTTTCAACACCATTTTCTCCCAGTCAATTTAGCATTTTTTTTTGCCTTCTTCAGTTGTCAGTGCTAGGGCTGTTATCAAATCCTTAAACCAATAAAACATGTTGGTTTCGTTGGATTTTTCATTTCCCAACTACCAAAATAAGTAATAGCAGTTTATCCTCTGCATAGTTTATTGTGTGGACAGAAACCTAATGTCTTAATCAGATCTTTTGCATGTTTCAGCTAAACAGTTTTTAGGTAGTCTGTTCTTGAACAAGATTTAGGGTTCAAGAGTATATCTACTGTATGAAAGTTATTCACTACGACCTTGTATTTTTCAGGAGTGCTTGCTTGGACTCTTAGCTTCAAAAACTGTAGTGTATGTTACCCACCATGTCGAATTTTTGCCATCAGCCGATGCTATCATGGTGAGCTGCCAACAACTATCAAATCTACTTATTTATGCTACTTGCAACAATCTTTTTACCTTGTCAATTCCTTTCCCTGTTTCAGGTCATGAAAGATGGACAAATAACACAAGTTGGGAATTACGCTGAAATTCTTAATTCTGGAGAAGAGTTCACAAAATTAGTATTTTCTCATAAGGATGCCATATCTACTCTAGAAAGTTTAGAAAACCTAAGTGGCGATCCCGAAAGTAGTCTTATTCCTGGTGACAGTGGAAGTACCCTTTTCAGACAAGACAAGCAAAAGGATGATAATGAAGGCACAGAAGAAGGGATTGTTCAAAATGGTCAGTTGGTATAAGAAGAAGAGAGGGAGAAAGGGCGGGTTGGGATTTCCGTCTATTGGAAATATATTACAATGGCATATGGTGGAGCACTTGTACCACTTATTTTGTTTGCGCAGATAATTTTTCAAGTTCTTCAAATTGGAAGCAATTTTTGGATGGCTTGGGCTGCTCCAATATCCAAAGATGTGAATCCTCCAGTCAATAGCTTGACAATGGTACTTGTATATGTTGCGTTAGCTTTTGTTAGCTCGTTATTCATCTTCATAAGATCCCATCTTCTTGTCATGGCTGGATGTAAGACTGCAATGATGCTATTTGATAAGATGCATCGATGCATATTCCGAGCTTTGATGTCTTTCTTCGACTCCACTCCTAGCGGGCGTATCTTGAACAGAGTAAGTAATTTACCTTCACCTTCTTTATTTTAATGAGAAAATTGAAGCTATCTCCTTTGAATGCCATTAGAATTTTTTATTCAATTAATCATGAAAGTTGAAACAAAATTGCAGGCTTCTAGTGATCAAAGCACAGTGGATACCAGAATTTTTGACCTGATGGGATATCTTCTATTTCCTGCTATAGAACTTCTTGGAACAATTATTTTAATGTCACGGGTAGCATGGCCAGTCTTTGTAATATTTGTCCCGATTATTGCAGCATCTCTGTGGTATCAGGTATTCTTTTTATTATATATAAGTTTTGTTGGATATCAATATTTGATTCCAGTTTCTAATTTTTAAGTACGTAGAAGAAGGACAAATACATTAGTTCATGACATTATTGACATTTTTTCACAGATTCAACTGAAAATTGAAAGTCCGTGTTTCTCTTCACAGATTTAATTGAAAATTTAAAGGCATGGCAAAGAAATTAAATATAATACAAAATAAAATCATTAAGTAAATATATGATGTGATTCATTCTTGGCAAAAATATTCCCAATAAAATTTTCAGGTTGATCCTAGCGTATATAAGAGTGAACTTGTGCATTTCCGATGTTCTTCTGAACAATCAAATTTTTAGTCTTAAAATATGCTATTGACCAATAATAATTGTAATCATATTACAAAACTATAATTATGCATTTTCTATGACATTATTGGTTTCAAGACGACTCATATTTTGTGTTTGTTTTTAATCACCACAATTCCTTCCCTTCAGCAATATTACATAGATGGCGCTAGGGAGTTGCAGAGGTTGACTGGAGTTTGCAGAGCTCCTGTGATGCAGCATTTTGCAGAATCAGTAGCTGGATCAAATATTATTAGATGCTTTGGCAAGGAAAGACAGTTTATCAATGCTGTCAGTCATTTCATGGATAATTTATCTAGACCAAGTTTATATAATGCTGCTTCAATGGAATGGTTGTGCTTTCGATTGGACATTCTTTCATCCTTTACCTTCGCATTTGCCTTGATACTTCTAGTCACCTTGCCAGCTGCTCTAATTGACCCAAGTAAGTACGGTGGGCTTTAATTTGATTAGTCAGATCAAATAGTTCATTATGTGTATTAACATCCTTGTTAACTCTTATTTTTACTATCTTCTTCACAGAGACAGCTGGTCTTGCAGTCACTTATGGATTGAGTCTGAATATGTTACAAGGGTGGGCTATTGCAGTGCTCTGTAGTTTGGAAAATAGAATGATATCCGTTGAAAGAATTTTTCAATACATGGCTATTCCTTCTGAACCACCCCTTACAATATCAAAAAGTAAACCAAACTGGCAGTGGCCGACAAATGGTGAAATTGAGCTTCGCAACCTCCATGTTTGTCTCTTGAACTCTATGTTGTTATATAAGTTCACTTCTAAGAATGTCGGAGTTATATCAATTGTTGATTAGAACACTCAAAATTTCTATTCACAATATTTTCTGAGAAAAACAGTATCATGAAGAAATTCCACAAAAATTGGCATGCAAATTTTGTTTAGTAGTGTAGAGTTGCAATCCTCTTTCATAATATACTATTTTGTATGACTTAATATACAACTATTGGAATACCATATAAAACTATATCTTTTTTCTTAACATAGAAAACATACAACACCTAATGCAGAATTTTCTGGTGAAGTGTTATTTTTTCCTCTTAAGTGTTTTGTATGTGATGCAGGTAAGGTATGCGACACAATTGCCTTTTGTTTTGAAAGGCCTGACTTGCACTTTACCCGGAGGATTGAAGACCGGTATTGTCGGAAGAACTGGCAGTGGCAAGTCAACCTTGATTCAAGCGCTATTCCGCATTGTCGACCCATGTATTGGGCAGGTGTTCATAGATGGCCTTGACATCTGCACCATTGGACTACATGACCTACGGACAAGATTGAGCATCATTCCTCAATATCCTGTGATGTTTGAGGGGACCCTACGAAATAACATTGACCCTTTGGAGGAGTACAGCGATGAGCAAATCTGGGAGGTAATTTTTATTTTAAATTTACTACTACCTCCGTCCCTAAATAAATATATTTTTAGACTATGGAAGATAAATGACATTGATGTCCCCAATTAAATGGGGATGGTTAGAAGTAAGAGGGTAGGTTGCCATTGGGGTAAGATGAGGAAAATTGTAAAAGAGAAGTGATTAAAGGGACATGTAGTACTTTAGAAGTGTACTTACTTTGGGAACAAAACTTGAGTGCTAGAAATACACTTATTTAGGGACAGAGGTAGTACCATTTTTATTGATTCCTACCTGCACCTATGGCACTTTAAAAAAGAATTAATGCATAATTCATATTTGCTATTCGACGGCCAAAAAAGTCACCTTTGTATATATGTTACCCAGGCATTGGACAATTGTCATCTTGGTGATGAAGTTAGAAAGAATGAGCTCAAGCTTGACTCTACAGGTTTTATATTAATCAGAAAAGCTATAATACATTGGTCCACAGTGTCAAACTCATAACTGATATTTTAATATGAAATGCAGTTACAGAAAATGGCAGCAACTGGAGTGCAGGTCAGCGCCAGCTTGTTTGTTTGGGAAGGGTAGTTCTAAAGAAGCGAAAGATCTTGGTTTTGGATGAAGCAACTTCTTCGGTGGATCCAATAACTGACAATTTGATTCAGAAAACCCTGAAGCAACAATTTTCCGAATGCACAGTGATGACAATAGCACATCGGATCACATCAGTTCTTGATAGTGAGAAGGTCATTCTTCTGGACAATGGTTAGTCATGTGCCTTGCGTTTAATTAGTAGCCAACTTTGTTAATAGCTTGGTTCTCCCGTTTTAATTCCATGTTGTTGTAAACAAGTAAAATCGCAGAGGATGACTCGCCAGCAAAACTTCTGGAAGACAATTCATCGTTATTTTCGAAACTTGTATCAGAATACACCAAGGGATTAGAATATTAAACTATGAGTAGTAGATGAAAGAGGGGCCAAGTCTATCACCGAGACTAAATTTTCGGCTTAAATTTAAATATTCTTTCTTGGTAACTTGTTGCAACATGATCAGTTGTGTATTCAGAATGTGCAATGGAACATTCATACATTATTACATTTGCTCATTGGAAATGTAACGTGCTTTGCTATGGAAATCTCAAATTGTGAGGTGACATGTTTTTGAACGATCCTAACAAGGTGCCAACATACAAAAGTCTGCCGTTGAAAATAAATTAACTGGGCTAATGAACTATTGTCTCCTTTTTTAAGTCACTTCAAATATGGGCCCACGTTGACTATGGCTTCCAAAGTTCAGTAATTAAGTTCTCCAGTTTATGACTATCCAAATATCTCACATAGCTTGTCCTAATAATTTCTGTTATGCTAGATTTTTTTTCTAAAATGGTAATAAAATTTATGAGCACTAGTGATGCAGTGATGGAGTCATCAAAGATCAAATCTTGGTTCTCACGAATATTAATTATATGTAGATGAGCTTTCAACAAAATTTTAATGAGATAAAGATGTGTCGCTAGTTTTCGTCTCTTAAAATATGTATTAGGGGACATATTCATGGACGTGTGAGTGTGATGTTGCATGTGTAGTAACGTGTGTGCATTTGCCATATAATTTTTTTAAAAAAGCCCATCTCAGCACAAATTTGACCCAGATCAACCAGCCATAAATTCGACTAATCCGGCTGAAAAAGTAATTCGACGTCTGTAGCAAAAAACGTTTGAAGAATACACTCAACTCAAATCCTTGAATATATGAATATTTGAATACAAACAGAAAGCATAAAGAAATAAATGAGGGATGATGGTTCAGAGCTATCTGCACTGCAAGTCGATCGTTCGATTGCCGAATCAAATTTGGAGAACCCGACAGGTTGATCAAGCCGATCGTAGACGTAGCGTGCAAATCATGCAGGCGGAAACTGAAATTCGTTCACACTCCATGTAAAGAATTTTTTTCTCACTTCATGAAAAGCATAACTCAGTTGCACAGAATCGTATGAGACTGAGATCATGTTGGAGCATTACAACAAAACGAAACGGTTGCAAGTCGAATAAACCGGGCAACAAAATAAGCAGGATTACGGGATTTCAGGTCAATATCAGCATCACGGATATCCAAAAGTTATAGAACCCCCTTAATTAGGTACCCCTTCTAATTAAAGCCAAATGCCATCATAGATACAGGCGTTAAAACAGTCATCAGATCCATTGCTAACTCATAGATTAAAGGGATACTACCATCTAATCACATAAACAATCGTTCACAGAATAGCTCTCGAGACCCAGAGACATGAAACCAGTAGGTCAACTCGTCACGTCATATCCCTTAGCTCCACAAGCCAAAAATCGTCTGCAACTTGAATCTTCAATACAACCATCTGCTTGTGAACAGTGAACACAATAAATGTATGGATAATGCAGCAATATAAATTATTACTACTAAGGATGCAAGAAGAAAATTGAAGCAATGAAAAGAAATGTTTTGTCCAGGCGCAGACAAATCAAGTCTTAGCAATGCACTCATATGCTCATCATCGTAGTTTGAAAACAAATAAAGCAGATTTGAGACATTGAGAGAAGTTCTGTAAGGCTGTTACACTAAGCTACCTTGTATTGGCTCAGCTTTTAAGCAGCGAACTGACTATAATGGTGCCAACTTACTTATAATCTTCATGCCAACAGCCCCACAAGGCTCAACAAAATCCAAATTAAAGATTAAATATGATATTCATATTTGGATTTTGGATTAACCATTCATTTCATTTGTACGTCAACTCTAGGTGAACAACAACTTCCCGAGTTGCTGTTGTGACTTGGTTAAAGAGACTCAGAAAAAATCATGTATCCCTGTGCGAGCCTCACAGGCTCACATAAATAAATCAATATTCACATATCAAGGCCCCAAATTCAGCTGAAATAAATGCAGACTTAGCATAGCTATCCTCTGTGCTCAAACCAAACTGACAAGTGTGGTGGCACATACATAATCGGAATCAGGTCATCTAGCTACTCCCTCCATCCCACAAAAAATCAACCTAGTATTAGATGAGACATTTCCTAATACAACAAATCTGGACAGGCTCCTGTCAGATTCGTTGTACTAGGAAACGTCAAATCTAATACTAGGTTGTTTTTTTTGGGATGGAGGGAGTACGTTAATACTACCATGTCAGTACTAGCAGGTGGCTTCAAAAAAATGCAACTGTTGTTCTTTTAGTGGCACTATTGGGAGCAGTTGGAGCAGCCAACAAAATTCTTCAAGAGAAACCCTAAATTCACTAGAGCAATGGACATCACACCATAATTTACTTTGAAAAATGTAAACATAACTTCAAACATTATATGAACCTAAGCTACAATTAACAAGCAAAAACTACAAAGAACTTGAAAATAAACTATGCCGACTTTTGCAGCACAAGATTCATATGAACAAAACTACCAGTAAATATTAAGTATATATCAATTGTTGTACAAAAAGCATTATAAGTCAGTTCTGCAAAGGAAAACCATCCCAAAAAATGACTATTCACGATGAGTAGAGGATAGTATGTACAAAACATTACAATGACAACCTAGCAAAGCAACAACTGTGCATTTGAATAAGGTAAAGCTATCTATTTCAGGAGTAGAATGCAAGAGATGCTTTATTCATATCGTTCCCTTGTTCACTACCTCTCAATCCCTACAAAGTGTAGGTATAGTTTAATTTACAACCAATCAAGAATAGTAGAATGCAACAGATGATATATTCAAATCACTCCCTTGTGTTGCTACATGTGACAAACTTACCCTCTCAACACCTACGAAGTGTAAGTGTAGCTTGATATACAAACCAATCAAATATTTAGATGGTTTGCACGTGTCAAATATGGCTAAACCTTTCGTTGGCTACACTTTCCTTAATTGCACATGTTTCAAACTAAACTGACCGCATAAGAACAGGGTTGTTTCAATAATTAGTTCAGAAGTCACACTCAAATTTTAGAAGGCACAAGAACGCTTCAAATGCATTTAGCTATAACAGAACTTTAACATACAAAATGGGAACATAATAACGCAAGTAAGAAGAATGTATACCGCACAAAAAGGATGTCAGCACCGCAACGTTTTAGTCCAGCAATCCTAACAAAGCATTGGCTACTTCCTTCTTCATGTCTGCTAGACGGAGCTGCATCCTCAGTTCCGCTATCTTCTGCTTCTTGATCTTGGATTCCAGGGTGCAAGCCTTATCATCACCAATGAACTCAAAAGCTCTCTTGAAGGTTGATCCACATGCATGCTGGGCCTCAATTCCATTCACAAAGGAAGCAAGGTTGGGATACAAACTCTGCAATTCAACAAACTCCCTCCGTATACTAGGTACATTAGCATCTTTGTCTACTTTCTCATTGTGATTTTCCCCTCCCGTTAGGATGCCACCATTTTGGGTGCCAACGTTGGCCTCCTTTGGCATAACACTGTTTGTGTCCCCATCCAATTTCCCTTTGTCAGCCTTCCCCTTCTTACTCCCAACCAAGGTATCATCATCGCGAGTGGCAATTGTGGTGGCCTCCTTTGGCATGACGATCTGCGTGTCCCCATCCAATTTCTCTTTGCCAACCTTCCCCCTCTGACTCCCACCCAAAGTACCATCATCATCAGTAGCAATTGTGGCGATCTCCTTTGACGTACCACTCTTTGCTTCTTCATCCAATTTGTCTTTGTGGTTTCCCTTCTTCTTACCCTTGGTTGGACTAGCAGCAAGAGCAGCCTCCTTAGACGATCCAACCTTTGTTTCCGCACCTGTTTTCTGCTTGGTGGTTTTCCCCTTCTTATTCTCTGCCAGAGTACCACTTTTTTCATTCACAACAGTGGCAGCTTCATCCACCTTATCTTCCTTGGCGGCTTCCTTTGAATCTCCATCCACCTTATCTTTCTTAGCCTGCCCCTTCTTGTTCTTTGACAAATTGCCATTGTTCTGCGATGCAGGAGCAGAAACAGCCTCCTTTGAATTCTTTCCCCAGATTTCCGATGATAGCTGATACATCCGCCAGTCATCCTCTTTAGCTGGTAGGTCGCCGCGCTGTTCAACTTTCTTGGCAGTGGCCTCGTACCGCTGCTTGAGCCTCCGCACCTTCTCATACATGTCTGAATACTTGATGCTCTTCCTGTCGAGGCTATCACCAACAGCAGTGATAATCCCCTCAACGTTAAGCTGTGTGCCATGGCTCTTGAAATGGGCCACAAGGACTTCAAGAATCTTGATCTCGTCATCCGTCGTCCATCGCAATAGGGCCTTCCCAGGCTTGCTCGATGGTGAGGGCTCCGGCGACACCTTGGACTTCTTCTCCTTGCCGGAAGAAGGAGCCGGCTCAGCGGCGGCCGCTTTGGCAGCCTCAGCCTTGGCCGCCTTCTTGGACTTGCCCGAGGAGGGAGCGGGCTCAGGCGCCGGCTTGGCCTTCTTGGCCTTGCCCGACGGCGCGGGCTCAGGCGCAGCCCTCTTCTTCTTGGCCTCGGCTTTGGTCTTCTTCGCCGACTCCTTCCTGACGGGCTCTGGCTCTGGCTCCGATTCCGACGAGCCGCCCTCCTCCTCGTCGCCGCCAACCTTCCGAAGCTGGAAACCTTGGGCGTAGGTGTCAGTGTCGGAGTCCTCCTCCGACGACGATGCGGCGACGCGGCCGCTGGGCTTCTGGGGCGGTGGGGCGGCGGGAGACTCCCTCTCCTCGTCCCCCTCCTCCTCGTCGCTTGAATCCGCGGAGGACTCGACCTCGGGAGGAGGAGGCGGCGGGGGCGTCGGCGCGCGGCGCTTGCGGGCCATGGCTCGCTCGCTCGCCGCTAGGGTTTTGGGGCGGCGGAGGACGAGGGGAGAGGAATTGGGGGAGATGCGAATGCGAGCGGCGGGGTTCTCGGCGTGGGCTTTGGGCCTTGGTGGTGGAAAACGCGGGTTGATTTGAGGGTTTGACTGGCCTGTAGGGCCGGGTGTATAGGTGGCCAAACGGGCGGCACGGCACGGCCCGGCACGGGCACGGGTCTGGCATGGCCCGTTTCGGCACGGCCCGTTAGGCACGGCTGATGAAACGGGCCGTGCCGTGTCGGCCCACGTGTCGAGCCGCCGGCCCAAGCACGGCCCGTGGATGGCCGGGCCATGCCCGTGCCGGCACGGCACGCCTGCGGCCCACGGGCCGTTCGGGGCACGGCGGCCCGTGAAGCCGGTTGCTGGGCGCTGGCCTGCTGGGCTAGTGGGCTGGCTGCACTGCTGCACAGCTGCACAGTGTTTTTTTTAAAAAAAAGCAAAGGAAATGTATAAGGAAAAAAAATAAAAATTGAAATAAAAGGTTTAAAAAAAAGTAATGATTTACTAATGTTAAAAAATGAAAAAATGGTATTTAAAAAATGAAAATAAAAGTTTTTTAAAAAAGTAATGATTTGCTAATGTTAAAAAAAAGAAAAAATGGTATTTTTTTGTTGTGTTGAAAAATTTAAAAATATAGATTGTGATTCATTATTTTGAAATAATTTAAAGATAAATCCACACTTGCGAAAATATTGCAAAAGAATTTGTTAAAAATAGTAATGACCTTTATTGATGTTTATATTATTACAGGATACAATGATACATGCTGCCTCGTTAAAAACTTTGTCATGTAAAAACTCATAGGGGAAAATGAGAAAACCATGACAAAGAAAAGAGTACAGCTCAAAGGTCAGAGCTACTTCTAACAAAATTCTACTGGGGTTGGTCTGGATCCAGGTAGAGTTGCTCGAACTGGGCGGCCAATTCTTGGTTGTCCGCAGTGTATTGGGCATGTTGTCGAGCAAGCTCCCAGTCTTTAACGCTTAGTAGCATTTCGACGTGGTCGCTGCGCAGAGTCGTCCTCCGGTCTTCGATGATTCGGTCGCATAGACTGAAGGCCGATTCGGAGGACACCGTCGACACGGGCACCGTCAACACATCCCGTGCTAGTTTTGAAAGCACGGGATATGTTATCTTGTGGTCATTCCACCACCCGAGGACGTTGAAATCTTGTGCTTCGTGGTGGATGGCGTCGCTGTCCAAATAACCGGACAACTCTTCGGCCACAACATGCGAAGAGGCGTCTCCACTTGTAGCCGACGAACTGCCACCACCTTGGCTTAAAGACGATCCACCCCAAATCCTACCCCACTGTATCTTCTTCTTACCTGTAGTGGGGATAGGAGGGGGTCTCTGCTGGCGAACTTCCTGAAACTTTACTTCATATCTTCCAAAAACCTCATATAATTTACGTCTAACCTCAGTATAAAAAGAACTATAATCTACACCTATAGTATCTCCAACAAGTGATAAAATAGCAGACAATCCCCTTAATTTACACCTAGGATCTAAAACAAAAGCAAAAGCATACAACATAGGTATATTTTTCCAATATTTCAAATATTTTTGTTTCATGTGAAAGACAGGTTCAGTTAGAACGTCATCATTTTCGTATTCTTTAAATAAAGTAGCAATTTCAAGAAGGTTGTGCAAAATTATATTAGCAGTTGGATAATAAACTTGTGACAAAGTTAGAGTACAATCATAAAAAGTTTCTAGAAATTGGTGAAATTTTTGGACAATTGCCCAAACATGCTCGTTCAGTACTGAAGACCCGTCACTGTTTCTTGGGCCACCACGTGACTGAACAAAATCAGAGAGTAAACTACTATAAGGTAAAACAACTTTTAACATTAAATACGTTGCATTCCACCGATGCTCTGCATCGGTGGCAAACTTACGAGCTCTCACACCGGCCGCATTGCAAAACCTCTTCCATGCAGCAATCCGCGGGTTAGAAGCAGTTAACCACGTGATTGCTTGACGAACAGCATCGATGTGGTCACCTACCCTCTTCATGCCAGTCTTAACAATCAAATTAATTATATGACATGCACAACGCTGATAGAGTAGAAAAGATTGAGCATAAACACAAAATAAAGGTTGCAATATTTCAATAGCCCTAGAATTAGCAGATGCATTATCTAGGGTGACAGCAAATATTTTATCAGCAAGATTAAATTCATTAATTACTTCCCTAATTCTTTCAGCTATGTTTTCTCCTGTATGTGAGACATCTATTAACCTAAGCCCTAAAACTCTCTTTTGTAATTGCCAATCATCATCAACAAAATGAACAACTATGCTAAGATAATCCTCCCTAGCTTTACTACTCCATATATCTGAAGTAACACTAACAGAGAAAGTACATGTACTAAACAGTTCCTTAAGTGCAGTTGCTTCCTTGTGATAAACATTCTCTAAATCTCTAGTTGATGTTTGCCTACTCACAGCTTTAAACCTAGGGTTATGAGATTGCTGAATGTAATGTTCAAAAGCAGGGGACTCCCCAAAGTTCAGGGGTAAATCTTGCCTGGCGATTAACCGGACAAGAGATTCCCGAGTAACCATGGGATCGTACTCCCAACTGCGTACCGTACCGTCTGGGTTTACCATAAGTTGCTGCTGCCGGAGTTGTATTCCTTACTTCTTGGCACACGACTCCGCATGGCGCTTGAGGTGATCTGTACCACCAGAAGAACGAGCAGATAAAATTTGCCTACATATTCTACAACGGGCTTTCGATACCTCCCTTCCGTCGGGGCATGTTTCCTTTATCTCGTCGAAGTTTTGCCACACACCGGAGGTTCTCGATCTCTTCGAGCCGGTGTGTGTCGAAACACTTCCGCTCGCGGTTTCGGAAAATCCTTCCGAAGCTGTCGTCGCCTGAACCGGTACCTCCTCCACGACAACCGCATGAACCGGTACCTCCTCCACATATGGTGGAGTTGGAGCCGATCCGGAGGCATCGTCAAACCCCGACATGTAGTTGGGGTCGAAATCACCCAAGGTGAACGACGGCGACTGGTATGGATAGTTCGGATCCATTCTGAAAATTTAAACCGACATAAACAAATTTTCGAATATTTATTGAATTCACAAACACAATACAAATAATACACAAATTTGAATATTACTTACATCTTTCCAACCGCGAGCTCTTCAAACCTCTGCGATCAAACTGTTGAACTACGAAACTAATTTTGATTTTTGACAAAATTTGAGCAAATTTTGTCAAAATCAAAAAAATGCACACTTGAGAACAAAGAGAGCACTTTAGAGCACTTGAGAGCACAAGATGAGAAGTGTGGGATGAGGAGAAATGGCTGGGGTTCATGCCCTATTTATAGGGCGAAATTTGAGATTTTTTGGAATTTTTTCGAAATTTTTATGAATTTTTTAGCCCCCCAACGGTTATTTTCAAATTTGAACAGTCAAATAGCCGTTAGTGCCACGTGGCGTCTTCCCATTCGCCCGCAGCCTGCTCGCGCATCGCGTCCTGCCGCCCTGCCGCCTGGCCCGCCTGTCGGCCTGCGCAGCTGCCCTGCGCGCCTGCGCCCTGCGGCCTGCGCGGCTGCGCCCATTGGACCGCCGGCGCCGCGGGCCGTGCCGTGCTGCTACAGTAGCCGTGCCGTGCCGTGCCGGCCCGCGGGCTCGACCGGTGGCCCAAGCACGACACGGCTACTCGTGCCGTGCTGGCACAGCCCGTTACTGTAGCGGGCCGTGCCGGGCGCGTGCCTAGTATAGGTCACGCGTGCTCGGGCCGCCCGTTTTGGCACGGCCCATTTGGCCACCACTAGCCGGGTGTGGCGTACGCTAACGGTTCGAATTCCCTTTTTTTTGGCATTTCGCAAAGGAGAAAGTTTCTTTAAAATGCCGCGGTTTGCACGGGAGGGGATCGAGCTGAAAACTAGGGATACAAGTGGGCAAGCCCACTACCCACATAAAAACTCATTTATTAGTTTATTTCTCATATGATAGTATAAATTTTAGAAAAAATAAACTAGAAATATGATATGTGAAAAAAAAATCTCGCTTACTGGCCCTGCTGCTTGTATCCCTAGTGAAAACTGGTCCTCGTCGGTTGAAAGAACAGAAAAAACCAAGAAATTGATAAAAACCAATGACGTTTGGTTACCTCTGTAAAAAAAATCAGTTAAAATCGATTGGAATTCATAAACCGGACTAACGGTTTAACGAAAACTAAAATGTTTCTAAAAAAACATTGAAGTTCGTACTACTTCAAATAAACATTAAGGTTGTCCCTCAGGCCTTCTACAATTGGAAATTGTGTTTGGATTAAGAGAAGAAATGTAATGAAGTGACAACAATATTGCTTGTTTTTAAGTAAAATGCGAAACTGACTGACAATATTGAATCTAGAGATGGGCATTCCGTCTTGTCAGTTAATCCAGTTGTGTCTTTTCAAAACTTCAGTCATTCAAATCTCAAGACTGCAAGTATTGTCACCTATTGAAGACCGAGCAATTCGGCTTCGTATAATTCGATTCGGTTTTCAGTCAACACCGAAATTGTATGATATCCAAAACAATCATACAATCAACAATGAAATTTGGCAACTTTTCACTTTTTTAGACTTATTTTAAAAGTAAAGAATCACAAAGGAACAACGAATAATATATAACACCAAGTCGCCAAGATAAAAATTGCAATTTAATATTAATGTTCACACATGATACATAATAAGTTTACACTGAAATTTTGGTTCAGTTAGTTCAGTTAACCGAGACTAATGAGTCCTGATTGGTCATTTTAATTTGGTCTCGGTCTTTTTCCGTTTTAATTTTTCAATTTCGAACTATTTTGCTCACCTCTAATGGTATGAAACCACACCACCAATTACACGGGAGAGAAAAGGGTTTTATTTAGATTCGTAAAATTGACCGTCTAGGACTTTGGTCTTACAACACAACGAAAACTTTATAGAAGAAAGGTAAAGAGATAAAAAAAAAGTTGACAAGATGAATTGAACGATAGGAGAGATATGAAATAAAACAATATTAATCACATTTTTAGTACAGTATATTTCCTTGGTTTTTCAAGCTTGCTAGCTATCCATTTTGTTGAGAATCAAATGGGAGCGAGAGAGAATTGAGCGAGAGGAGTTGATTTCTCATTGATCATCTATTGAATTTATACATGGGGATACGGTGGGAACCATAGGGGTGCGATGGTTGGGAACCATAGCACCGGTTGTCGAGGAGCGTCGAGAGGAGAGAACAGGCATGACAAACCATCGCGATTCCTTCTCTGTCGTTGAGAAATGGGATGGTATGGCAACCGCTATGCCTATTCCCTTGGGTGAAAGAGATCACCCCAATTCTTTTTAACACTCCCCCTTAATTGTATCCAACCTTTGATCTTTGCTCATTGATTGTTTCAGATATCTGTTAAGATGATCTTAGAAATAATAATAATTAATATATTAGGTATATCAGGTAAACTCCTTAAAAACCCAGTGAAAAAAATAATGAGAAGAACTGTGATATATTATTAGCTATTTTTTAGACTTTTATGAGTAAAACTCATAGTATGGTCCAAAAAATAGTATAATGTCTATAGTTATCATTTAGTAAAAACTCCAGTGGGAAAAAACAAAATGATAAGACATATAACTTATATTGATATTACCTCATTAAAAACTTTGAATGAAAAAACCTAAAGGGTAAAACTCATACAAAGAAAAAAGAGTATAATATAACAAAAATAGGTTATTTTCCAGAGAGAGGTACTCCCCTTGAATACTGTAAATTTTTTAGTCGTCTCATACTAATTCCTTCGACACATTTAAAGAATGTGGAGTATAGTAGAGATTTTATGAATAAATCAGCAAGATTATCACATGACTTAGTTTGCAAGATGTTTATCTCTTCATGTTGCTGAAGTTCATAAGGATAAAATAATTTAGGAGCAATATGCTTAGTGATGTTGCTCTTAATATAACCAATTTCCCTCTGAACAACACAAGCGGCATTATCTTCATAGATAATGTTAGGTGATTCTAATGAACTAGTACCACAAGATGTTAATATGTAGTTAATCATCCTCCGAAGCCATACACATTCACGTGATGCCTCATATAATGCAATTATTTCAGAATGATTTGTGAAAGTAGCTACCAGAGTCTATTTAGAAGACTTCCATGAAATTGCAGTTCCACCTTGTAAAAATACAAATCCTATTTGTGATCTGGCGTTGTGGGGATCAGATAGATAGCCAGCATCAGTATACCCAATTAAAGTTGGATCCTGATTCTTTTTAAAGAAAAGTCCTAGATCTCTTGTGCCATTAAGATATCGGAAGACATTCTTAACTCCAGTCCAATGGCGTTTGGTAGGAGCAACGCTATATCTTGCTAATAGATTGACTGCGAAAGCAATATCTGGTCGCGTACTATTTGCAAGATACATAAGTGCGCCAATAGCACTGAGATATGAAAAATCAGGTCCTAGAATATCCTCTCTATCTTCCTTTGGTCTAAACGGATCTTTCTCTACGTCTAGAGATCGAACCATCATAGGAGTTTTGGAAGGATATGACTTATCCATATTGAATTTCTCCAAAATTTTCTGGCTATATGCACCTTGGTGCACAAGGATTCCAGAAGGTAAATGCTCAAGTTGTAGACCTAAGCAAAATTTAGTTTGACCCAAATCCTTCATCTCAAATTCTGTCTTTAAATTATGACGTGCATCATCAATATCTTGTGTATTGCCAATGATGTTAAAATCATCAACATATACTGAGATAGTGCAAAAATCTGTGGGAGATTTTTTTTATGAAGACGCATGGGCAATCATCACTTTTAGTGTATCCCTTTAGATAAAGGAATTCACTTAATCGGTTGTACCATGTTTTAAGCTATAAAGCGATTTCTACAACTTAATACAATACATGTTACGATTTACCTTCTGATTCGGGATGTCGATTCCGTCAGGAACATTCATGTAAATTGTAACAGCCCTAGGCTCATAACCAGGTATTTAGAAGTGCATTTGTTGTCCTTTAGATTTCATATTTGCTATATTGCAATTTGATCATATGCGATAACAAAATTAACTCTAATCGGCAAAATTGAAACCACTTCTATTTGAGCAATAGCTTGGACAGAAGTATACATGTTTAATGTTTTATTAAAATATTAGTTTATTTGTCATCACTAAATATAAATTTTGTGGAATTTTTACTCTCTGTTTTGGCCTCCTAAAAATTCAAACCAACTTTCAGTCTAACCAATTTCATCTTTTCACCAGATTTAAAATACTTGGAATTTATGTGTGAAACCTTGAAAAATGGAACCTATAAACCAACACCTACCACCACACCAAATTCCTGAATTGTTGAACAAGTGTTACCTAGTCAAATTGAATTTACCAAGAGAGGGAAAGAAAATAAATCCTGGAAATTGCAAGAATGAATCTATACTCCGTTTTTCACCCACCTGTCTCACCCTCAAAGACAACCACGACTTGGGCCCACTTGTCACTGACCTTGGGTGCCACTTTAGCCCCACAACACACCCATGGGCGTGCTCCCACCTCAGGACTTAAGGGGGGCAGAGAAAACCCCTTCTTCTTCCTCCCCTTTCATCTTCACTGCTTGTTCTTTCTTTTCTTCCTCAAGCTGAGCTCTCATCTCACTTCTCCTCCCGAAATCCCATCCAATAGCCCAAGATCAATCCCTGCATGTTAGACCACAACAATCCCCATCATCCAAGCTTTCCATCCATCCCAACATCTTGCACATGCATGGAGAGTTGAGAGAGATCGAGATGGAATAAGAGAGTGGTGGTTTCAGCCTGCAGGGCTGCAACAGCAGCATTTTGTTTTCCTCCATTTGGTGAGCTTCCTTTTCATCCATGGTGCCTCTTTTGAATTCCCTCCATGTTGAACATCTATAGCAACGTTCTATAGGTTGTCCACTCCATTGCTGCAGCTAGAAGGTGGCTGCAACTCACCCTGAGTTCATCTCTTTTGATTTCGATTGCAGCAGCCCTAGGCAATGTCTCTTGACATCAACCCGAGGCCTTGCTCCATCTCTTGCCATCAGACCGAGGCCTTAGCATCGCACGACCCTACGTCCAGGTTGCTGCCATGTGAGCAAAATCCGGTGGAAGTTGGAGAAAAAGGGAGTGAAAATAGAAATCGATTTCTGAGATAGCTTTTGAGCTGAAAGAGGTATGAACTTTTAAAAAAAATCCGTAACTAATTAATATGAACCCCGAATTCAGTGAACCAAATTCTTGTAGATTCATAAAACAGAGCTCTTCAATATTGTAAAATAAAAATGACCAATTTATGTACTGGTTTTCCCAATAAAAATATAAATAACTATATGTATCCCTTGCGTGGTCTAGCTCTTAATAAATTCGTAAGAAATTATTGGTAAAAGCTAAAATTGTGAAACCATTTTTTCTTGAGCTTATACTATAGTACTCTTTGCTGTTGTGGTGTTGTTTTTGACAAAACTACCTCTTAAATCATGTTTAGGACTTTATTTAGCATTCCTATGTTTTTAACTTGTAAAACCCATATATAAATAATGGCAACACATATAGCTGTGAAATAGTTTTTCTTAGGACCTGTGAATGATGTACTTCCCAATAAAAATAATCATACTTGTAAAAACTTGGTTTGAGTTGCAAGTTGCTTGTAATGCTCTCAAGTAGACTTAATTATTTGCAGGACTGCCATTTTCAGCATCTGAGAGCTTGTCATTTTCATATCTCCCAAACCATAAGTGATAATCTGGTGATTATTTCACCTAAATTCAAGTTAAAATATGATCTACCCACTGTATTTATTTCATAATTTATTGATCATTTTGCATATGCATGTTTATTTGGCTCTTATTCGCATATTGCTTCCTTTCGATAGATTCGGAGATTCCGGAGAGTAACAAGACATATCCAGAGGAGGATAGTGACTACCCTCAGCAGCAAGGCAAGCACCTAAGCATATAGGACCTATGCTTTCTCTAAAAATGATTTGGTTGCAATCTATACGTATATATATATGCATGCATTGCTTGGATATTAATATTGTCGGTTTGTGGTGTATGGGTAGAACCTATTTATGCATTCAGTTCTGGTGATATTGCTGTCCTTATATCCTATTACCACTGGTTGGGATTACTTGGGATGTCTTATTCATTAATGCTTAGCCATACTTAGTGCTAATAGAACTATAGGGATGGACAGTGCTATTAATTATGGTATATAGACAACTTACATTATTGGGTATAAAACTTGAGCACTTACACTAAATAATGGTTGATGAAATATGTTGGACTTGGACGGGTGATAGGGCGATGATGGGAGGTTGGTTTCCCCTGATGCAAGTAGCCCCGTCTAGGTCGTTAAGGACCGAACATTTTGACATCTAATCAAGCACCCTACGTACCTACCACATGCCTTATTTGGGACCGGCTTGTTCTTACTAGTTCTATTGTGATCATTTATACCACGTTGGAGAGTCGTGAGGCAGGTAGCCTTTGGAGGGCCTCGGGTGCCTAGGTTTGGCCGGGGGTGCCTCCCGCGTGGTGCGCCCGCCTTGGTCACATCACGCACGCACGTGACTGAGTCGTCGAGAACCCCAACGTGGTATAGGTGGTTGGGGTGGGGCTAAGAAAGGGCATGTAATGAGCTTGAATCATTTGTGTACCACACTCGACGGGGTGTGTAGCATTTGACCCTTGTTCATTTCGTGTGGGTCCAATTGTACACCTCTGATCAGAGTATAATCTATTCGAATAGCCGCGTCCTTGGTTATGGACAATGCTTGATGTGTTAGTCAGTTATGTTAGCATCAAATGTGGATTATTATGGATGAGATTATGTTTGATAGTGGGGTTGGCATGTTGTGCCATGTTGGTATAGACTTTGGTAGTTTATGGTTGTTGATGAGAGCGCCGTTTAGGCTCATTTGCTTATACATTTCAGAATTATATACTTGCTGTCCATAAATTAAAATGATGCTAGATTTGCTCGTCCTTGCTTATTTTACTCATTAATTGCTCAATAAAATTAGCTTTATGCAAATGTTGAACCTAGAGACCCACTATAGGCTAGAAAGCTTGCATATTTCTCTCTCCCTTATGTATATATAATTTTGGGTAAGACTTGCGAGTACAATCTTGTACTTAACCCGGCGCCGCTGTTTCAGATGAGGATACCGGTTATGAGTTATGCTTCTTGTGTGGTCATTGCTCTGCTGAGGGCGGCAAGGGTGATGAGTGATCTCTTGCAGCTTGGCTCTTGCCCGGTTGGTTTGCCCTAGTGGGGTTGTGGCACCACTGGTTTTATCTTTTGCTTATGAGCTCTATCTGAGACTTCCGCTGCTATATTTATGTGTTGTATGTTGGGACCTCGGACCCTATTATGTGTCATGTACCTCGCTGCACTTTAACCCTATTATGGCACTTGCTATGTTGATTAATTGCTTGCGATGAAAATGTGAGGCTAGTCGCATTCCTGGGGACTAGCTAAGCATGAGTATGAATTTTGAACAATTGAGATGTTGTAGAGCTCTCGCAATTTGAGTCAAGTCTCCTGAGATGTGTAACACATCTGGTCGCCGCCTTCGTGTGGTTTGACGGGCATGTCTCAGGCTGAAGTTGACTGACATGCGAAAGTCCCAGCAATATCTCTTTTGCTCATTATTCGGCATTATGGATTTTATACCGAATGTTGTAAATTTTGTGATCATGGGCACATTGAGGTATGAATGGCTATTTATGTGTGTATGGATCCCACTCATCCAAAATTATGTGGTGGTCACAAAATACATTGAACGGTATGATTTCCGGATGCCCACATAAATATCAGAATCAAGTGACCCATAAAGATATGTTATCACTACGTCCATCAACTGCATAGATAGATGATTTTCTACTGCCAATGATATTAAGTATCAGAAAGTTATACCACTCATAATCGAGAATAAGTTTTGTTGAAATCAACGTCAGGTCTTTGCGTAAAACCTTGTGCTACTAGCCTTGCTTTATATCTCACCATCTCATTGTTTTCATTCCGTTTTCAGACGAAAACCCATTTGTATCCCACAGGGAAGATACCACGAGGAGTAGGCATAACAGCTGAGAATACATCTCTTTTATACAGCGAGACTAATTCCGTTTCAATTGCGTTCTTCCATTTGTTCCAGTCAGAGCGTTGTTGGCATTCTTTTATATACCTAGGTTCTGGATCAACTTGGAGACAATCAACAATTTGTTCAAAAAAATAAGTGTCGACAATTGTAGCTTTTCTATCAAAAGATTCTCCAGTTTCAGGGTAATTGATGGCAATTTCATCAACCCTTATAGACTCATCATGATCTCCCGAAACAATATGTCTAGGGTCTTCCGAATTCCTAGTCTCAGTATTGTGCACCACCGAGCTAGGTTGCAGATTATCACGATCCGCTTGATATATAGTATCAATGTGGTGTGTATCAACTAAAGGTTAGTTTTTATTTACCATCTTTCTTTGCTTGTTAGCAATTGTATCTCGCTTAGTGGCCATACTTCTTCCTCTCTTTTTAGTGAGTGGAAATTAAGCGGTTTTGTTTGGTACCTCCACTCTTTCTGGCGCATTCTAGGCAGGAATGAAAGATTTAGTCACACCTTTGTAATTGGTAAATGCATCTAGCAGGTTATTTGCAAGTCGTTGCACATGTATAATCTTCTGAACTTGGAGTTCAGTTTCAGTAGTACGTGGATCAGAGGCTGGAATACCCTGGGCATCCCAATCAATTTCCTGGCATTCTTTTTGGTACTTGTAGTCTCTACTTAATGCCAGGAAATGTTCCTCATCAAGATAGAGTCAGCGAATCGGGCAGTAAATAGATCACCTGTTAGGGATTCTAAATACTTTATGGTCGATAGAGATTTAAATCTCACATAGATCCCCACTTTTCTATGTGAGCCCATAGCGGTACGCTGTGGTGGTGAGATCGGTATGTATACAGCACAACCGAACTTACGCAAATGGGAAATACTTGGAGGATTTCCACATACTAACTGCATTGGGGAAGTTTCATGATATGTAGTTGGTCGTAGTTGGACAAGGTCAGTAGCGTGCAGTACTGCATGACCCCAACACGACGAAGGTAATTTGCAATTCATCAATAATATTCGAGCAATAAGCTTGATTCTTTTGATCAGTGATTTAGCTAAACCATTTTGTGTGTGGACATATGGAACATAGTGCTAAACCTGAATTCCTAATGCCATGCAATAATCATTGAATGTATGAGATTTAATTTTGACAGCGTTGTCCATACGGATTGATTGAATCCTGTGTTCAGGGTAACTTGCCTTCAACCTTAAATTTGAGACATTAGTTTAGCAAATGCATGGTTTCATGTCGATAGAAGACACACATGAGACCATCTAGTAGACGCGTCAATCAAAACCATAAAGTACCTGAACGGTCCAGATTTTGGCACAATAGAGCCACCTTGAATGCGTTCAAGTAATTTAAGTGGTTCGGCTCTAATTTGAGATAAAAGGGTCTCAAAATCAGTTTCCCAGTAGCACATGTAGTGCATACAAAATCAGAGAATTTGAGAAATTTTTCAGTGATCAAATTATGACCAATAGAGTTGCCAATAATTTTTCTCATCATCTCATTACCGTGGTGCCCAAGTCGATCATGCTAAGCGTGGAATGCATCAACATTTTAAAAAATTACTTTATACGCAACATGTGCAACGGGTTTAATGTATGTATAGTACAATCCCGATGTGAGAGATGGAATTTTCTCGCAAATGCGTTTGCCATATCCATTTTGTTTAGTTAAGAGAAGTAATTCTTCTCGATTATACATATGGGTTTCAATGTGAAACCCCTTTTGACGGATATCTCTATAACTTAGTAGGGTACGGGTTGAATCGGGATATAGTAGTGCATCCTCGATTGTGATTTGTGTACCCATTGGAAGTGTAGTAGTTGCTCGTCCAGAGCCAACTATCACAATATCGCGTCCAATGATAGTCAAAACTTTGACTTCTCTCTTTTTGAGAATTTGAAAGTATTTGATCTCTCTAAGTATAGAGTTTGTGGTAGCACTGTCCACAAGACATAATTCCTCTCCAATCGGAGCGATATCCTTAGACATCTATAGTGAAAGAAGAATTGCTTAGTAAATAATTCTTTATTCAATATATATACATACAATAATTAAAACATCAAATATATAGTATGACGTTTACAGAGATTTAATAGTACATACTCTAACGACTAGCAAGTCTTACAACCTTATAACATAAGGAAGTTTGTACTTATCTACTTATTACAACAACTATTGTTTGACATACTATATGATATCAATACATTGTCTCAAAACACACTAAGATTAAAGAAGCTTCATCTCCAAGTGGAACGCACTGATATTACAACAAATCTCCAAGTGGGTCCGTTGAGCAGTACTCTGTGAGCATGTTGTCCATTGCAAAAAGTGGAGCAATATCCTCTGGGAGAAGATTGAGGTTGTTCTCTGGTTCAATAGGAGCATGGTGAAAACTTCCAACCTCAAGTTTTGCTTCATTTGTAAAATTGAAGTGAGCTTCATATCTTGGTTCCCCAGAAGACTTTTTGTCCTTGAGGGATTTCTAATACAGGAGAACAAGGTGTTTTGGGATACAACAATCTTTAGCGACATGATAGTCAGATCCACACCTGTTACAATGCTTATTACTATTGCCACAAGGTTGTGGTGCCTTACCCTTTCCTTTTCCTTTCTTTCGACTATTGGATTTGCGCCTGTTGTTGCGTTTGCGTTTTTCAGTCGAATTCTTAGGATTATTCAAAGAATTTCCCTTGAATTCTTTCTTATTTTCAGTGTTATTTTTGGCATTCAAGTGCACCTCAGGTAGTAGGGTAGAGCTGGGAGGCACTGTTGAGCATTCTTTAAAGCAAGCTCATGATGTTTTTCTGCCTAAGTAAATGTGTGTATAAGCTGAGAATAATGCTAAAAATTGTTAGTGCAATACTGTTGATTCAGTATCCTGTCCTCCAGAAGCATAGTAGATAGAGTTTTTTTCTATCTTCTCTGCCTCAGTTGGCTCTTTTTCGCAAAACTTCAACTTGGAGCAAATGTTATGAACAACATGATTGTATTCTGTCACAATTTTGAAATCCTGTCGGCGCAAGTGGTTCCACTCATAACTAGTCTCAGGCTACATGAGTTTCTTTTGCTGATCATATCGCTCTTTGAGAGCTTTCCATAAGTTGAGTGGACTCGTCTCTAATATATACTCATGTTTGAGATCTTTATGGATATAGAGTCTAAGAAGGATAAGGGCAGTGTTTTTCACCCTGTTCTCAAATGGTGGATCCCCATTGTTGGGTTCCTCAATTGCATTAAAAACCCCAAGAGAAACAAAATTTATTTTAATACCCGAAGCCCAAATTGGGTAGTTACTCCCATCAAGGACGAATTCATCGAACTTTCTAGTTGCCATGTCCTTACAATCATGGTTGACATTATTAATTTACAGAGATAAATTAATAAAAATATGATATTGATGTTGTAATCTCAATGCTAAATGTAAGACCTCATATTTTGTAATATTTCATAAAGATGCAGGTGATAGACCTTATAACTTGAGTTAGAATTCAAAATTAGGAGGCACAATGTGGATAATCTCCATAATAGAGTAGATCTCTTAATAATGGGCAAGGTGGACTCGTTGCCTAAAAATATGGTCTTTAGGCAAATATATTATGATGAATATACTGCAACCAATATTTTTAGGTTTCCACTACCTTGTGCGCATCCAAATTTCAAATAATCTCATATTTCAAAAACATATTCTCGGAATAACACATGTGGGTAATCATTATAAGATGTAGACCACTTAATGATGGGTGAGATGCTCGTTGCCTAGGTTATGGTCGTTGTGACCACTTAATGATGGACGAGATGCTCGTTGCCTATGTTATGGTCGTTGTGACCAAAGTATAGGTGTCCATGTATATGTGGTTTAATTCCAAATCAAAATATGTAGTCGAACATGCATTAAATCCTCCATTAATCATGTTATACATAACTAAGAGAATTTGCTAAATTAAAATACAAAATTTAAAGAATTTTGTAGAGCGTGTCTTGAAATAATATGCAAAAAGCATTTTATTATGACAACTAGTAAATTTAGTAAAGCGAGGTATTTTAACTAACACAAATGTCAAATAACATATAACATTAGGGGTCTAAAGGACCATTATATAATTTTTTTACAACTGATGAACTGCTTAAACTAAATTATCTAAAATATAGGGACTGATATGTAAATAAATCTGCTAATTGAAAGTAAAAAGTTAAAAATAAAAGAAAAACAGATAACTGGGTGGTGGGCCGAAATCAAATGATTCGGCCCAGCACCACTCCGGCGTCGGCCTAGCCCATAGAGGCTGAACAAAGGGCGTGGGGGGGGGCGTGAGGGTTAGGGTTGGAAACCCTAACCGTCCTGCGGTTTTTTCGCCGCCGCCGCCATAGCCTTCTATTCCGCTGCCGTTGCGCCGCCGTTCCACCGCCGCCACTGCCGCCGCCATCGCCATCCACCACTTGCCTTCCGCCGCCGCCGATTTCACCGTTTCCACCACCGCCATCCACCATCTGTCACCGCCGCGTCACCCCTTGTCGGCTAGTAGCTTGCCAGCCAGAGTTAGGCCGACGGCCCCCACTGCTCATCGGAGTAGAAGGCCGGCTGGGCCCGTCCACTGTTTCCCACCACGCCATTTGCAAGCGTGCAGCTCGGGGAACCGTGGGGAATGACGCAGAAGGTGGTGAGGTGGCCGAGACAGCGTGATGCGGCGGCTCCGGCGTGGTGACGAGAAGACGATGGGGTGAAGAGAGGCGGCTCCCCCGTGCGGGCGGCTATACACCCTGGACTTGGACACGGCAGGGCGTCTCGGCTTCCAACAAGGCAAGGGCTGGCGGAGGTGGAGTAGCGACCGACGTAGCGGCGACCAGCGAGGTAGCGGCAACATGACGCTAAGGGTGGTGGCGGCGGCCACCGGCCCTAGGCATTGCTCCAGTGTGGGTGATGCGGGATCCTCGGCATGACCTCCTCGAGCGGCGAAGAAGGTGGTGAAGACAGCTATTGCGCTGGTGACGAGGGAGGCCGGGAACGGCGTCCATGATCACTCCAAAGGTAGGCATCGTACCTTTTCCGATGATCTCCTTCTTTTCCTCTTCTCCTTTGCGAGAGCGAAGTGTTGATAACGTGTTGAGAATCAAATAGGAGCGAGAGAGAATTGAGCGAGAAGAGTTGATTTCTCATTGATCATCTGTTGAATTTATACATGGGGATACGGTGGGAACCGTAGGAGTCCGATGGTTGGGAACCATCGCACCGGTTGTCGAGGAGCGTCGGGAGGAGAGAACGGGCACGACAAACCGTTACGATTCCTTCTCCATCGATGAGGAATGGGATGGTATGGCAACCACCATGTCTATTCCATTGGGTGGAAGAGATCACCCCAATTCTTCTTGACACATTTATCGACCCACGTTATTATTTCATAGTCACGTGGTTTCCAGTTAGTCCGAATAAAATATCCATTATCTTAAAAGGAAAAGCTAGCAAAAAATTGAAGTACCTGAGAGAAGTTAATGCGAACAGCATTGTGTTTTCATATGTTCTGCCTCTTCTTTTTCTTTAAGTACTCCCTCTAATCGAGTATTCCTTCCGTTTTTAATTAATTGTCGTATTAGATGAGCGCATCAAGATTAAAAAAAACAAATAATTTTCTTGTACTACATTTATTCCGTTATAAACTCAATATAAGCATCATCCATGCTGCTTCCTAAAGACATTATAGGGGTGTGTTCTTTTGATGGAGTTGGGAAGAAATTCCCTTCGCACGAAAAACGGAGCGACTCATTAGCACATGATTAATTAATTATTTACTATTTTTTTTCTTAAAATGGATTAATATGATTTTTAAAGCAACTTTCATATAGAAATTTTTTTTAAAAAACACACCGTTTAACAATTTGAAAAACGTGCGCGCGAAAAAATAGAGATGTGAGATTGGTTATAAAGAGTTATTTGTACGGATGCATGCCACAATGTACATTTACTCCCATAAATGAATAATGACCAGATTTTGATAATAAATACTAATATGATGATTATTTAGGAATAACCTCAAAATGATGATCAATTGATAATAAAAAAAAAATATGTCACAGAGAGAGTAACATTTCACTAAACATTAACTCGATCGAATCAGCATTGATTTGCCATATCACGTTTGATTAATTATCAGTATTATTTATGATAGTACTTTGGTTTATGATAAAGCCCGTAAGCGTTCAGCCAATAAGGTGGTGTGTGCAGCCGGCACACGGCACAGCAAACAAGCAGCGCGTCAGCGGCAGATCGCCCATGGAGGGACGATGGATGGATGGGCGTGGTGTGTCGCGTGGCAGCCAGCAAACCAAACCAAGCGGACACGAGACGAGCGCCGCCCGAGCAAGCGAGCCCGCGATTTTCTTTTTCTTTTTTCTTCTTGAAAACTCCACGACGCATGCAAGAGCTCCAGCTCACGCGCCGCGCGCGTATCCTCGCTGGCTCCGTCGCATGTGCCAGTGTCACACGATTACTTATCTCGTCGTGAGCCCATAAATCATATTTACTATAAGATTATAATTCACTAAATCCTAAAACTTAACATATAAAAATCATATCATCATCCATTAATAATTATCATATTTAAATATCATATAAGTAGGAATGAAACTGGTACGAATAATTTCCGTTTGTTGGGACGTTTTCTCAAAATTGGATAGATTTGATCGGATAGTTTTGGATTCAAAAATAAATTTGGATTTTTTTTCTTAAAAACGGAAATGTATTATAAGGGCACTATCTGTCAAAATCATAAAACGGCCAAAAACTATCCGGGATTTTTTCGGATATTCACAGACAGGGATTAATTTTTTAAAAAAACATGTATATATACGTAACTTTTTCATATAAAGTCAGATGAAGATAATCTTTATATCAAAATTGTAGAGCTCGATGAGATCTACAACTTTGTTACGATAATTTTATTCTTTAAGATCATTTAAGGGTATAAATATTCATTATAAAATATCATATATGTTTTCATAAAATCTCAGATTTACGATTCAAATGACATCGGATGGAGACGTGCTCCATATCAGATCTCAATGAGATTTACCACATTATAGTTTATAACATTTGTATTTAAAAATATTTAAAATGAAAAAAACATTACAAGTTTTGAAGATGTGAAATATACATAAAGTAAAAGACTGAATAATCATATTTACATGCGGACCTTTTAATTAAAAGAATTATCATGAAAATCGATTTTCACATAAGGTTATGGGATCACCAACAAAACCGACAATATAAATTTTGGAGATGTTGACCTACAATAACAAGCGATATCTCTTCATTGATTAAGGAAGCTCAATTTGAGAGATTTATATATTCTGTCAAATATTCGTTATCGTATTTGTTTCGTTTCATATTAGCTCCGTATCTGTATTCGATAATATTCGATTCCATTTCCGTATCTGGATTTTCGATTCCGATTCCGATTCAAAAAAAATGAAAACGAATACGATAGAGCTATTTTTCGTCCGTTTTCGATCCGTTTTCATCCCTACATATAAGCATGTTATTTAGAGCTTTTAAAATATAAATATGTTAAAACATCATCCTATATAATTCATATAATATTTCAATATATCTCTTTATTTTTTATAATATTTTATATACCTATATAGTTTAGTTAATGTTATTTTTCTTTTTTCTTATTAAGTCATATCACATCAATTATTTTTAGTTCTTAGATGATTAATCTATGGTCTAAATTTTCTCTCATTAAGTCATATCACCTTAATTATTTTTAGCCTTTATATAATTAATCTATGCTTCAAATTATATATCTCCTTTTCTTCTCTCATAAAACCATATTACCTTGCTTTACATTTGAATCATCATTCTATATATTGTTTAAATTTAAATTATCATAAATCATATCAATTCACATAAGTTTATATTATTTAGCTATCTTACGTATTATTTTTACTTGTTGTTATTATAATAAACTCTTGCAGTAACACGTGAGCTTCATACAGTAGAATATGAAAATCACATCCAGAATGTGCGGCAAAATAGTTAATGACAAAAAAAAAGAGAACCAAATCAGACGGAGCTTTCTCGGAAAAAAAATAAATCACACGGAGCTTAGCTAGCTACAGCCTACTAATAGAATATTGCTGTTGCAAACTTGCAATGTCTAATAAGGGGCCTATAAAAATATTCAACTTAGTTTAGTTTTTATCGGCACGTAAACGAGATATACCGTCAGCAGGTGAATACTTTAGTATTAATTATTATAAATTATAAAAATTGGTTTATTTGATTTTTAAAAAGTTTAATATACAAATTTTGTTAAAATATATCATTTAATAGCCTAAAATCCGTGTTAATGAAAAATGAAGAAGTTGTAGTTTAAAAGTCGAAAAAAGAAATCACCACAGTATGTTACGCTTGGATCTCCGATTGTTTTCCACATGGCTTTTTCATTTTATTTTTTTCATCTTTTTCGAACACTCATGGCTCCACAGGGTTCACTTGTTCACATTCTATACTCCCTTTTCCAATTCCACTTTCTGTTTTTTACGCGCACGCTTTTGAACTACTAAACGTTTTAAGATTTTGTTAACAAGGAAGTTGCTTTTTAAAAATTATGTTAATCTAGTTTTTAAGTTTTTTAATAATATTTAATTAATTATTCGCTAATCCATTATTCTGTTTACATGTCGAAGAGAAGAGTTCCGAATCCATAGGTTCGAAAACACCCTTAAGCTGCGTTTGGATGTAGAAGTTAGAAACTTCACCCTTGTGGACGTTAAATGGAGTAACTCATTAGCACATAATTAATTAAGCTTTTAGCTAAAAAACTTGAATAATAGATTGATATGATTTTTTAAAAGTACTTTTTCTATAAATTTTTTTTAAAAAACATACCATTTAACAGTTTGGGAAACATGCACGTGAAAAATGAGAGAATAGAAATTGAAAGTGTAGAAAGGAACACACCTGATTTAGCTTGTTGGTGACACGCAAAACGAGCTAAGCTATTAATACTTGAATAATTGAGTATTAATTATTACAAACTTTAAAAATAAGTTTATTTGATTTTTTAAAAAACTTTTCTATAATTTTCTTCTTTTGCAAAAGGCCACACCATTAAACTAAAGGGTTTGAAAAGTATGGTAACGAGAAATAATGAAGCTGTAGTTTGTAGTTGCAGAAAGAAACGAGCTGCAGTGTACATAAAAAAGCCGTAAGAAGATGGAGAGAATATGAATTCCTATCTGGCCAGGCGTTGAAGTGCAAATCTGTATGCGCCTTCGTACCATGGCAACCAAACACGCCTGCTTGTGGCTGCATCATCACTATTAGCACCAGCGAGAAATAAAAAAATATGTCAAAAAAAGTAGGTTTCATCAAAATATTATTTCGTAATTTGGTTATGAATAGTATTTTACCGTGTAGCTGTGGGTTGAAAATAACATTTTATCTAGTTATTTTTGTAAAATAACATTTGAAGGAAACTCACTTTTAACGATAACACAATAATCCTATTTGATTTCTACTTACTAGCGTGCACGCAACAAAACCAAGTGTCGAAACTTGGTTTCGGCAATAAAAATTTGAGGGTAGCAGTTAAGCGCCAAACACAATGGGTTAGTAAACAAAAGGAACTTAGGCAGGTTCAGGCCCTCTCTTCGAGAGGTAATACCCTACTACTGTTTCGGGGATTCGATCCGCCGAGTGATTTATTAATCTCACGATCTCTTGATCTCGGTTATCTCGTATGCTCTTGCTATGATTCTCTCTGTCATCCTCTATCCCTCAAGGGACGCCCTACCCTCCTTATATAGTCTCGGAGGGCAGGCTTACAAGTCGGAGACCCTATCATACTCTATGTAGGACTTCTCAATCTTACAAACTATAGACTATGAGCCGTTACCTTATACAATGGTAACGTAACACCCAAGTCATAAGCCGGTTTACATAATTACAAATCATAACCTATCCCCTATGGTAAATCGGATAAGCTAACTGTGAGGATATCCGGTATCCATAATCTCCACAGTAGCCCCCGAGACCTTCACAGTCGACGAGATAACTTTGCCTCGAACCAGAATAACACATAGCCAAATGACTCCTTAGCCGAGTGCTTCTATCGCCGAGTGCTTCCATTATCTCTGCCTGAGTCTCCCGAGTGCTTTATCATCCAATAGAAAGGCTGTGAAGGGCTGAAAACATCTCAAAAAATTTCTTAAGAATAGATATTTAGGTGCATCGACTGATGCACCTAATTAGGTGTAGCCCCTGACTATGTGTTTAGTTAAACAAACTAAACATATAGTCTAGAACTATAATAATCATACTCTTCTGAGTTAAATAAATGCCTAGCCTAAGCCAAAAGCAATCTTAAAAAATCATATAGCACATGACCTCATAACCAAGGCATAGTGTATCATAAATTTTGGGTACTCGGCAAGCTCATGCTTACCCGAGTTGTTTTGCCCGAGTCATTTCAGAACAAACAACTTAGCCAACCCTCATGGGTAGAAAATCTGAGTTAATAATTCATTAGTCATCTGAAAAATATGACCAAAATATTAAATAGCTCCAGCCATAATATCGGTCTTAATCAAAAAAACACACCAAGGTGGGAGAAAAGCATTGACATAATCATAAAATCAAATGCTTTGCAAAAACCAAACAGCTCCTGTAACCCATAAAGAAGTTACCAGGTCAGTTATAAAAAACTTTACTGTTTGTCACCTTTCAAGTTGAATCGTACCAACCTTCAACAAGTTGTGTAACTGCTGTATGAAAGGATTTTAAAGGTATTGGGCAATAAGACACGCGCATATTGCAATGGCAAATCTGATTAAGTCCTCAAGGACACATGTCTAGCCACACTTGTGATATGGGCCGTAAGTTTCTCATGGGCTCAGCCTAAACACGAGAAAACCCAGCAAAACCCTAAAAAACATTTCTTAAAAGCGCCAGCGTCTTCCCCGCCGCTTCATCTTCCCGAAATTTTTCCCCTTTTCGCACTCCTGTTCACCAGCCCGCTCCGAGAAATCTGAGAACCTGCGCGCGCTCAAAATCATCCATCCAAGAACTCAAGTTATACCGCAATCCATCATCCGCATCCAGCCTCCAGCATCTCCTTAAAAAATCCCCATCCCCTATACTAGATCCAGCTCCTCTCACCCTGCATCCATGGCAGAAGAGAGAGAAATCCCTTTCAACCAATGGGCGACCTCAGACGTGAAGGAGTCGACCCTGCTGGAGATGGTAAAAAACGGAGTTCTTCCACCTAAAGAAATCATCGGCTGGCGCCCGGCGTTTGGCGAGGAGTTCCTCACCCCGAACACCGGTGAAATTGTTGTCTTCACCTCTTTTTTCTACTGCGGATTTGGTCTTCCCACTTCCGATTTCTTCCGCGGCATTCTTGAATATTACGGTCTCTGAATCTATCACTTAAATCCCAATTCCATCCTTCACATTGCAATCTTCATTCACGTATGCGAAGCCTTCTTAGGCATCCTTCCCCATTTCAATCTGTTTCGCCGCATGTTCTATGTCAAGCCACATCCGACCAAGGATGATCCCTGCGTCGTTGGTGGGGTTGGCTTTCAACTCCGCGGGACACTTCGCAGAGACTACTTCTCTCTCCCCTTGAAATCCTCCAATAAAGGTTGGCATGCCAACTGGTTCTATATCTCGAACCCGCATCCCAGTTTGCCCGACTTCATCGGCCTTCCACCGATCCAAAGAGCCAACTAGAGCACAATGCCGGAGAACCAAGATTGGTTAGAAGCGAATAACCTCCTGGCTAACATTCTTGAAATGAAGAAGAAAGGCCTCCAAGGTGAACAAATTACCCGGCACTTTATCAAGAACCGACTGGCTCCCATCAAGGAAAGATCCAAGCCAGTGTTCGAGTATGAGGGCGAAAGCAACCCCAATCGGGAGGACCGCGATGCTCTGAGTTACCAGGCCTTGTGCACTCGTATGTACAAGATTTTCTCCTCTGGAATAACAGTAGATCGCAGTCACAAGATGCCGGTTCCTCCCTTCAACCTGTTCCGACCTCCTCCTCCAGTAAGTAGACGCGGCCTCTTTAATCTCTTTCTATGTTACTCATGTTCTTCAATATATCTCAAAAATTCCGCCTGCAGGCTAATGCCCTCATCATATCTCGGCCGTACAAGGTGTATCATGACGATCAGCCAACTCGGCCTGCTGCCAAAAAACCAACCGGCGGCCCCAAAATTAAAGTTGAACCTCAAGAAAAGAGGGCTGCCGATGACGATGATATTAGCAAACGGGCGAGCAAAAGGAGACTAGTTGTCGACGACTCGGACGACGAAGAAATCCAAATTCCTCAAGCTAACATAAGTCCTCCAAAGCCGTCCGCCAGATCTGCCCCTAAAATCAGGAGGTCTAACAGGTATCTCGCATAACCAAAGTCATCTTCTTGTTGAAAATCTTTTTCTTTCCATCTCAACTGTCTTCATCTTCTTTCTTGCAGAAAACCCCAGGATATAGATCCCACCGGGAGGACCGAATCTACCAATCCACCTGCAGCGTCAGAAAAACCAAGACCTGCAGAACAAGGGCCTCAAAACCCTCCCCCGAGTGAGGATATTCCTGCAGTGGAGCCCCCGAGTAAAGATGCTCCTGAAGTTGAGCCCCCGACTGCCAGCCAAAATATCCCAGCTGAAAACCAATCGACCGAAGATCCACAGGGCTCACTCAATCAGGAAGCACCATCCAAGGACCCGGCTCCCCAAACGGGTATACTTCAATATATTCTCCAGACTCTTGTCTTCAATATACTCCTTATTTCTATCTCTATTTATCCTCTTTAGATCAATCAGCCGAAGAGGAGGAAATCTCCCGACTGAAGTCTTCAGCTGACTCGGTCCCTCCTATCAAGATCGAGTGGCGCGATGCCGAAGGCGTGAAGCAAGGCATAGTATTAAATAAGCAAAAGGAGAACGAGGAACGCGACATGCTCGTGGCTAGCCTCAACGAAGCGACCCGGCTGATGAATGTAAGCATAACTCCTCCATGTCTCATCTTTGCGATCCAACATAGTTGACTATCTTCATACTCTTGTGCAGAGAATATATTGTCGCTCAATGGCCAAGTCAGACACACTCGAGAAACTGGTTCCCCATGTAAACTCTCTGGAAAATGTCCACCAAGGCCTCAAGGCCGCCAGAGAAGAAGCTACAGCTCGAAAAGTTGTCTTGCGAGCAGAAATTGCGAAGCTCCGAGATGTAAACTTGGAACTCCGTGGCTCAATTGGAGGTGAGTCAGACCATCCTATCCTTATTTCATCTTCACATACTTATCTGATACTGATGTTATGCAAACCTTGTAGCCAATTTAGCGGAGGTCAACTCTCTTAAGGCTCAGCTAGAGAAAGCGGAAACTGACAAAGCTAAGCTGGAGTCCGAGAAGGAAAAAGCCCTGGAAGAGATTGAAGGTAACTCGCGAAATTTGCATTCCTCAATTTTCTTGGTCTTGACTGTCGATGTAACCCGTACTGCTTTCATCTTGTAGCTAATAAGGTGAAGTCCCAAGCACAATTTAATGTCTTTGCCAAAAGGGTCCGAAGGGCTGAAAGTGTGCGGGACGACATCGCCAATGCCGCAACGCCTATCTTGTCTGCAATATACCGCCAAGGACTCGGGACAAGCTCATTGGATGCTGTTGAAGTCTTCGACAAGCTCAGGACAGCGCCGACAAAATTTATGGAGATCATTATAGATGCGGCCGTCATGGGTAAAAGCTTTGCTCTTGCGCAGACGAAATCACTTTATCCTAGGATAGACATGGACTCTGTAGGAGATGGCTTCGCAGCTGGCACCATGGATGAGCGAGCCCTAGAGCTTATGAAAGAAGCACAGGAGTCAGCGAAAAAGGTAGCTGGTGATGTAGCCACAAACTTTCAGGAGTAGCTGACTTGCCTTGATGTATATGACTCGCTGTATTTTTGACTTGTAAATATTTAGCTCATTTATGTTAATGCCTTGATCCGAGTCTTCATATATAGTTTCTTAAGAATTTTCGTCCGACTATTACCAAACCTTGGCTCGGTTAAGTCATCAAAAAATCTCAGTCCTTATCTATTGAACTCGAATCAAAACACTAAGCAATGATAAGCTAAATAAAAACAAATTATTAATGATTCGAAGAAAAATCATGCTTTATTGATATATATATATATAGCCCCCGACTGACAACTCAAGAAGTCATCTTGCTTGAAATTGGTAGTCGAGAAGAACTTAAAATCGGAAAAGATTAAGCATAATATCGACGAAGGTGCTCAATATTCCAGGAGTTCTCCACCATGGTCCCGTCTTCGCGCTTCAAGCGATATGCCCCTGGCCGAGTCACCTCAGTAATTATGTAGGGCCCTTCCCATAGTGGAGATAGCTTGTGACGATCTTTTGTAGTTTGAATCTTACGTAGAACCATATCTCCGACAATGAAAGCTCGTGATCGAACATTGCGATTGTGGTAACGACGAAGTCCTTGAAGATATCTTGCCGACTGAACCAACTCTGGTCAGGTCATCAACTCTGTCTTGGTCGTAACGCTCGTTGTCAAAGCTGCGAACTCGAAGAGACTCGTACTCCATTTCACTCGGCAACATTGCTTCTGCTCCATAAACCAAGAAGAAAGGAGATTGGCCGGTAGCCCGACTGGGTGTAGTCCGCAATGACCATAGCACCGAAGGTAGCTCTTGGACCCATCTTCCAGCATACGGTCGTAGTCTGTCAAACACTCGGGCCTTGATACCTTAGAGAACCATACCATTGGCGCGTTCGACTTGTCCGTTACTCTTGGGGTGCGCCACTGATGCATAACAAATCTTTATACCGAAGTCCTCACAGAACTCCTTAAAAACGCCTCCAGTGAATTGAGTCCCATTGTCAGTTATAATTCTATTCGGGACGCCAAACCGATGTACGATGTTTAGAATAAAATCTCCTTCTCTAGATGTCGATGCGGCCAGTCGGACCTCTTGCTGACCGTGTAATCTCTCACGAGTTTGGGCCATATCGCAGCTTTCTCTATCGCAGGTGAAGGCTTGCTTGAAATCGCTGCGCAGGGTGATAACTCCGTGGGGCCCGGGCATCTTCATGATGAGGTAGGTATAGTGTGGTACCGCCATGAACTTAGCGAGCACTGGTCTTCCAATGATCGCGTGGTAGGCCGCTTCGAAGTCGGCAACCTCAAAAGTAATGTTTTCCGTCCGGAAGTTCTCCCGAACTCCGAAGTTGACTGGGAGGGTGATGTGCCCGAGTGGCGTGGATGACAGCCCCGGGATGACTCCATGAAAGGGGGCTGAACTCGGCTTCAATTTTGATCTTGGAATCTGCATCTCGTCCAGCGTCTTGGCGAATAGGATGTTGAGGGTGCTGCCGCCATCAGTGAGGACGCGCTTGAGTTTGATATTACGAACCACCGGGTCTAGTACCAGGGGATACCGCCCCGGGTGAACCACTTGGTCAGGGTGATCCGAGCGGTTAAACATGATAGCCACCTCCAACCATCGTAGATAATGCAGGACTTCGGGTTGTGCAGCGTTGACTTCTCTATCAGTCAGCTTTTGCTTCCTCTTGGACTCGTACGCCTGCGGTCCCTCGAAGATGTGGTTTAGCTCGCCCACAGGGTCTTGGAAAGGCTCTGAGCCACTCGTCGGGTCGTTCCTCTTGGTTCCCGACGGACCGGCTTCATCAGCCGGCTTTTGTCATCGCTGCGCTGCATACTGCTCGGCGAACTGTTTGTAGATGAAGCAATCCTTGACCGCGTGTTTGTGATTGGGGTGGTGCGTGCACTGAGCGTTCATGATCTTGTCATATGCGGTGACTCGGGGACGTTGTTGCTAGTAATTTGATGTCATGGCGACCAGATCCTCGGGCTTGCGCTTGCGATCTTTTTAGCCGTTGTTATTGTTGTTGCCGTTGTCCTTCTTAGGACGCCAGCTGCTTCCGGATGGTTTGTCGTCCCTTTTGTCATGCCGGTCTTGACGCGAGGCCTTGATTGCATCATCAGACTTGACGTAGGAGTTTGCCGTCTCGAACATTTGTTTGACCATCTTCGGTGGCTTGCGTCCAAATTTGTCGATCAGCAACTCGTCGCGGACTCCTTTCTGGAACGCGGCTATGATAACGTCATCGGTGATGTTGAGGATCTTGTTCCGCTTCTCTGAAAAGCGCCGAATGTAGTCTTTTAGCGATTCGTCTGGCTTCTGGATAACGTTATAAAGATCAAAGTGGGTCCCGGGCCTTTCGAAACTACCCTAAAAGTTGGCGATGAAGTGGTCCCGAAGCTCACTCCACGAGTCAATCGAGCCTCTTGGCAAACTCGTGAGCCAGTTCCTGGCTGAGTCGGCGAGAGCGACGGGCAGGTAATTGGCCATAGCCTTGCTGTCTCCTCCTGCTGCGCGGATGTCGAGGGTGTACAAGGTTAGCCATGAGTCAGGGTCGGTCTTACCGTCGTACTTATCAATCCCGACAGGCTTAAAACCACTCGGCCAGTCCACTCGACGCAGGTCCCGAGTGAACGCGGGCACTCCATCGTCGTAGTCGTCGGGTGATCCTCTTCTGTCTTCAGAAGAGCGCCGTTCACGTTACCGGTAGCGTCGGTCGAGTACCTCCTGCAGATCACTCGGCGGGGGCCTTCGCGGGCTGCTTTGGTAGTTGGAGTTGTAACTGCGACGATTCCGGTCATGGGCGGGCGGTCGGCTGTGTCCTCTCTCGTGAGAGTCAGCCGTTTGTTCTCGTTGCCTCCATACTGCGTTGCAGCGGGGGTCTTTTGACTTGACGGGCGTCTTGCTTTGCTCAGGTCTCTTATAATCTTTGGATCGTAGCGGCGGCAAGCGGCTCTTATCGGGCGTTTCAGCAATGGACTTGGTCGGCCTTCGTGTGGAGCTAGAGGGAGGGCCATTGGCCGTAGCCATGATGATGGTCTTGATCTTGTCCAGGAGTGGTGTCACCGCAGCCGGCGCCGCTTCGATGATGGTGTCGATGAGGATTAGGGCAGCGACGGTGTTTTGTTGAGGCGTTTGGAAGATGTTGGCGTTGTCGACTCTTGTCTGCAATATGGCCTCGCGAGCGGAGCGCCCAGTCGCTCTCAGGTCCTGTTTCTTCTTATTGGCTTCTTGTTTTTTCTTGAGCTCCTCCTCCTTGCGCTTGCGCTCTTGCTCAAGCTTAGCCCGCTCCTCTTCCGCAATCCTCCGGGCCACGGCCGAGTCGGTCTCGGCTACTTCGGCCATGAGAACGTTGAGAAGGTCCAGATCATAGTAGTCTCTGTCAGCGTCGTAGCTGTTGATTTCGTCCGTGGAGATGTCGTAGAGGTCATCGAAGTCGGTGGAGCTTAGATGCTCGTCAAGGTCTGTAGATGAATACGACCCGAGTCATTCGAGTATGACCGCGACCTCCCTCGCGGCCGGGGGATAGTACGAAGGCGATGAAAAAGATTCTCCCGAGTGGATCGGATCCAACTCAGAAGATAGGAGGTTATGGTAGATTTTAGCGTTGTCTGGTAACCCGAGCGGCGCCAAGGAATTGTCCCTTCCCGACTAGTTCTAATCCGAGTCGAGAAGAGAGAGCTTACCGAATTCGTTGGTGACGAAGTCGAGTCCGCCGAAGCGAAGCGCCTGCCCAGGGGCGAAGACGAAGTCGGCGAAGCTTGATGGAGATCCCATTGCGCTCATTGGCGAGATGTTGAAGAAGAACTTGACGCTGTCTGCCCCTACCTGGCGCGCCAACTGTCGAAACTTGGTTTCGGCAATAACAATCTGAGGGTAGCAGTCAAGCGCCAAACACAATGGGTTAGTAAACAAAAGGAACTTAGATAGGTTCAGGTCCTCTCTTCGAGAGGTAATACCCTACTCCTGTTTCGGGGATTCGATCCGTCGAGTGATTTATTAATCTCACGATCTCTTGATCTCGGTTATCTCGTATGCTCTTGCTATGATTCTCTCTGTCATCCTCTGTCCCTCAAGGGATGCCCTATCCTACTTATATAGTCTCGGAGGGCAGGCTTACAAGTCGGAGACCCTATCATACTCTATATAGGACTCCTCAATCTTACCAACTATAGACTATGAGCCGTTACTTTATATAATAGTAACGTAACACCCAAGTCATAAGCCGGTTTACATAATTACAAATCATAACCTATCCTCTATGGTAAGTCGGATAAGCTAACCGTGAGGGTATCCGGTATCCATAATCTCCACACCAAGATCAGCCCACACCTGTCCTAGCGAACCGGAATGACCGAAGAGTGATACTTAGATCGAAAGCACTGTTCAAACCCACTGGCGTCGCAGACATGTCACACTGTAGTCAATGCGTCAGCAGCGAATTTTTTTGAGAAATAATATTATTTTAATGGAAAATCGCAAAAATATATGTCAAACGGATAAAATTGTAAAAATAGCGCTCTGTCGTCATGGGGGAGAACGACAGGGTACCTGTCGGCATGTGGTATGCCGATAGGCTTGTTGAAGGACCCTGTCGGCATACCCCATGCCGACAGGGGTATTTTTTTAAAAAAAATACTGTTCATCAGGGCCCTGTCGGCATCCCCTATGCCGACAGGGGTATTTGTTTTTTAAAAAAATACTGTTCGCCACTGTTCACCACAGCAAAATTTCGAAAAAAATACCCCTGTCGGCATACGGTGTGCCGACAGGCCGTATGAACAGTGCCAAACAGTGATGAACAGTGATTTTCCAGAAAAATACCCCATGTCCCCTGTCGGTATGTGGTATGCCGACAGGTACCCTGTCGTCCTCCCCCACGACGACAGGGTACTATTTTTGCAATTTTATCCACTTGACATATATTTTTGCGATTTTCCATTAAAATAATATTATTTCTCAAAAAAACTCCGTCAGCAGCTACACGTACACAGTGGCGACAAGGAATCAGCAGCCTGTAGCCGCGGACATGTATAGGTACGGCTACGTTCGAAAGGTGAAATTAGGAACTCTATCTTTCAGCACGAAATCCATCTCTCAGCATAGAAGACGTATTGTTTATTAGCATGTAATTAATTAAATATTAGCCTAAAAATTTAAAAAATATATTAATATGATTCTTTTAAGTATTTCTATAAAAAAATTTAAAAAATATATTGTTTAATATTTTAAAAAATATGTGTGCGAAAAACGAAAGAGATAATTGAAAAAGGAGTAAGAAGAACACAGGAGTGGTATAGGTGGCCTATGCTGCTGGTTTCTCAAGCTAGCTAGCGTGGCTGTCC
Organism: Oryza officinalis; assembly: GCA_008326285.1. NCBI lineage: Eukaryota > Viridiplantae > Streptophyta > Magnoliopsida > Poales > Poaceae > Oryza > Oryza officinalis. The sequence goes on along the minus strand of BDMV01000002.1, from coordinate 19,863,460 downwards.
CATACGTGGCTCAGTCCCATATCGACCCAAGCCGCGTTGCTATTGGTGTGTGCGCTATTGGCGTGTGCTCCAGCCGTTTGCTTGTTTTCTGAAACGAAAACTAAAGAGGAGTTTCTAGTAGCTAGCCTAAATTAGGATGAAAATGTCACAGGCACAAGTAGACAACCCCTTTTTGGATAACTAGGAGAAGCATATGTGCTACTTAGGGCAATCACATGCAAGAAACTAGGGATAAAAATGGTTCAGAAATTTTTCAGGTTTTGGTCGTGTATTTGAAAATAAAAAGTGTCGGTCGAAATTTTTTTTAAAACAAAAACGAACTCATAATTTTTTTCTCAGAAACGAAAACGAATGTGGTAAGGCTATTATCCATCAAAAACCGGAATCGGTTGCAAACTTTCATGAAACAAATTCGGAAACTTTCTAAAAATGGAACTTTTTATATATAGCTAATTAGCTTCAGCCATTCCTAATGTTCAGATTTCTATTGAGTATTGGGGTGGTTAGTTGAATGAAGATGTTTTTTCTAGTACGGTGCTTTAGATCTATTTTTCTTTTGCCTAATTACTATTTTTTATTAGGCCATATGCCATACTAATTACAGTTATAGATGGATATAATTTTTGTTCTCCAAAAAAGTGAAGTGTACAACTACTTGTATTATTATTAAAATTGATAAAAAATAGAAATGTTGATTTATTGTTTTAGAAAAAATAATGAGCTACATCTCTTTATTGATTTGATAAGTTCAGCGTTTTTATATTCCGATAAATATCTATTACTGTATTCGCTCTGATTCGTATTCGCTTCATTTAATATTCGATCCCGTTTTTGTGTCCTAGGTTTTCAAATCCGATTCTGATTCCAAAAAGAATATGGACACGAAAACAATAGAGAAGGTTTTCGTCAATTTCCAAGCTGTTTTCATCCCTACAAGAAACTAGTCATGGTTTCAATATCCTCCACATCATGAAGAAATCAGTAGTAGACACTATATTTCCAATACAAACACTATTAATTCATATTTGAATTTAATGCTACTCATCGCTAATGTTGTGTAGAAACCATATCGCATGACATGGTTTCCTTCTCTTTCTTCATTTTACTTGCCACATCATATTTTATCCTATGTGACACCTCATTTAATTCTATGGACACTATTCTAGTCATTCCATTAATACCTTTGCTCGACTATTTTTTTAACCAACGTTTAAACAGGGACTCTACCAATTTTATATTGAGTTTAATTTTGTTTGTACTTTTTTATACTAATAAACAATGCTCTTGAACTAGTGTTAACTATGTGGGTACCCTGCAAGTTGTTGCGGGAGAATTATATGATAAAATAGTAGATATGAGTTATAATATTTTCTTTCTTACTTAATATATGATTTTTTTTCATGCGCCTATATATTTTTGTATCAAGATATGTTATCCAAAGCACCCTTGATGAATAATCTCAAGACTAAAAAAATTGATGTGATGTCGTTTCATGAGAGAAGAGAGAATTAGCATTAACTATATACGTAGTAGGGATGAACTTTATAGATAAATAGGATACAAATTCTCTATAGTCACTATGTTTCAAAGGGGCCTACATCTCCCTTGTCCCATACCTTCACTTTGGACTCTTTTTTCTTAACTTTTGGTTCATTTTGGAAGTACATGAGTCCAACATTTAGGGCTCTTTCAAAATGCATGATTTTCAAACACATGATAGGAAAAACATATGATTCGAGTGGTCTGATATGTCAAAATCCTACGGATAGAAAAACATAGGAAAACCGCAAGAATGACTCTTTGGATGGAACGCAAGAAAAACATATATAGGAATAGAAGAGAGAGAAAGACACATAGAAATTTTTTCTAGGAGGTTGAACCTCATGTTAAAAATCCTCCAAAAGAGAAAAGCCCTTGTATGCCCCTAAAATTATAGTTAATTCCTTTTATGCCTATGAGTTTTGCTTATTTCCTTGTATACCCCAAAATTTGATTTTGATCCCTTCCATGCCTCTCTCGTTAGTTGACCGTCTAATTTCTATAAAAATAACCATTTTACCCTTACATATGGATGAACATAGAAATTTATGAATTATAGTGTTGAAAATTTAAAGTTTGTTGCATGAGACTATTATAGTTATGAGTTTGTTGTGCATGCATTATTATGAAAAAAATATTATTTTTAGATAGTGAAAGAAAAACAATATGTATTTATTTTATTTTTTAAAAGTCATACAAGAATGAGGAGCATTCATACAAATATATGAGGCTACTTATGCTCACGATAATGCTCATGACAATGTTTCAATAATGCTCATGACAATGTTTTATGGATGCTCCTTATTTCTGTATGAATGCTCTTGATAAAAAAATTCCATTGTCCTATTAAAATCTTAAATAAAAATTAAATTTATTAAATATTTTTCATTTTCAAAATTTATGTTAAAATTTTCTGCACTAATTAGTTAGTCTCATTAGTTTCATAAAATGCACATACTGTGCACTTAAACAAAATTTTAATATTTTTTAAGCTTATATTCAAACCTATATCGTCAAGGGCATATAGAAATGTCGAACCTTCATTCTAAAGGACCACATAGGATTTTTTATATAGAAATCTAATCGTACAAAATTCCTTTGTTGCAAGGAGCCCTTAACTTTCATAAGAAATTGGATCCAAACTTAAATTCAGTGTTGTTTCTAAGATAATAAATGGTGAATAAAAATACCATAGAAAGTACTTTATGTATGGATAGTTTATGGTATAATTTTGGAAACCATCCGTTACCTTATTAAACTAAAAGAAAAAGGAGCTTCCACTTTCACTCTCTTGGCCTAGAAATTCTCATATTAATTGGACAAAAAGAAAAAAAAGCGTCCATATAGAAATACAATTTAAGAATAACTGAAATTCGGAATTAAAAAAAATATTGGAAGAGGAGACTAGAGTCTATACATGTATACAATTTAGAGCTAATTAAAATTCAGAATTAAAAAATAAAAAAATAAAAGTAGATGTTAGAGTCCATATAGAAATACAATTTAGAAATAACTAAAATTCAAAATTGAAAAATAAGAAATATTGGAAGAAGAGTCTAGAGTCTATATAGGAATACAATTTAGAAACAACTAAAATTCGAAAATAAAAAATAAAAAATATTAGAAGAAGAGTCTAGAGTCCATATATGAATTTAGAACTAATTGAAAGTCGAAATTTAAAAAATATTAAAGCAGAGCTTAGAGTCCATATAGATATATAATTTAGAAAGAACTGTCGACGGGTTATATCCGTAGACCGTATGCTGAGGATATTGGGTATGTTGGAGCAAATATCTACATGAAACAACATCAAACACACAACAGACAAGGATTATACTAGTTCAGGCTCCTCGTAAGGTAATAGCCCTACTCTAGTTTATATAGAATTATGATAAGAACCACAGATATTACAATAGAGAACAACAAAAAGTATCAACTACCAACGAGATCCCTGTTGATAACGACTCGACGAGATCCAACCGGTGAGTTGTCTTTAAAGTCCTCCGGATTGCTTCTGCTATGGCAATGGCTTGCGCTATGATTCGATGATCCCATACCCCCTGGAAGGCCTTGTATTTATACCGCATACTGCCTTAACCTCCAAGTAGAACTCGAAGAGTATTTCTAGCATACGAGATCACAAAGTTTGTATCTCCTCCGAATAGGACTTTAACACCCTCTATTCGGGATACAATTTCTCTAAGTATTAGCTAAATTTCATAATATTAAGGTAACCTTCCCGTATACTTAAGGGTATGTCGTATCCGTATACTTCATAACCCCAAGGATAGGAGGCAACAACCTCCAAGAGTAATAAGCAATGACGCGGCTCGGAGATGATCAAGTGCCACACTAGCTCTACAATGAAACAATGCACTTGACTCTTGGCTCAACAATCCCTCAAACACACTAAATGGATGAACACAAGTTCAAGTGAGTGTGGGAGAGATGCAAGGGGTGTATGCAAATGAAACAAGTGCCAAGAAGCTCCCCTTGCTGCTGGTGGGGGGTATTTATACCCTAACCCAAAAAAGCTAGCCGTTGGAGGTCAAAATCCCCAACTCAGTGCACTGCCGGTCAGACCGTCGTTGTGTGGCCGGTTAGACCAGACTACTTTGTAACAGCTAGAAAACTAGCCGTTACAGGGCAATCATGGAGCAAAAACAAACTGGCCGGTCAGACTGCAGTAGGACACCCGGTCAGACCGGCCTCGGCTCGGTCAGATCGCCACCGGCTCGGTCTGACCGGTTACGCCTCTGGCGGCTCGGGTTTTCCACCCTAGAGCCATCAACACACAGCCGACCTCCATGGGGCCGGTCAGACCGGCCACATGGCGCTGGTCAGACCGGCCAGGAAACTTCAGTCAGACCGGCTCAAGGTCCTCGGTCAGACCGGCCCTGGCAACAAACTCAGCAAGAAATGAAATACGAAATGAGTCTAATATGCAAATGACCTAATGTGGCATTTTGATCATCTCTTTGTCTAGGTCATTACCCCTCTTGATAGTACGGCAAAGCTATAATTAAACTAGTAAATATTTAATCGCCCAACTCCTCGATCAATTTTAAAATTAAACACTAGTTTACCATCTTCTTTTCCTTTTGCTTTGCGCCATCAATTTTAATCCTTTGGGAAATATCCATGTATATATATCACGTGGTCCTAACTCAACAAATATAACTCAAAGAAATAGTTAGTCCACAATTAGCGCTTGTCATTAATTACCAAAACAAACAACAGGGGCCTATATGCTTCAATCTCCTCCTTTTTGGTAATTGATGACAAACACCTCAAACAAATATAATCACAATGAAATACATGGATACAATTTGCAATGAAAGGAAAAAAGCTTCCCCTAAACATGTGCATATTAATGACAATGGAACAAATGTACTATCCAAGATGAACTTAACATATAGTTCAATCAATTGCATAAGATAGTCACAAATATATCAATATGACATCCACCATCCATCATAGCACAAGTTCACCACAAGTCTCACATAAACATCCTTAAGGGCTCACAAAAGTAACTTAAGCTATTACAAGACCATGACAGGTCCAAATGACACACAAGTTCAATAAAATGATAAAAAACACACAAGATAGAGTAATAGCACATACCCATACATAATATAGCCCAACCATCTTAGCCTACTAGATAGGAGGTAACTATGCTCACTACTACTAGTCCCATCCCAAAGATAAAAACATCCTAGAAGACATTTTTCTTCCCCTTTTGGCATCAAGCACCAAAAAGACCTTCATTCTTGTGGAGGAGAAGGAGGACGAGCCGATGAGGATGGGTGATGAGAGTCACGGCGACGGTGGTAGACAAAAGCATGGGTGCTCTCCAAAATTTGAACTCGTTGATCCAAAGCACTAACTCGAGTGTTCAACCTTCCAACCGTTGCATTCAAGCCCCCAATATCCGTTCTCAAACCTCGCACATCCTCATACATGGCTTCTTGCCCGGTGCTTAACCTTGAAATGTTATCACTTAGGGTATTTATAGCCCCAAGCACCGGGTTGAAGTACTCATGAGGTTGCATCCCAAAATAGGCATATTGAGGATTGAAAAAAGCATTTGGATTAAAACTGTGAGGAGGAGGAGGAGGTCGTGCCGCACTAGAGCTTGCGCCTTGATCAAATGTGGGTTGACGCACTCTAGGGGCTCTAGGAGTTGAAAGTTGAAGCCTTGGCCTGTATTGCTTGTGCTCCTTCAAGTTGTTTCCCACATTTCCAAGCTTATTTTGGATCAATCTCATGATGTAAGGTGCATAATATATCCCTTGTCCAAAAGTCCCCTTAGAGATGGCTATCTCTTGCATCATGAGATTGATGACATCAAAGCGACGTCCCTCCAAAATGGCATCAATCATATGCCATGCAACTCCTCGGATGTCATCATTGTTCCCACACCTAGGGAGGATAGTGGCTCTCACAATGCGGTTGACCACGCTTGGGATGGTCCTCAAACCCGCCACCTTCCCATAGATGTGCCTCCCCCCATCCTCATAGAACTGTGCAAGGTCATTAATGGCAAGGGGGTTGCAGTTGAGCTCATCATGGAGATCATCACCATTATTGAACCGGATGTTCAATAGATCCTTGAACTCATGCCGAGTGATAGAGCACTATATAGTCCCTGACATTCACTTCATAGCATCATAAGACCCTGAGACCCAAACTGTGGCATATAACTGCCAGATCAACTCCTCATCATAATCTTGCCTTAATGTCATGATCCGGTCAATTCCCACTGCCTTGAACATCCTCTGTAAGTCCTCAAACTCAGGAGTCTCATTGATGTTCCTCCAACTGATCCACTTGTGCTCAGCAAAAGCCTTTCTTGCATAGACCTGCTCAAAGACAGACTTCTGAAACTAAGTGTGGAACCTCTGATCATGGGTGTCTTTAGGCCTCCGGAATTGATCATAATGGCGAAGGATTTGATACTGAGTGGCATTCCTCATGTTGAGCACAAACTGAATGGAAGGGTCAAGAGGTCCCTCATCATCTTCCTCATCATCCTCCCCATCATCACTGCCATCATCATCATCATCATTTTCTTCATCTACTTTAGCCCCTTCAACCTCTTCTTCTTCCTCTTCCTCACTTTGAGCATAATGCTCGACACTGGACTCCTCTTGCTCACTCTCGGATTCTTGCACGGCCGCTTGACGACCACAGCGAGTGCGAGGAGCCATCACTGTCAAGAAGGAGCAAGGAGTGGAGTATTAGCAAAAATCTAGAGCACATTTGAATACTGGAGCAGAGATGGGCAATGTCTCTGTCAGGGGCGGTCAGACCCCGGCCTGTAGGCCGGTCAGACCGGCAGCACAGGACCGGTCAGACCGCCAGCATACAGCCGGTCAGACCGGCGGCATAGCCACGGTCAAACCGCGGCAGGTCCCGGTCAGACCGCCGCTGACAGAGCACACATTGCAACACATGTCCATCACTACTCAAATGATTCTAAAAACTTGCTAACAAGAGGTGGGTCTATTTGATCAAGATTTGAACGAACTACCCTTAGCCCTAAGATGAAATAGATTGATTCGAAGTTCATCACAAGTGGGAGAGGGATTTACCGGTTGAAAGGAGTTGAATTACACCAAGAAATTACCCTCTATTGGTGCAAATCAAAGATACATCTTCCTTCACCTAGGGTTCCATGCCATGGATCACAAAATCAACAAAAACGCGAAGTAATCCATGGAATAGAGAGAGGAAGCGGAGGATAATCACTTACGGTGTAACCAGAGTGATTTTGACGGTTGAACCGGAGGGATTTGGTGGAAAGAGGTGGCTAGGGTTTTGGAGAGGAGAGAGAGAGAGAGTTTTCGGGTTGGGTTGGGGAAGAAGACTGAATGGGGAGAGTTAGGTGCGGGTAGAAGAAGAAAGGAAGCAAGACTCCCACCTGCTCGGCCGGTCAGACCGGACCTAAATTGCTGGTCAGATTGCGGCTTCCAGGCCGGTCAGACCGGGCCTATATGGCCGGTCAGACCGCCTGCCCCAGCCAACTGTGCACAACCTTTGCACAATCGGCTACCCCACACAAAAAACAAATAAAATTTTTTTTTTTGGAGAATTTTGAAATGTATGAGTTGAAATAATGCCAACCATTCACAATATTTGAAAAATTGTGAATTTTTGTAACTTAACTCACTTAAGTGCTAGGAGGTGACCTATTATGGTCTATTGGGGTTTTTGGGCCAATTTGATTTTCAAACAAATTTTGAATGCTTTGGTTTTTGAAATAGATTTGAATACCAAAAACATTTGAAATTGTCTTCTCTACCAACTTTGTTTTAACCATTTTCTCAAAATCTTTCTCAAACTCATTTTGGAGATAAATCACATTTTGGCCTAAACTAAGAAACTAGTTTATCCAAAAAAGGGCCAAAAGAGCATTTTCATTCAAACTCCAATTTTCTTGTAATGTGAGGTTTGGAAAACATATAGGGAACCTTTTGAAACATTTTGCAAGAGATAGTTTTCAAATTATTTTGATTTTTTAAAAGTTTTGACTTATGTTGAGTTGGGCATTTTGAAAATACTTCTAGTACTTCTAGTTGATTTGCTCACATACAAAGAGAAGTAGAGCACATAAAAGAGTGCAAAACTCCCCCTTAATGTGACATGCTCCATTTTCGCAAAGAAGAGCTAAATGGCAATAAATCCAAAGCATAAGAGCAAATGACAGCAAATATACAATATGCACAAGAAGCAACCATGGTGCACCATATCAAGCAACATTAGAAAAATCTATAACATTTAACTCATTCCTCATTTTGCAAAAGCGGGTTTCATCAAGAGGCTTGGTAAAGATGTCGGCTAGTTGATCTTCGGTTCTTATGTGGCTAATAACTATGTCACTCTTGGCAACATGGTCTATTAGGAAGTGGTGGCGAATGTCAATATGCTTGGTTCTAGAGTGTTGCACGGGGTTGTTGGCTATCATTATGGCACTATTATTGTCACATAGGAGTGGGGTTTTGGTGAAGGTTATGCCATAGTCCAACATGGTTTGTTTCATCCAAAGCAATTGGGCACAACAACTACCCACCGAAACATATTCCGCCTCGGCGGTAGAGAGGGCTACGGAGTGTTGTTTCTTGGATGACCATGACACAAGGGATCTACCAAGCTTTTGGCAACTACCGGATGTGCTCTTTTTATCCACTTTGCAACTGGCATAATCCGAATTGGAATAGCCAACTAGCTTAAACTTAGCGCCTTTGGGGAACCACAAGCCAATAGTTGAGGAATGCTTTAAATATGTTAGAATCTTTTTCACAGCCACTAAGTGACACTCCTTAGGAGCAGCTTGAAACCGTGCACACATACAAACACTAAACATGATAACTAGCCTAGATGCGGTAAGGTAAAGCAAGCTACCTATCATAGAACAATAAAGCTTTAAATCTACCGGTTTACCTCCCTCATCAAGGTTGAGATGCCCGTTGATTGCCATAGGTGTCTTGATGGGTTTCGCATCCTCCAAGCCAAACTTCTTGAGTAGATCTTTGATGTACTTGGTTTGGCTCACGAATGTCCCATCCGTGAGTTGCTTGATTTGAAGTCCAAGGAAGAAGCTCAACTCTCCAATCATGGACATCTCAAATTCCCTGGATATCATATCACCAAACTCCTTACAAAACTCTTCATTAGTAGAACCGAATATGAATATCATTAGCATAAATTTGACACACAAAGAAATCATCACCAATGATTTTTGTGAAAAGGGTAGTGTCAACTTTTCCAATTTTGAAACCCTTTGACGAAAGAAAATTTCTCAATCTTTCATACCAAGCTCTAGGAGCTTGTTTTAAACCATAAAGAGCTTTTGAGAGTTTATAAACATGGTTAGGATTATTAGGATCTTCAAAACCAGGAGGTTGCTCAACAAAGACAAGTTCGACAATTTCACCATTTAGAAAAGCACTTTTCACATCCATTTGAAAGAGTTTTATATCAAAGCATAATGCAAATGCAAGTAGGATGCGAATGGCTTCAAGCCTTGCCACGGGGGCAAAGGTTTCACCAAAATCCAAACCTTCAACTTGTGTGAAACCTTGAGCCACCAATCTTGCCTTGTTTCTCACCACCGACCTGTTCTCATCTTGCTTGTTCCTAAAAACCCACTTTGTCCCTATGACATTGTGGTCTCTAGGTCTTTCAACCAAAGTCCACACCTTGTTTCTTGCAAAGTTGTTGAGCTCTTCATGCATAGCATTTACCCAATCTGGATCACCAAGAGCTTCATCTACATGTTTTGGCTCAAGACAAGAAACAAATGAGTAATGTTCACAAATAGAAGCGACATGAGATCGAGTTTGGACACCCTTACTAATGTCACCCAACACTTGGTCAATTGGGTGATCCTTGGAAAGAACGGTGTGTATCCTCGGTGGCATAGGTGCATCTTGTGCCATGTCCTCCTCCACATCAACTTGAGCTTGACTTGGCATAGCGGAAGTAGATGGCTCATCTTGAGTGGAGGTGGATGGCTTGTCTTCCATTTCAATAGGCTTGACATCTCCAATAGATATATTTTTCATAGCCCTCATCAATCCTTCATCACCTACCTCATCCAAATTCTCGTGCCCCTCTTGGGAGCCATTGGTTTCATCAAATTGAACATCGGCGGTTTCTTCCACAATACCTTTGTTCTTGTTGTAGACCCGGTATGCCTTGCTATTGGAGGCATAACCTAGAAGAAACCCTTCATCACACCGACTTTCAAATTGGTTAGTCTAACACCCTTTCGGTAAATATAACACTTGCAACCAAAAACTCAAAAATAGGCAACATTTGGCTTTCTCCCAACAATTAGCTCATAGAAAGTCTTTTTCAAGAGACGATACAAATAAAACCTATTGGTTGCATGGCAAGCGGTGTTTATGGCTTCCGCCCAAAAGGAATCGGAAACACCATATTCATCAAGCATAGTCCTTGCTATCTCAATCAATGTACGATTTTTTCTCTCCACTACACCATTTTGTTATGGTGAGTAGGTAGCGGAAAGTTCGTGCTTAATACCAAGATCATTATAATAATCCTCAATATTGGTATTTTTAAATTCGGAACCATTGTCACTTCTTATTTTCACAAGAGTGCAACTAAATTCATTTTGGGCCCTTTTTGCAAACTTTTTGAACAGCTCGGCAACAATAGACTTATCATGCAAAAAGAACACCCAAGTATAACAAGAATAATCATCAATAATCACAAGACAATGACTATTTTCACCAATGCTCTTATAGGTTATTGGGCCAAACAAATCCATATGCAAGAGCTCCAATGGTCTAGATGTGGACATAATACTCTTAGAAGGATAAGAGCATGCAACTTGCTTGCCGGTTTGACAAGCACTACAAAGGTTATCCTTCTCAAACTTCACATTTTTCAAGCCCACAACTAGATCACGTTTTGAACGTTTGCTCAATTGATTCATACCAACATGGGCTAGCCTCTTATGCCAAAGCCAACCCAATGAAGTTTTTGCAACTAAACAAGTTTTCAAATTTGCTTTACTAGAATTGAAATCAACCAACTAAAGATTTTCATATCTAAAACCTTTGAAAACACAAGACTTGTCAAGAAGACTAGAAAAAATAACTTCTTGCGGGAAGAAGGCACATGACAATCCAAAATCACAAATTTGTGCAACCGAAAGCAAATTGAAATTAAGAGATTCAACAAGAGAGACATTTTGGATTGATAGATCATTGGTGATAGCAACTTCACCTAACCCAATTACTTTTCCTTTGCTATTATCACCAAATGTCATTTTCTCTTGTTCTTTCCCTCCTACTTCAAATGTGGTGAACATCGCCCTATCACCGGTCATGTGTTGAGTGCACCCACTATCAAGCACCCAATAGCTTCCACCGGTACGGTAGTTCACTTACAAAAGAAAATCAAGCTCTTTTAGGTACCCAAACTTGTTTGGGTCCTTAGAGGTTAGAGACCAAAGCCTTGGGCACCCAAATGACATTCTTTTTACCACCAAGTATAGGGGAACCAACATATCTAGCAACAATGCTACCATTATGAGCCTTCCTAAGCATATAATGAGAATCAAACATGCAAGTCTTAGAAGGCTTACCACCGGGGCAATCATTCACCAAATGCCCAACCTCATGACACTTGGAGCAATACTTACCATTGCTCTTGACAAAACGAGTGGCACAGTAAGAAGGTTTCTTACCCTTCTTTGGAATGAATCCAAATCCCTCCTTGTTAAGGATGTACCGTTGCTCACTTAAAATCTTGTCGAGAGTGTTCTTACCCTTGAAGCATCTCTCCAAACTCTTGTTGAGCTTGGCCACTTGCTCCTTAAGCTCATTGTTCTCAACAACAAGTGAGGCATCACAAATAGAATCACAAGAGCTAGAGCTAGGCATATCCATAAGATCATCCCAAGAAGTAGAGATGCTAGATGATACAACATGAGTAATATGACAAGTAGCACTATCATCAAGCAAGTCACAAGATATGCCTACATCAATATGAGCTCCATGTTGGGTAGTGGAAAGTAGGGTGTCATGAGCTTACTTAAGCTTCTCATGAGAAATGGTGAGTCTCTCATGTGAAGTCTTTAGCTCCTCAAACAAGGCCTCTAAAGAAGTATGATTCTTCTTTAGAGTCTAGAACTTGACAATCTCCTTCTCACTATATGCATGAAGCTCCTCAAACATGCTCACAAGCTCATCATAAGAAACATCATCATCACTTTCACTATCACTAAGAGATGTTACCTTAGAAGAGCCCTTTGCCATGAGACAAGTGGAGCGAAGAGTGATGGAGCCTCCTTGGTAGCAACTACGGTCATCATCTTCTTCTTCTTGGAGCTTGCATCATCATCACTATCTTCGGCTTCAGACCCAGATGAAGCGGAGCTCTCTTCATTTGAGTCCCATTGCCCAATTAAGGCCTCAATGTTCTTTTCCTCTTTCTTGAGCTTCTTCAGGAGCTTGTAGCTTCCACTCTTCTTCTTGGATGACTTGTCTCCATCATCATTCTTTGAAGGACACTTGGAAGCAAAGTGCCCCTTCTCACCACACTCAAAGCATCTCAAGCTGGAGAGAGTCTTGTTGGGTCTCCTATTCCTTCTTCTATTTGAGTTGAATCCATTTCCTCTCTTCTTTCTTCTTCCTAAGAGATCATTGAACCTTCTAGCAAGAAGGGCAATCTCTTCCTTCAAGTCATCATTGGCTTCATTCACCTTGCTCTTGCCCATGTCTTCCACTTTGGCTTGAAGAGCAATGCACATCTTGGATGGAGAGGCTTCCTCCATCTCCTTCTTCTTCAACTTATACTTGTCATTGGTATTGACCTTCCCCAAGAGGCTTGCGGGTGTCATCCTTGACATGTCGGAGTTGATGAGGAAGGTGACTAAGTGCTCATACTTATCCGGTAGAGCCCTTAGCATCTTTTGAGCCACCTCAAGGTTGGAGTAGATTGCCCCAAGCCCCTTGAGATCATTGACTATCACATTCAATCTCCCATACATGTCATTGGCACTGTCATGAGGCAACATGGCAAACGTCTCATATTGGATCTTGAGGAAATGAAGCTTTGCATCCTTGTACTCACTAGTGCCCTCATGAACCTCACTCAACTTGTTCCATATCTCATATGCGGTCTCAAGGTTGCTTACTCTATCAAACTCCTCTTGGCTCAAAGAGTTGAACAATGCATTCATGACTTGACCGTTAAGTTGGAGGTTGCGGTGATCAACTTCCGTCAAGGGGCTACCAGTGATGGCAAAACCTACATCCACAATACTCAAAATATGGAAGCTTATAGCCTTAAGGTGAGTAGACATTTTAATTTTTCAAGTGAAGTAATTTGTGCCATTGAACATGGGAGCCTTCCCTACATGGTTCACATCGTTCGACATCTTCTCTCTAGGCAGGGAAGCCCAATGAAGAGAGACCAAGCTCTGATACCACTTGTAAGATCGAGATGTCGACTAGAGGGGGGTGAATAGGCGATTTAAAAACTAAATGGCACTTAAACAAAATTAACCTAAGTTGCTAGGCAAGGTGAGGTGCAAGGTTAACTAAGCAACTAAGTTAAGTTTTGCAAACCTAGAGTGATATGGACTCAAATATGTCTCTATGAATGTAAATTACACAAATATAAATGCAACAAATAAATGAGATAAGAGACAAGGAATTTTTCACCAAGGTTCGAAAACTCGCCGGTTTCCTAATCCCCGTTGAGGCGAGCCCAACTCCACCGCTCAACCACGAAGCCACCGCACGCCCCCTTCGTCAAGGGGTGGGCAAGGTGGGAGCCGGCCCACAGAGAGGACTACCCAAGTCTCGATCACTAGGGTAGTTCTTCCTTCACTCCGAAGGTGGTAAACTCCAAACCACTCACAATCGTCACTGAGCCTCCTCCACAATCTCCTTGGAGTGGTCACCGGGCAACTCCTCCACAAGCCGTCTAGGAGGTGACAACCTCCAAGAATAATAAGCAATGACGCGGCTCGGAGATGATCAAGTGCCACACTAGCTCTACAATGAAGCAATGCACTTGACTCTTGGCTCAACAATCCCTCAAATACACTAAATGGATGAACACAAGCTCAAGTAAGTGTGGGAGAGATGCAAGGAGTGTATGCAAATGAAGAAAGTGCCAAGAAGCTCCCCTTGTTGTTGGTGGGGGGGTATTTATACCCCAACCCACAAAAGCTAGCCGCTGGAGGTCAAAATCCCCAACTCAGTGCACTGTCGATCAGACCGTCGTTGTGTGGCCGGTCAGATCGGACTAATTTGTAACGGCTAGAAAACTAGCCGTTACAGGGCAATCATGGAGCAAAAACGAACTGGCCGGTCAAACCGCAGTAGGACGGCCAGTCAGACCGGCCTCGGCTCGATCAGACCGCCACCGGCAAGGTCTGACCGGTTACGGCTTTGGCGGCTCGGGTTTTCCACCCCAGAGCACCACCATCAATACACAGCCGGCCTCCATGGGGCCGGTTAGACCGGCCACATGGCATTGGTCAGACCGGCTAGGGAACTTCGGTTAGACTGGCTCAAGGTCCTCGGTCAGATCGGCCCTGGCAATAAACTCAGCAAGGAATGAAATACAAAATGAGTCTAATATGCAAATGACCTAATGTGGCATTTTGATCATCTCTTTGTCTAGGTCATTACCCCTCTTGATAGTACGACAAAGCTATAATTAAACTAGTAAATATTTAATCGCCCAACTCCTCGATCAATTTTAAAATTAAAACACTAGTTTATCGTCTTCTTTTCCATTTGCTTTGCGCCATCAATTTTAATCCTTTGGGAAACATCCATGTATATATTTCACGTGGTCCTAACTCAACAAATATAACTCAAAGAAATAGTTAGTCCACAATTAGCGCTTGTCATTAATTACCAAAACAAACAATAGGGGCCTAGATGCTTCACACGTCCATCAAGCAAGCCGAGCATGTCGTCGAGGAGATGTGCACCGGCCTTAGGACTAGTGCATGTCACGTCCTCGCATGCCTGAAGCTTACACACCTCGAGATCAACTTGGAGAAGGTGTTGGAGAAGGGCGGAGCTGACGCGACGCATGAGGACGTGATGTCGGAGCTTGTCAAGCTGGGGGAGAGCGTCATTCCGTTTTTTGAATAGTAAACTGCTGCTTCCTCTTTGAGTTATAATTTTAAGAACAATCATTAGGCTAGTTGTACTTTTCGAGAACAATATCCTTTTTTATTGTACTTAAGTCTTTGGTACTATGGTGATGATTTCTAGATGTATTGAGGATGAGATCGTCCACCAAGGAGGACATCCTTGTGATCATAGCTCCGCGACCCCTTCGCCTCATGCCTCCTTGACTCCGAGTGTAGACGACCAAGCCTTGGTTGTCGTTAACTCGGATAGCGTGCTGGATCTATCGGGACTCCAACTTAACTCTCTTCTCGAGCAGAACCAAGGTATGAAACTTAATCTTTGTAGCTTTTGCTCCTGTGCACACACAGAGGAAGCTAATCAAGATCAAATATCATATGTAGGCCTCGAGAATGCTTTAGAAGAGAGAGGATGCCGTGCCAAGTACTGGAAGGCTAAGTTCGAGAAGGCGGAGCTTGGAAAGATGGCTGACACCGCACGCAAGGAACAAGACGTGGAGACACTTCGAGGTAGGGAAGTTTGGATTGACGCCTATCTTGAAGGTTGTTGTCTGGCACTTGTGCGACTGTGCGAGGAGCTGTGGGTGGTCTGTCCTCGTCCCGAGAAGTCTATAAGTGGCCATCTTTCATGGATGCAGAGTACATCCGACCAACTGGCAAGGATTTTGAAGCGTACCGACAACAGCTTGAAACAAGAGGGTCGTCACGTTAGCCGGTATGCAAGTGGTCATATCCTCGCCTGTATCCGAGATGGTCATCCACAGATGAACTTGGGATTTCTCCAAGAGGGCTTCACTCATTCTCGGATGAGGCCAGATGAGATCGACCACCTCGTGCAATCTCTCGCTCTGCTAGTTGAGGATATCTTCTCCATGATGACCTGGCAGTGGCCGTCTTGGTAGTTTAGGTCCTTGAAAGATACTTAATGTAAATGTTAGAACTCTTTATAATTTTGCTTATGTAAGAATTGAAATTTATGTGTAAGTGATGTAAAAGAAATAGTGTATGAGTACTCTTGCGAGAGCTGCCCTCAGCTGACAGAGTATGGTATTCTCCCTAGCCCCCAGCTGTTTTTATGGATAAATGGTTTTTCACAAAAGCATCTTAAATCTTATAACAAACCATGTTGAAGCAGTGGATTCCTAGCCCCCAGCTGTGAAGTTGGAAAAACAAATTCCCGATTACATAGCTTGGTTAATACTCTCAAGTGGGTACTCTAACATGACTAGATCTAACATGGTCGTTTGACCCTGCATGGCCTGACAAACTTTAACAGTGTTAGGCGTCCCCAGCCAAGGTCCATGGGACCCCGAAGCTTGCCAGACTAGCGTAAGAGGATGGTAGGATCAACTTCGAGACGAGGCGATATAAGAAAAGGGGGTTGCCAGGTAAAACACTTCGAAAGAAATGAAATCGGAATACTATATACTATTAAACAAAACTTACAGACTTTGGTACATCGGTCCTATACATAAAATTTATGTAGTTGGTCGATGTTCCAAGAATTAGCCAACTCGTGGCCCTTATCATCTGCGATTTTGAATGCGTCTGGCCTTAAGATTTCGACCACCATGTACGGTCCCTCCCACTTTGGTGAGAGCTTGTTTCGCCCTGCCTAATTCTGAACTCGTCGGAGGACGTAATCGCTGATAGTAAGTGTGTGGCACGAACACACTTTTCGTGATAACGATGTAGGGCCTGTTGGTATGTGGCTGCTCGAATGGCAACACTTTCTTGATGCTCCTCTAAGAAGTTGACATCATCTGCTCGCCGCTCCTCGTATTCCTTATCTGAATACTTCTCGACTCGTGTAGACCGATGTCGCAGCTCCGAAGGGAGCATGGCCTCGGAACCATATACGAGAAAGAAGGGAGTCTCTTTGGTGGAGGTTGTCAGGGTAGCATAGATGACCCACAAGACAGAATGAAGTTCATCAACCTAGCGTGTGTCATAGGCCAGGAGCCTATTTTACACACGTGCTTTGATCCCCTAGAGCACGTGTTAACGACGGATTTTGGTAATCGACTTGGAAAGGAAAGAGGAAACCGAAGCAGAGAGGAAGGATTGAGTTGGAGTCGGACCAGGCTTCGTATCGGACCCGGTAACCGTATCGGAATAAGACCGGCTAAAACCCCGGTACTATCCTTAATTACAACCGAAAACAGGCTTTGTGTCAGATCTCAAAACAGGACTAAGGTCGATGGCAACTCAAAGTGTGGATTGAGACTTAACGCAAAGAAAATCAAGTCGTCGATTGCTTTTGGGGATGACAGATGCATTGAATAATCTAGCCAAGCATGAAAATTAAACCATTGTCGGCAATAAACCCTAAAGCGAGTAAACCGCTGGCAAGGCTTAATCAGATACCTGTCAAAACTATCCAAGACATGATAATCGACGATCACATCATCGAGGCTTAACGTGTCTAAAGCGACACGCTAGCCCCGACAATGCAGATCGTCGGGGACGAGTTCTTACCTCTGCTCTGAGGAAGCAAGAACTCGTTGAAGAAGCCTCTTGCGAGGGTTGGCGATGCGCCGAAAGTAGATTGATTCGATTGTGTGATTGATTGAGAGAGAGTTTACATGTACAAACTATCGGGATATTTATACCCGAGGTTACAACAGAACCCTTGTAGGGCACGATCTTATCTACAACTAACAAACAAATCCTTGCGGCAGACTTAAGCCACAGATTAGATCTAAACTACCTAATTTACAAGATACAATTGCCTAAAACCGAGCTTTATCTCTATTTGGCAACTTCCTTGAAGCTTACTTCGAGCCCAGACCAAGCCCACGTTGACACTGTCAACTCACAATCCCGCATCGGCCCATGACCAAACCAAATCCGTATCGGCCGATACACTCTTTATAGCAACATCTCCCCAGTCCGATACGGTTACCGGGTCCGATACGAAGCCTGGTCCGACTCCAACTCAATCCTTCCTCTCTGCTTCGGTTTCCTCTTTCCTTTCCAAGTCGATTACCAAAATCCGTCGTTAACACATGCCCCCCAATTCCGCTTCATTATATAATGTGGCGGAATTAGCTCCAGGGAACTCATCAACTTTTTGCTAGATCTAACCTGAAAACCGCACAGATCCAGATTCGAACCCTTTCGCCGCCGATTCAACAAACTCCTCGTGTTCTTCAACTTCGACGACCCCTCGGCGTCTCGTCAACATCGACCCCCTTCACAGCGACCCCTCCAACGACAACGATGGCCTCCGCCCCGTT